>JANUSC010000068.1:0-600000 GCA_025200525.1 Camellia lanceoleosa
CCCTAATCATTTTGGAAACAATCATCTCTCGAAAGATCTATAGGAAGGCGGAGTGATGAATACAACAGCAAGATACATAAATTTTGGTCCCGGTAATATAGAGGAATGTGGATGGTGACATAAATGCTAAAGGACAAACAATGAGATTGGGAGAAGACGGAACTGTGGGGAGCAACTCTTATTCGGCCGAGTGAGAGCCCTAGTAGGCCAAACTCAAGAACACCATATAGTTTTAGGGTAACTCTATCAAAGTCAATAATTTGACTGCAGTAAGAAAAGGGAAATGACAATCGTAAGAATCTCGTGCGAAGAGCAAGACAGACCAAACACATCGCCTGAAAGATGTTAGCAAGTGACTTCTTCCCAACCTAAGTCTAAAAGGTACAGTTTTTGCAGGATATCAGAGTGAATGTTGCAATAGAACTCCCGTGATAAGACCGAGATTCTCAGGGATCGAAAAAGTGTAACACCAGATCCCCACCCAAAAAAATCGAACAAAAGAAATCGAATAGAATGACCTCAAAAGCATTTGGCAAAACATTATGTTTCTAAATAGACTTTTGCAAGTAAGGGCAAATGACTTTCTATATAATTTGGCCTATTCTTTCGACTCAAATTTGGCGGTTGAAAGGGAACGAGAGATGTACCTATTTTATGACGCTTTGGAAGACTCTCCGCCATTACTAAACAAACCAAAGAAACAGGACAAAAGACAAGATGAGGAAAACAGAAGCACCAAGAAAACCCGTAAATATGCATTCACCCAATAACCATTCGTGAACCGGCCATAAACCCCACATCCCCAATACCAAAACTAAGGAGCAATAAAAAAACATTAGTCCATTAGTAGTTAGGCAAAAGATAAAACTCAAAGAAATAACATCTCTCGCTAATGGATAACATCATAAATACGCCCATGAACATCAAATAAAATGAAAGCCATGACAAGATGAAAATCTGCATAAATAAGCAGATAATGGCATGATATGGATATGGAAAGTAAATGCCCAATGTGAAATTCCAACAAAAATCCCCAATTAAAAAAAATAGAGCAGAATATAATCAGCAGAGTATACAGAAAAATTCCCAAATGTGAAATCCCGAATGGGAAAACCTAGGAAAAAGGCAAGAGTATAAAATGCAAAATCATGTACCCTAGATGCAAGAGAGACTGGAAAAGAATATGATAAAACCAAAAGTAACAATGGAATCCTAGAACAAAAACAAGTAGCATCTAAGAAGAGAAGAAAACCAAAAGTATCACTGGTGAGGACATAAAGAGAAGAAAACACACTTTACCAATGTTGTGGGATGCACAAGAAAAAGCAGAAGATCCTTTATAGCCAAGAGAGAACTCACAGACTGGATCAAGAATGGTGAGATCGAAACCCTAGAGAGAGAGAAAGAGGGAAACACATAGAGAGGGAAAATGAACTCAAAAGACACCTCGAAAAAATTTTAACATCACGATAAGTCGCTCGAGCTTAATACTTTCTAGCCTTCGAAAGCGAGGGTAATAAAACACCAGGTACGCCGAGCTAAGAAATTGTCGCCGAGCCAAAAACACACTCTCGTGTCTAATGCGTAGTAGAAACACGCCGAAAGCGAGGAACACGCTGTTTCGAGCTAAGAAGGAAATTTTTTATTTTATTTATTTAAATAAAACAAGATACTCAATAACTAGAAGAGAGATCAGTAACAAGAGTGGATGATCACATTTGGCCACAATGAGTACTAAGATGAAATAATCCCTAATTATGAATTCTCAGAACTTGCAATATTTAAAATAATGACACTAGAAAACATGAGCAAAGCAGATAAACTATAATTAGTGATCACAAACTACATGAGAATGTACAACTCAAAATCCAACATGAGAGCCTAAAGAAAGTGTGTGTGTGCAATCCATGAGAGTCCACCGAAGCAGAGTTAATCTCTAGTAGTGATCAATGGCTAGACCTCCACAAGAATAACTAAACAACACAGAGAAAAGTCAAACCACTATAAATCGCTGTGGTATTTGTTGAGTAAACGCGGAGGCTCCCCTCAATCA
This sequence comes from Camellia lanceoleosa, assembly GCA_025200525.1. NCBI lineage: Eukaryota > Viridiplantae > Streptophyta > Magnoliopsida > Ericales > Theaceae > Camellia > Camellia lanceoleosa. The sequence goes on from JANUSC010000068.1 coordinate 2,054, forward strand.
ATGAGTCTTTTTTTTTTTTTAACTTTTTCTTCTTGTGGGCACTCACCGTGGCATTCACGCCAAGAGTATGGAAACCAAACCAGAGAAGAATGAAATCATAAAGGATGGCCTCGGGTTGGTGCCTCTCGAGGTAGCCTTTTCCTAATGCCCGCCATAAGGAACTAAGGAGAAACCGGAAGTGAAATCGATGGTAGATGGTTAAGAGACTCAACATCACCCATGATATACTAGTATCGTCAAATCCAATCAGAAAAGTACAAGAAATGACCGTTAGTGGTCCATAGAGAACTTTGATCACTTATGCGAAACCCCCCGCAGAATTTATCTCAAGGATGCGTACATGCATGAGATCATGAGGTTAAGGAGCATGGGCATTCAAAAATGAGTTATGAACACCGAATTATGAGATCTTGTAAGCGTGATGAGTAGTGTACATAAAAAGTTGATGCAAGAAAATAGATATCAATGATAATGAGATTATGGCATCCAAGCACAAATAAGGCAAAAACACTTACACCTACTCAAGAAACAAGTAACATTCTAGTGATCGAGCATGACACCCAAGGTCTTTCAAGGAACTCCAAACCGAGAAGATCAAGGGTTTTGTAAAAATATCGCCTTTTTTGATGCTCAAGGGTAACATGCTCAAGAACAACAAGGCCTTCTTCCACTAACTCTCGAATAAAATGATGACGAATGTCAATATGTTTGGTACGAGAGTGTTGGACAGGATTTTTTGAAATGTTTATGGCACTTGTGTTATCACAAAAAAGTGTGAGAGTGTTCTATTCTATCCCATAATCATGAAGCATTTGCTTCATCCACAACATTTGTGCACAACAACTCCCTCGCAAAGAATGTACTCACCAAGAAGGAAAGAGAGATGGCATTTTGTTTTTACTATGCCAAGAAACCAGATTATTCCCAAGGTAAAAACACTCCCTGATGTACTTTTTCCTATCATCAAGACACCTCTCGCCCAATGACACCAGAAAACCAAGAATTTTGGTCAGAGTATCGTTGGAAACCCAAACCCCATACCCCAAGGCCCCATTTACATACTTAATGATGCGTTTTACCGCAAGAAGGTGAGACTTTAGACTGGTTGGTAACGAGCACAAACATCGACCGAAGGAAATATCGTGACGATCGGGTCAGAAGATACAAAGACTCCCTATCATACTCCTATAAAGGGTAGGATCAACATCAATATCGAGGAATCTTTGGAAAGGTGAAGATCGATGCTCATGGGAGTGCGGCATGCTTGGAAGACTCAAGACCAAACTTTGACACAAGATTTTTAGCATACTTAGACTCGAGAAACAAATATGCCCGAAGGAGACTGCTAATTTGGAGACCCAAAAAATAAGACAACTCTCTCATCATGCTCATCTCAAACTCATGTGTCATGCAATCAAAAATATTTCACAAGATGATGCAAGAAGGAACCAAACACAATATCATCAACATATATCGAAAGCAACAAGAATATGAGACTTAGTATGTTTCACAAACAAAGTCTTATCCACACTACCCCTTTGAAAATCATTATCAAGAAGAAAGGTAGTAAGTCTATCATACTAAGTCTGAGGGGCTTGTTTCAACCCATACAAAGCCTTTGTCTAACTTGTAGACATGATTAGGACATTTAGGGTCTCAAACCCTTTTGGTTGCTCAACATATGCCTTCTTTTAAGTACCCATTCGTAAGGCACTTTTTCACATCCATTTGAAACAATTTAAAGCCAAGAAAACATGCAACACTGCTAAAAATGCGATTAGATTCGAGACGCAACCTGGGCAAACGCCTCATCATAGTCAATACTTTCTACTTGTGTGTAGCCTTGAGCAACCGATTTAGCTTTATTCCTTACAACAAGCATCTATATTCTCATCGATTTATTTTTGAAGATCCACTTGGTACCTATCACATTCATGTCTCTAGGTCCTGGAAACAAGAGTCCAAACTTTGTTACGCCTCAAATTGACCTAATTCTTCATGCATAGCATTGACCCAACTATCATCTAGCAAGGCCTCTTTAAAATTCTTAGGTTCAATTAAAGAAACATAACACATGTGTGATACCTCATCCCGAATCGTGCTCGGTTTTCATTCGATTCCAAAACACTTCCAATCATTTGTTGAGTCGATGATTCAGCTTTCACCCTTGCTTATGGTTTAAGTTCAGTGGTTTATGTGATAGAAGCAACAGGAGTGATGTCCCTTTGAGCACTCTGGGACTTGATCTACCTCGTGAGGATGGTGTCAGAATATTTTCTTTGTGATTGAACCTCGCCTTTCTCCTGATTTTGTGGTTCAAGATCCAAGATTGGGGACTCACCATTGTCATCCCTATTTGTTGCTCTGAGTAGAGAACTCGTGGTCATCTATAACCACATTGATGATTCCATTAATGATGAAGTTCGCAGTGTTATAGACTCAAAAGCTCCTCATCATGGTTGAATACCCTAGGAAAATACCTTCATCACTTCGAGTCAAATTTGCCCAAGGGTTTCTATCTTGAAGATGTAACACTTACTCCCAAAAGTTTTAAAGTATTTTACATTAGGTTTCAAACCCTTCCACAATTCATAGGAGTTTGTAAGTGTCTGCCTTAAACACACACGATTTATGACATAAACCGCAGATTTAGGGCTTCGCCCAAAACTTTGGAGGAAGACTCTTACTAAGGAGCATGACCTTAGCCATTTCTTGAACAACTCGTTTTCCTCTCAACCACTCCATTTTGTTGTGAGTAAAAGGTGAAAACTCATGCTTAATTCCATGCATATCACAAAAATCCTAAAACTAACTATTTTCAAATTCACGTACCATGACTGGCCTCGGATTCTTATGATACGCCCAATGGAAACACCCCTGCTCATTTTGGATTTTAATGACTAAAGCCGAAAGCATTAAACGATTGTATTTTTCCTTAAAAATTTACCCATGAGAATCGAGTAAAATCATCAACCGTTAAAAATGTATCTTTACCTCCAATGCTTTCAAGTAGTAGGACCCAAGAACCATGTGAACCAATTCAAGAGGACGCTTGGTTGTAAAGTCGTTTCACCTTTTATGAGGAGCACGGGTTTGCTTGCTGTTTACATGGTCCACACACATGGCTCAAATACTTACCCGCTTAGGTATCTCTCACAAGCTCTTTTGTTGGCTATCTTAGTTAGGTCTTTGAAATTCATGTGACCTAATCTTTGACGCCATTGATCAATGTTACTTATGATGGCAGAACGACAAGTGAGATCATTAGTAGTAAGAATCCCATAGCCATCGAATGTGCAACCCCATATAATACAAGATTTCTTTTTATCCAAAATTTCACATTTATCTTTTGAAACAATATCATGATGGGAATCACACATTTGACTAATGCTCAAAAGATTTGCTTTTAAGGCCATCAACAAGTAAGGCATTATCTAGCTTAGAAGACTAAAGAACACTTATAGAGCCCTTACCAATGACTCTAGAAGTGTCGCTATTCCAAAGGTAACAATTCTCCTTCATATTTTTTCAAGAGAGGTGAAGTAGGATTTGTTACCGGACATATGACGAGAGCACCCACTATCAAGATACCACATGTGTGAGTCACGCGGCTTTTAGAGCAAAGCAGAGCAACAAAACAAGTCAAATCATCTTTTCTAACCCAAATCTTTTTAGTCTTGGTGTTCATTTAGACATGTAAGGTTGTCTCCCAACCCAAAAAAGTATTAGAATTTCTACCCTTTTTAAGACACCTTACCAAATAGCTTCAAAACAGTAAGGACGAATGTGGCCATACCTACCACAGTGATGACAGATAAAAACAGGTTTTACCTCCCTTTTGTTGATCTTACCTGTTTTTACTTGATGAAGAGAAGGATCAACCTGGTCTATCTTCAATTTTCCCTTTGCTTGAGTCTTCAAGTTATGCGGAGGCAGAGGTCAGTTCTCTTATGAGCCGTTGCACCATAGCCTAGCCCTCTTTGTCGTAACCCATTTGTCGAGACCCGAGTATGTCTTCTAGAGATCTGAACCTTGTTCCACATGGCAATTGTTGCTCTAGCTATACGGAGTTCTTCATCTTTCTCGACCGACTTTCTTCCAATGCAAATTTTGTGACAACTCAAGACTTTGCTTTTCTTCATGTGAATACACCTTCGTGGTTCAATCCTTTCAGCCACAGATAGAAGTTTTCCACATAAGTTTTGTCTATCACTTGAGATCTTGATGACATTCTTTTTGTCAAGAGTTCTCCTTGCTAAGTTTTATTCTCACTCTCACATGTTTTGAGCTTGAGAGAGAGTTTGTCGTTGGTTTTAGACAAATTCAGATTCCTCGTGACTTCTCGTAAGCTTGTTGTAGTTCATCGCCATTGATCTCATCAATGTCTTCGATATTTCATCATCCTCTTTGTTTTTCATTCTTCTTGACCTCGGCCCAATTTAGCAACCAAGACAGATAAGTTGTCGGACGTGGTAGAGGTGGATCTCTTCCTTCATGGAATTGGCTCGAATTTCCTATGCATCTTTAGCCTTTGTGCAAAGTTGAACAACTCTCGTTAGTGTTCTTCATTGAAATTGCACCACTTAATAGTGATCGTGGCTCTCGATTGTCTTGATTATCCAGACTTTCAGATCTTCTTCAATGGCTTGCCAACCTTCTCGTTCAAAAGCTCTCGTAAAAGCCCTCATTCTCGATTTTCCAATACAGAGAAGTTAGTCCCATCAAAGGTGGGAGCATGATGCAAGTTTTGACCACGAAATGATTCCAAAGGCTTTGAAGAGGTTGAGAAATCGTGGCCCCAAAATGCCATGAAAGCACTATCCCCATCTTCACCAGATTCAGTTCTTCGGTTCTTGCTCCAACCCGCTTTTATCATCCCAAGTTACGGTAGACTTTCTTCCGATTCTTTTCAAGGGCATTCAAGGGACATATGGCCAAACCTCGACATTCATAGCACTTGACCCCTGCCCTTACAATCTTCTTTTCAGAGTTTGAGCAAATTTTGTGGAACAGCTTTTGGGTTTGTCATTACTCTTATCTTTTGAAATAAGGGCTCAAATTAGGCTTCTTTTTCAAAAAAAATTTAAACTGCTTTTGTAAGCATAGCTATCTCGCACTCTAAATCAAATTCACTGGAGGTTTTGCGCCCTCATGAGCACTCGTGAAAGCTATAGTTTCTTTTTGATTTTTCTTTGAAATTTGGTGGGCTTCATAAGTCCGCAAATTTCCAACCAATTGATCGAGCTTGAGGGTATCAACATTCTCGAGCCTTCTCAATGGTCAGCCACCTTGATTGAACCTCTCGAAGGGACCTCAAAATTTTTCCAACAACTTTCGCTTCCGGATTTTTTTTCACCGAGAGGAAATAGGAATTCACGATATCACCGAAGTTTTGTATAGAAATCATCAAACGCCCCATCGTCACAAGATAAAAAGGGTTTCAAAGGCGAGGTGAGACGTTAAAGTTTTGACCTTTAATGAGGTAGTACCTTCGTGAATCGCTTCAAGAATATCCACGCCTCTTTTGCTATTTCACACGCAAATTCGACGGAATTTTTCTGTGTGACAGAGCAAAAGAGGGAGTTGAGAGCCTCATTGCTCCAACTCGAGTTCGTAATCAACAGGTCCCATTTATCAAGGGTTTAGGAATATCAATGCCATTAATCGGTGATTATAGGTTCACTCCACCCAAAGATTACGAAGGCCAAACGCTCATCGATGGATTTTAAAAAAGCTCTCATACGAGCTCCAATAAGAATAGTTTGTACCGCCTAGTAAAAGGGTCTATGAGTCGAGTTACCTTCACGAATAGAATCCATGATACTAGTCACACCAAATCACACTTATAGTTTTGATAAAACAAAGTTTTAGAAAAACAAAGAGTGACCCGCTCGATATCAATTGAAAATCCTAAGTGATTCATGATTAGATCAAGATTCAAATATTCCAAATCTCAAAATCCAAAACACTCAATCTAAAATCAATAAGCACTTACAAGAGTGATTTTAGATTGTTTGTTTTTCTAATAAACAATAAATCGACACAAACGCATTTTTATGTGGAAAACCACAATTGAAGAACCTTCAATTGTAATCAAAACCACGCGTAACCGCCACTAATCAATCCACTATCAAGAAAGAAAGATTACAAAGATACCACACAAATTACCCAACATACCAATTTGTCTCAATCTTCAGAACTCTTTCACCACGCCACATTGAATCGATCCCGGTTGAATCCACAACTTCACTTGTCGAATTAACGATCACAGAGAATCAAACGCCTTTTGAATTTATGTTTTAATCTTCTAATCCACCAAGAGAACTCACTTGAATTTTAAGAATCAACCTCCTTGATGTATGAATCTCAATGCATAAGTTTAGAACTCTCTCAAGAACATCAAGGAAAACTATGAAAATCTCAAGAAAACTTCAAAACAAAACTCTAGAACTTTTGAATTAGATCTAGAAAACCACCCTGTGTTTTAGGAGAAAACTATCTTCTTATAGAAAGCCAAAAAGAATCCTAGTTCGAAGAAACCAAACACTTGTAGAAATCGATTCGTGATCTTTCGTGATTTCTACTAGTGCCTTCGCCGAGCCACAAACTCTTCGGCCGAAAGCAAGGAATAAACTCCTTCAGGTTTTTGTTTGCACGCAATCCTTCACTCGATCCACCAAATCTATGCTCGAGCGTACATTTACCTCTTTCAGGTTTCAAGCCAGACGCAGTCCTTCGCTCGAGAAAGGACTTCTTCGCTCGAGCGAGGGAGACAAAATGCACAAAAAATTACAACTCAATCAAACAAGTTTGTTCGCGGGGTTTGACAAGATAGGACCTAACAGTCTGCAATGGGATGCCCAATGAAGCCATGTTTTCCAATATCCGAATAAAAGAAAACCAGAAATACCAAATGGGATTTCTATACTTACTTCTTCCCCAAAACTATATTACAATCCAAATAGTGGAAAAGAGAGACAGATATTAGGGGAAGAGAGACAGAGAGAGACACAGAGAGAAGGCAAAACAGAGAGGACATACCTGGGGTAATGCCCTAGTAGTGGATTGACGTTGGTGCTTGATGGGGGTGATGCTCCTTACTTGACAACGATGGAGACAACGCGACAAAAATTCAATATCATGAAGAGGGCAACCGGCGTGAGAGTGAGGGAGAGAGAGAGAGAGAGAGAGAAAGATGGAAGCGTGAGAGACTTAGAGAGACAGAGGCGTAAGATATAACTTATTTTGTTTGTAAACCCTAATTTATTTCTTTTGTCATGACAAACCACTATTTATTCTCCAATACGAAATAAAAGGCATATTTCCCCGACTAAATGTTCATTGGTCGCCAATTAATTTATCAATCCCTCCAAAAATAATTTAGGAATTCTTTCAAAGTTTGAAATTCTCCCTCCAAAACTTTTAATTACAATTACCAACTAAAACATTTTTTTAGTCGCTGAAAATAAATTTTTGACGACTAAACTTTTGGTCGCCAAAGATAAAAAGTAAATTTTTGTTTTCCATTCAGTGACTAAAAAATTTTAGTAGCCAAAACTAACCATATAGCGACTAAAACATTTTTTTAGTCGCTGAAAATAAATTTTTGGTCGCCAAAGATAAAAAGTAAATTTTTATTTTACATTTAGTGACTAAGGAATTTTAGTAGCCAAAACTAGCTATACAGCGCCTAAAACATTTTTTAATCGCCAATTGTGGCATTTTTAGTGACTTAATTTTTTTTGGTCGCCAATAAAAAAAAATTAGTAGCTAAATATTATATTTTTGCCGACTAATATAATTTTGAGTCGCTAATTCCACAATTTTTGGCGACTAAATTTTCTTTAGTCACCAAATTTGGTCGCCAAAAGTGCAATTTGTTGTAGTGACTCCTGTGCCCATCGCTGATGGACTCAAGTCTAGTCAAAGCCCATTGAATTACAAGAGGTTCGACAATCGAATAACCTCTTCCCCAATTAGGTAACACGAATGAGTAGTGCATAAGATCAAAGAACATTCATGCCGAGTATCAAAGAAAATTCAAGAACTATCCTAATCAAAGTGGGTCCAAGTTGTCCCTTTCCGGAGGTGTAATAGGGACATAGGCCTTGACATTATGATGATTATGATGGAAAGATCAAATTACATGAGAAATATCTAAACCTCTATATAAAGAAGGAAGTTGGAAGAAGAGGGGTATGTATTGCCACCCAAAACTAACATACATTCTCACTCTTGACCAATCTCTAACTTGATCGTCAGAGTGCTAATTTTGGCATCCCCCTAGGTATTTCTTATTTTAGGCATCAGAACAAGGATCTATTAAAGATCTATTTGAGATGAATGAGTATTGCAAAACCACCCCTCATAATAAATTATCTACATTCAATATTATTATAATCCCCACTTTAGTAACACGTTCATTCTATACAAACAATTTTTTCCTTACAAATTTAGTTTAAAAAATTATGAAAATTCTTCAATTTTAGATTTTAAATATAATATTTGAAGGGCAATTTAAAGCCTTTAATTACTACAAATGTGTCACCAGATAGCTCTAATGGATGCACAAAAATCTTAATGATCTTATCTTCAACTTTTGGAAGTATATAACTGTGCGTGTCAATTTCCGACCACACTGCCAACTAAGTACTCAGCTGGAGAACACCGGCAGAATAAATTAAGCCCGAATGACCTACAATAGAAAGAAGAGATTCCGGCGATGGTTCATCCACTCGAGGGCACTCCGACGATCAAGTCAGTAAAATATTTCTCAAAGATAACCAATAGTGCTTAACTCACTAGATAGAGCATAAAAAGCATACCTTAAACCCATGAGGGTGCCTCTCTTTTATAGCCAATACAATCCTAGTCCCAATAGAAGCCTAGCTCTAATGGACTTAGAATTACTGCTAATCTTGGACTCCTAGTAGGATTGGGATAAACTCTAAGAGTCTTATCTTTACCGAAACTAAAGTCTTCTCCCATTCTAGGACTCTTGTCCCTTATCCGCTTATCTCGATTCCGCTTTTCGCAGATAACTCGCCAAACAAGATCATCTCGGCGTCATGACCAGACACGTGGCACCTTCGGCGCACTTCTGACACCTCGCCACATGTTGTCATTAAAAATTATGTCCCCTAACCGCCCCTAGGTTCTATTACCTTGGCATCCCGAGGTGATGGAACCTATATAATTTCTTCCATTTAGTACGCCGCCTAAGCTCGCTTCATCATCTATTGTCAAGTCGTAACTCGTCACCAATATGACCAAGACCTATAGTCTACTTTCATCAATGCCTTAGAACCAACGATAAGTTCGCTCAAGTTTCACCAAACCGCCCTCCTAGCCGAGGTATTTGCTTCATTGAATCAAAACTCCAAGAGTTCCAAGACGCATATGAGCCGCACGATAGTATTTCAACCATTTTTACCACGCCATTTTCCTTCATCGACCGTCGATACGCGCTTATCAAGTCGCATCACTTTTACGCAGGCCGCCTTACAAGCACGCCGCCCAAGGCACCATAATTGCCATTTTGCCGCTATTTCATGCTTTTGATAAACTTTCTCCGCCTTTTCACTTCGTGATCTTCGCTCTTGTTCAAACTTTCTCTCAAATCCTCCATTGTCGCTTTTATGCTTTCTCGAACTAGTTTCACTCTCCTCCGTGAGGCTTTTGCACTTCTTGCTTACTACCACCATCCTAAACCGGCGATTTCACAATCGACCTTTTTGTAATCTAAACAATCATTCTTCAATGTTAGGTCAAGTGCCTTTCCTTTTTCTCAATACATTCTTTTTTTTTCTTTCAACGAGTTGTATGTGTCTTCTTTTTACTCTTGTATGATTCTCAGACTTAAAATGTTTTTCATGTCTTCAAAATACACCTTAATTATGCAATCTCCTGGTGTAACACCTCGGTTGTACCCACTAATCGGTTTATCTCATTTTTAGTTTAACACTTGAAAATATGTTCTACAATATTTTCACAAGTGTTATTTACAACTCGACATTTTACTCTTAGTAAGACTTCTGTCTTCAAATTTCCTCCAAGTCTTGGCAACATGGTAATCTCGACAAGTATGTAGATATTTCTTTCCACATAACCTTGGCTTAACTTGTAAAATTTTCTCAAAATTTCAACAAGTGTTAAACCAATCTTCTTTAACATAACCTCAAGTTAACTTTAACTTGTAAATTTCAATGTCAACAAGTGTTAAACACAACCTCGATTTAACTTCAACTTGTAAATTTCAATTTCAACAAGTGTTAAACATGACCTCGGCTTAACTTCAACTTGTAAATTTCAATTTCAACAAGTGTTAAATATGACCTCGCTTTAACTTCAACTTGCAAATTTCAAATTCAACAAGTGTTAAACATATCATCTGCTTAACTTCAACTTGTAAATTTCAATTTCAACAAACGTTAAACATATCATCGGCTTAACTTTAATTTGTAAATTTTAAAATTTCAACAAGTGTCTAAACCGATCCCAAGCATCATTCTTCAAATTTTTTGCCTCTAATGTGAACTTAAGTTCCACTTGGATTCTTATTAGGCACGTGGTTTTGACCTCGTCGCCGATGTAAGATTCGAACAAAGACTGGCCGAGGTTGTTAACCTTGGTCTCTTTACTAAGGCACTTAGCTCCAATCTGTGTTTGATTTTGTCGATATGATAAGTCCAGATTAACCCAACTTAGTTTAACTTTATTATATGCAAGTAAAGTTTCTACTCTGCCATATAATAAGTCTAAGATATCAGAAACATCCTCAAAAGACTGGTCGGTCCTATCGGACAGATTTCAAAAATCAAACCGCATTTTATTATTGCTTCACCGTTATGCCTCATTGTCGGCTAACCTTTCTCAAAGTTGAGGTCCCTAACTTTGAACTCTCTTGGGCTGACCTTCTTGTTGTAAGCCCTGGCAAGTTGTTGCTGGTATGCCCCCAGCCAAATTGTTGTTCTATCGCACATTGCAGGTGGATTTCAAACCATTTTCATGTTTTGTTACATAGGCTTCAGCTTTCTTTTGCATGTAAGGCCAAAAGAATCGCTACGATATTGCTCTATGGGGAAGGGATCTGCCCCCTGCATGGCTTCCACATACTCCTTGGTGGACCTTATATAAAAAGTCTTTAATTTAGGCCAAGCTCTTCTCTTCTTGGACTTAATCATCTAGGCCGAGATCTTGTCTTCGGGATCTAGGATCCGAGATCTAGACTCGATCTCGCCGCTAATGAAGTTTTTGTCTTCTCGTGATCCAAGGTTATCTCGGCTTCGCTTTATGAACCATTTCTTCTCTTGTTTGGACGCCTTTGCCCCTGATGTCCTCCTCCTCGCATACTTTTTCGATCCTCGCCATCGCCTCTATGCTTTTCAACAATGTCTTTGCTAATGATTTTCAAGGCATACCATCTTTCAAGCCATTTTTAAACGACACGACCGCTACCTCTTGTTGCATCCCGTATTCGATTGAATACCCTCATCATACCTTGTGATAGAGGCCCTAAGGCTTTCATCCTCGCCTATCTTCAGGGCCATTAGGGCACCCCCCCTTAATGGCTATAGCTTGTTTGTCACTTAACCCGTTACAAACATTTCGCCAGCCTTCCTGTGTTTTCATAGTTCCTTTCTAAGAACTTGTGAAACCAAATTCGATGCAATTTTTTCGAAGATGAGGGGAACACCTTGCAAAGTTAACGGCTCGTGCTCGATGTACAACACCATCGAAGTTCGTACATGTCGACGAAAAGCTCGGGTCTAACTTACCATCGATATTTGGAATCTCAAGATATCGAACCTTTTTGGGGCCTCAAATTTGTCTAATTCTACCGAGAATGGTATCTTCACTTTGACAGAGAGGTCACCTCAGATCTTGTCGCTTCTAGAGGTAATCCTTCAGATCCTCCTTGGTTCGCCCAGAGCTTCCATCTCCGAATTTCACCTCTTTTGCACTACTTCCAAGGTCATTGTGAGTCCTTTTGGACCTCCCTCCATTGGTCGATCAAAATAGAGTTCCTTCCCTTGAACATGTCGATGTTCTTTGGGGTCAGCTTCCTTGATGCGATGTGTCCTTTGTGAATCTCTCATTCTTGATTCTCCTCGCCCGACCTCCCTTGAAGTCCGGTGAGAATGTTCCTTGGTCCTATCGTGCTGAGGAGTCGAGGAGTTGTCTTCGCCTCGTCTGGGCATCTTTCTTGGTCACTGAATCGCCAGATCTTGTAATGGGAGCAAGTGGTCGATAACGTTATTCTGCATCATGAAATTGACCATTGTTTGCAGGTCCACCAACTTGTTCGCCATCCCCTTCACCTCTTCGTCCCTCCACAGGCATCTGTCTTTCCATACCTGGAGGTTATCTTCGTTATAGTACCCGCTTTGGTCTGTTTCCTTTGGTATATCACCTTCCTGGCCGACGTCTTTCACTCCGTGATTCTAGTCTTGAGTTTCTATGTTACAATTGTCTTCTTCGATGTCAAGGTCAATAGGTCTCCCGCTCCCAGTAGGAGTGTTATCCCCAATCTTCTCTTTCTGTCCGTCGTTGGCCATTTATTCTTCTTTTGTTCCCACAGACGGCGCCAAATTGTGCGTGTCAATTTCCGACCACACTGCCAACTAAGTACTCAGCTGGAGAACACCGGTAGAATAGATTAAGCCGTAACGACCGCAATGTAAAGAAGAGATTCCTAAAGGGTTCGTCCACCCGAGGGCACTCCGACGATCAAGTCAGTAAAATATTTCTCAAAGATAACCAATAGTGCTTAACTCACTAGACAGAGCATAAAAAGCATATCATAGACCCATGGGGGTGCCTTTCTTTTATAGTTAATACAATCCTAATCCCAATAGAAGCCTAGCTCTAATGGACTTAGGATTACCGCTAATCTTGGACTCCTAGTGGATTAGGATAAACTCTCTAAGAGTCTTATCTTTACCAAACCAAGTCTTCTCCCATTCTAGGACTCTTGTCCCTTATCCGCTTATCTCGATTTCGGCTTCTTCAAGAATAACCTCTACCTAGCCAAGATCATCTCACAGACGACAGACACGTGGCACCTCTACCGGCACTTCAGGACATCTTGGCCACGTGTTGTCATTCAAAAATTGTGTCCCCACAATAACGCTTATCCCTTTCACTTCAAAGTCATAATAATGACAAATGTGAAAAAATATAAATTAAAATTCACAAAAATTACTTGGGGATTCTAAGTAGAACCATGTATGCTAGATGGGTATAAAACTAGTGATTTTGAGTATTATACTTAGAGAACCTCTACATCCACACAAAATAGGTCACTTGACTCCCCGATTAACGTGGTTGAGGTTGGAAAAAAGGCAACCATTGTCCTAAACGGTGCATGTGTTTCATGCTCCAAATTTCTCTCTCTCAAATGGCCTCATTCAAAGAAGCACTCTCACCGATGACCACCACGCACTACCACCAACCAACTCACTACCGATCGATGAACCTACCACTCACTTCCTCACGACCACCATCAACAAGACCTACCACTCACTTTCTCATGAACCAACCACCACTATGAACCAACGGCGTAGTACAAGTAGGAGTATGAGTACTGGTACTGGTACAATATGAGTATGTCAATACAATAAAATCCAAAGAAGTAAGGAAGGGTACAACTTGGTATTCTTGAAAAAAATATTTATTTTTAATTTAAAGTAATGCAAAAATTAATTAAATAGTTTAATTTGTTAAAATTCAACCTACAAGTAACATTTAATGACAAAAGTAAATGTATAAATCAAAATTAAATGTCAATATATTAAATAACTTACAAATCATAATTTAATTTTAAAAACATGCTAAGTACAAAACTAAAAATTAAAAAAAAAAATCTAGTGACATGAGTTTTATCTCTATAGTAGAAGAAAATATTATTTCAATTGAGTTACGGTACGACTTGGGTATATAGTAGGTACGTCTGGGTACGCCAAAAATTAAGAAGAAAAAAATTTAGGTACGTGTTTCACGTACTCGGCATGTATGCAGAAGTACTAGACGAGGTACCATATGCCGGTAAGTATCCGGTACAGGTACGACATGTTTTTCAAAGTAGCCATGCTTCATAGCTAGGAACCCACTAGTCACTGTCTCTAAAAATGATCAAGACGGTTAAGGTTTTTGGCCAGAGTCTAACAAGGGATTGGGCTCAAGTCACAACCACTTTACATCGAACTTGACCTCTTTTTTTTTTTTCTCACAGATATGGCGGTGATGGTAGGAGATCCAAACCTTAGATCTAGGGTTTTGGAGAAATAAGAAGAAGAACAAGAGGAGCAAAGAATAGGGAAATGGCAGACGAGGAGAGAAAATGATGAGATGGCTCTGGAAAGGGCTTTGGGGCCGCGGCTCTACGCTACTTTGTTAATCTACATTGTTTAAGAGAGAGAGGAGAAAAGAGAGAGACAAAGGAAGAGTCTAGAGCACTTGAGGCCGATAAACCTCGTGAGGTTTTTTTAGGTTTGGAGGGTGCCATGTCATTCAAAGCTATTCGGTATGAGGTTTTTGAGTAGACCAACCATTTTCCTTATATTAAAACATCGACTATCTCACGTAAGTGTTAATCTAATAATTAATAACTGACTTTCATTGATTAAAAAAAATCACTGTAAGTGACATTAGTTTTAGTGATAAGTATGATTAGTTTTAGGGTAAATTCCCTAAAACTACTTATACATACTTTGTCCCTTTAAACTTCAAAATTTAACAGTTAATCCTCTCAAAATATTATTTTATTACAATTAAATATTTTTTTTAGGATTCTACAAAAAATTTAAATTTATTAGAAAATTAAAGTTTTATAGAAAATTAGATCATATGTAAAGTACATAACACATTTATTGAATTTTTTGAACAATAATATCCGTTATTGATTATTTTAAGATAATAGTATTTTATTAGGTGATTTCATTTGCACTTTATCTCTCTTGTCGTAGTCACAAAGTGCAAATAGAATCACCAGATAATGGCATTATTATTCTAAAAATCTAATAAATATGTCATGTCCTTCATGCATAATCTAATTTTTTGAAAATTCGAACAGAATCTTGACCAAAAAAAAAAAAGTTAACTATAATAAGATAATAATTTAAGGGAGTTAACTATTGAGTTTTAAAATTTAAGAGGAAAAAAATATAAATGAGTCATAATTTAAAGGGCATTCATTGTAATTTACCCTTAATTGTAATGGTACAAGAGTAAAAGGCATTAAATAGTTCAGTTTCAATGTCACATTGTGGGGAGCTTCTATTTGCACATCCCTCATCCTCTTTTTACACACACTAAATAAAAATTATTTTTATTTTTATTTTATTTTAAAGTGAAATTATTATTTTGGACATAAAATAAACACATTCGGAAGTTGATTGTCGAAAAATTGAAAAACATTCGGAACTCAACTTCCGAACAAGTTATTTAGTTTCGGAAATCAACTTCCGAACCAATTGTTTATTTTCGGAAATCAACTTCCGAACCAATAAAAGATGTGTAAAGAGGGAAAGGTGTGTGTGCAAATAGAAGCTCCCCACATTGTGTTGTTAGTATGGCACCAAAAATCATTCAATAGCGTGGTGTTTTAGAAAGTTGGTAAAAAATAATTTTGTGGCTTTTTGACTTCTTTGGTAACTTTTATGGTAAAAAATTGAATTATTTTAGATAAAAAAAATTGACTTTTTTTTTGCTAAAAAAACTAAAAAATTAAAAAGTTGACTTTTTACCCATCTTCCGAAAGCGCCCCAGAGCAGTTCCAATGAAAACGATTTCATTTAAAAAAAAAATTCATGTAATTTTTTATATTCAATTTTAATCATATCCAATTAAGGGTTGATATTTTATCCTTATCCAAACCCAATGGCTAGAGTAATTTAAGGGCTTTTATTTTTGAGTTAATTATTTAAAAAATTTATTTACAAATTTTATGATAGCTCAAATTATATTTAAAATTTTTTGAATCAATAAGTTCGATTTAGTAAAATTGAAAATATTATCAATTTTTTTTTTCAATTTTAAAAATTAAAAACATTATCAATTTTGCATAATAATGTTCTAGATAATTGTTGTACTAATTGATAAAAATAAAAATAAAAAAGTATGAGATTAAATGTTTTTTGTCTTTCTACTTATTGGTTTGATTCAACTATCCAATAAAATTGAGAACATTATCAGTTTTTTCTCGTTTTAAAACTGAGAATATTATCAACTTTTTTATTTTTAAAGTTTTTTATTTATTTATTTTCAATTTTACACATCAACGCTTCATCATACTCCTTTATAGATACAAAATTTTCAATTTTGCAATTAAAAAGAATTTAGTTTTTCAATGTTTCAAAAAACATTTTTTATCACATAAATTTTTAAAAAATTTCGATTTGAAAGTTGATATTTTAAAATTTTAAAATCAAAATAAATATCAAATATCATGTTCTTTTATAGATAATCGTAAATGATGAACCATTATTATTTAAAGGGCAATTCTGATTATTAAAAATTTAATAGGATTTAAAGTTTAAAAAATCTTAATTAAGACTTTAGAAGTTCATAAATTAAGATTTGTGTGTAAATACCTTTTTATTTATTTATTTATTTATTTATTTATTTGTTTTGTGTGTGAAAGAAAAATTCATGCATGTTGAAAAGAACATTTGGCTCCAAATAATTGAACGGCCTGCCTCAATCAAAATTGCTTCCTACCCCCAAAGGACGTGTCACTGAGGGTTGGGCCAAAAAAACTTTTTTTTTTTTTTAAAAGTTTGAACTGGAGGCGCGACACCATCAAAAGCGACTTAACCGGTGTAGCAAGCATTACTCCGCCTCAATGGTTTATTCTCTCTCTCTCTATCTCTATGGTAGCTTGGATTGCATTAAATTAGTCTAAATACGTGTACACACACATGATATAGTTTCCAAATCAGAATTAAAAGCAAAGTTGCAAAGACAGAGGTCTCTGCTTGGTAGAGTCAGAAATCGCTTATAGCTTATACCCAAACAAATTTTATAGCTTATAACTTTCAATTAAGTCGATTTCCAATTTTATTCTTAAAGCATTTCTTTCACCAAAGAATAAGTTGATTTACTTCTAAAAACTATAAGCTATAAGCTATAAGCTAAACCAAACACATCAAAATAGCTTAAATTGTCGAAGTCGAATAAGTCGATTATAAGTCGCACTCAAACAGCCAAGAGAGTTGCACGCAAGCTTAGTCGCTTTCTCACCACGGCTTGGTATATATTCTATAAAAAATTCTTTTGTCTTCACGATTCCATTGTAAAGTAGATATTTAAGGGTGTGTTTCCAATTGGTTTTTACAGTTTTTTTTTTAATATTAAAAAAATTAAAACTAAAACTTTTTACATTTTCAGATTTTAGTTGATTAGATAAATGGCAAATGTGCATTCTAGAAATTGTTTAATATTAGGAAGTGTGTAAAAAAACTATCTTGAAAATATGTAGAAATATTAAAAAGTATATTGATATCAATAAAATCAGATAAAATTAATGAAAAGTGTATTGTATTTGATAAATATTTTGTCTTTTACTTATATTTTAGGATATTTGTTAGCATGACCCTAGATGAATAAGAAAAGAAAAAAAAAAATCACTAAAGACACAAAACAAAACAAATCATTATATATATATATATATTCAAGAAAATTGGTGAAAAGTCTATCCCAAAGGGGTATTCAAGAGAATTGGTGAAATATACATCCCAAAGGCGATAAGGCATTAGTTCTAAGTAGAAAATGTGTGATATTCAATGATATGGTATTGAATAAGTGACATGTATCACATTCACCATATAGTTAATTTTGTAAATTTCAACTGATAAACAAATAGATTGATTTAAACAGATGGGTTGATTTCACGATATAGACAAATAGGTTCATTTCAATAGACAGCACTCATTTTTTTTTTTTAAAATTGTGTCCATTTGGCCTAATGAGATTTGAATTTGGGCTTAATAGCCCAAAAATTCAAAAGTGGATTTATAACTAAACCCTCCATTTTTTTTTTAAATCTTTAATGATTTTTTTGCTTTTAAAAATGTATATCGCATTTAACACGTAAATAATCTTCTTGTATAATCCTGTCGATCAAGTTTGCACTCTTCCAAACGTCGTCGCTTATACTACCTAAAAACACAAACGTGAGCTAGCCAGCGGGTGTGTACCGAAAACCTCTCCGATGTCTAAGTCAGCCAATAGACAATAGACACAAAAGCTATGTGTATTTGAGAGTAAAAATTGTGATACCTGTACATAGGTCCTATACGAGTTTTTATAGATTCCGCCTGGCACAATCCTAATAGGACTCTCATTCTCCAATGTAGAATCCTCCTAGGAATCATATCTTCTAAAAAAGATAATGCTTATTTTTTGACACCCTCCTCACTGCTTAACCACGTAAGATGGTTCAAACCCTATACCACGATTTAGTAACAGCACAACCGAGCTAGCACAGCCTTGCCTTACACTAGACTTAACTGGGTTCACTTAGCTTAGTGTTATCTTGGGCATCGCGGCCAGTCTTGAGATTACGCCCTGTAATGATATCCTCTATCCCGGTCATCCTTCCACGGATACCTCAGTCCAACACATCCAAACCAGGCCACCAGTAGCCACCCTTAACCGAATTGACAGGATCAGGGGTAAAGCTACGTAGACAATTACCACTGCCCATAGCTCGGTCCGTTTCAACATCTGGACTTAGCTCGGTCCAAGTTACTCATAAATTACCCTCTCAATTGCCTCTTAATTCTATCTGCAATGCATGATTTGGGATTATTCTTCTCTAGTCAAGCTAAATGTACAAGCCTCTAACCGAGCTCAAATATTACTGGGCTTCCAATTCGTTTGGTCCAGAAATGTCTTATCAATTGCTCTGCACATTGTTCCACTACTCAAGCACGTTTGAAACGTTATTTATTCCTCTCGACACGCGGCATGCTCCTACTAGTCAAGTACACTGCCATAGTCGCTTTGTGTTACTTAAAATTTGAATAGTCCCACCAATTCTTGTGCCTATACAAAAACTTATTTCTCAAACCAAAGCACTCTTACTATTCATCTTCTTTTCCTTGCCTTTCGAAGTTCTACATCCGCATTCTAGTCCCAAAACAAGTTGCTATACCATCCGTGATCATTTGTCCCGTTGTTTGCTGATTCGCCTCAAGCTTCAAAACCTGTAAGTTTGCTATCGCCTCTTTCTGGTGTTCTCTTCTTTTTTATTAATTTTCACGATCCCAGCAGTTAATCCCCATATAAGTATGTTATGTACGCTCAGAGTGTTTTGAGGTTCAAGCCCAAAACCCCACACTCAAGCCTGAAAAACACTATAGCTGGATTTTAAATCAGTTTAAAACATGGCCTTTGATCCAAAATTGTGTTGTGACCGAACTAAGAATTTGTTTGCAACCCTTAGGCTGGAAATTGACCGAACTAGAAGCAAGTTATACCCTCGTGCACTAATCACCAACCGTGCTACAAACCTCAAGCTGGTCCTGTTTTTCGGCCAACCTGTCGATAACCCAAATGCAGCTGAGCTAGGATTTTTCTGCTTGTTGCCTATTTACTTAGCCCGGTTCAGTTTATCTGGACATAACACTTTTTTTCGCTTTTCACTTTGCGCATTTGACTAGGTTGGCCAGCACACCTTTGCACTTTGCCCCAAGCAATTTTGCTCGACCGAGCCACCCCTAAGTCCTCAAATATTTGCCAGGCATCTGTGGTCCATTTGGAACACCATAATTTTTAAGTATAATGGTAAATACCGGTTCTTAGTGGACTCACCGGGCCATGGCCAAATTTCAAAAGACTACCATATTCTCGATGACGCCCACCTCTCCTTAGCCGAAGCTAGACACCACCCCTGGGCAAACCGGCTTGCTCCATTTACAAGAATATCAATCATAGAAGCTGTTCTGCCTCGTCCATTTCATATGTGAGTTCCTTAGGCAAACAAGATTGTGTCCAACCCAACTTTCCACAAATACTTATAGGATAATAAATGGCATCGCCGAAGCTAAACCGCCAACTTGGCCTCAACCTCTGATTGGCCAAGCTTATTTCAATCGATATTCGCTCGGCCAAAATAACAATGGTTGAGTATACTACCTCAGAGTTAGAAGAGGCCGAAAAAAAATTATAAAAAACACACTGGACAAAGACTTGAACGATGAAGATTTCTTCTGGGTTTCTGGCCAGTTTGAAGACCAGGAAACCCAGATACCGGGCTATAACATAAACTGGAATAAAGGAACTATTGGTAAGAACATCTCAATCCAACTTTCTTTGCTGTTTTCAATAGCCACCGCGCTAACCCATTGCGTTCCTTTTCTTTCTTTTTTGCATATTTGAACTAGCTTAAATCACAATATACTTACGCTAATCAAGACGCCCTTCGTGCCGCACTTCGATACCGCCACTGCGATTGGGCCGAGCTACTAAACTTTGAGCCAACCTACCGGTACAGCGGAAAGAGAAAAACCAGAGCCACTGACTTCCTCCTAGAACCTTCGCCTGAGCCGGGCCCCACTCTCCTCCAGATCAATTTAATTCCCTTGACTAAGGAACAGGAAATGGCAAAACGAAGGACAGTGCGAGCTCTAATCACCAAACAACCCTCCTCCAAAAACCAACCAGAACAAGCACCATCTGACCAACCGCGTGAGACCATTGTTGCTCTACCAACAACCAGGGCAACATCATCCTGGCCGAGCAAACATGCGCGCACCTCTTCGAGCAAACCGCATCACCTGGTGGATGAAGAAAAGACCGCACTACCTGAACATGCCCTGCCGAGTCTAGAACACACTCGTTCGGGTCGAGCAAGCTCTTCTAAATAGGCGCCCTCAATGTCCTACAAGAACCGAGTTGTATCCATCACGGATTCAGTGGTTGCAAAAAGACCATATGCTCGATTCAACCTCTCCAAAAATGTCTGTCTGTCACTAGACATGGAGCACCATGACCACCTGACTGAGCTCAAGGCCATTCGCTTGGCAACCAAGTCGATGGTGTTTGTAAGTTTTCTCTCTTCTATTTGGTTCTACTTTTAACTGCTCGCTTGCTCGGCTTAACATAATCACTACCTCTTCTATCTCAGAGGCTTTGCAGAAGAACCATGTTACCTATAAGCGCTAACTTCACTTCACAAAAAATACGCGTTGAGAGTAATCTGGCCAAGTAGGCCGAATTAATGGAGGCCAAGCTGAAAATGGCCGAGCTGGAATCCGAAAATGCACGATTCACTAAATTGGTCAACGCGGTAGAAGCTAACAAGGAAAAGGCGCTGGCCAAAAAGAAAGACCGCTACCTGCGTGAACTGGCAAAGTTGGAAAGAAAGAAGAGTGCCGAGATCACCGAGCTGCAAAAGAAGATGGAAGAGGTTAAAGACCGAGGCTTCAAAGAATGGGAGACAACCTACGTTTTGCAGTGTGAAGCTGCCAAAGATATCTTCTTCTCAAATGCGGTAGGGCGTCGCCGTTGCTTGGTTAGGGGCATAATCGAGATCTCTCAGAACTTTTCCCTTCACTTTATTCTAAGCTATATGTCAGACTACGCCAACACAGTCCAACAAAAGTTTCTTCAAGAGGGAGAGGAGGAAGAAAACCCTAAATCGCATAATGTCCCACTTACAAACACTGAGCCCGATCTCCAACCTCTTCTGCCAACTTGGGTGGATTTGCGCAACCAACTGATGCCAAGTGTAGTTGAGGGGACAAACGTGACCGACCTAGCTCAGGAGGTCGCCTCTGAAACCGACCTGCCGAGTAGTGAAGCCCATATTGATTTGGATGCCAACCTAGATGACCTATTTGCCTGATTTTTCTCTTATTGTATATTTTTTTTCCTTTTCACTTTTTAAAAAATGTAATCGGGCTACAAGCCCCTCCTTTGTACTCAATGAATGAAATTTCTTATTTTGCCTAACATTCTGTTCGGTTAATATACTTTTTTCCTTAGTGTACTAACTTTCTACAAGCCTAGCTTGCCTAATTTGGCTCGGCCTTCCCTTATCCTGCCCACCTTTTTTGGCCGAGATAAGCATCTCGGCTAGACAACAACTTCGGGGTTTTAGATAAGTGTTGGTCAAACCTACCAACCTTCTTCAGCCTAGATTCTTATATCGGCTGAAGAACAAAAGATGTTTGGTCAAACCTGTCAAACTTCTTTCAGCCTAAATCCTTATCTCGGCTGAAGAAAGAAAAAGTGTTGGTCAAACTCGCCAACCTTCTTCAACCTAGATCCTTATCTTGGTCAAGAACAAAAGATGTTTGGTCAAACTCAAACTTCCTTCAAATTTAGATCCTTATCTCGCTTAAAGAAAGAAAAAGTGTTGGTCAAACTCGTTAACCTTCTTTTAGCCTAGATCCTTATCTCGCTTAAAGAACAAAAGATGTTTGGTCAAACTCGCCAAACTTCCTTCAAATTTTGATCATTATCTCTTGAAGAAAGAAGAAAGTGTTAGTCAAATCAAGAACCTTCTTCAAATTTATCCTTATCTCTACCAAGAACAAAAGATGTTTGGTCTATCCTTTCAAACTTGTTGATTGCCCATAGTTGGCAATAACTATGAACAACTTTTACAAAGAGAAAGAATGGTGCTAGAAAAACTACTTGCTTTATTTGAAAAAAGAAAAATTACAAGTGTTTTTAAGGAAAAGCTAAAAATAAAATAGTTTGAGATTGGTCGTATTCCATGGCTCGAATAGCTTTTTGCATATATCTTCTAAGCGATATACCCATTTTCTCGCTAAACCAATCATTTTGTATGGTCATTCGCTAGGTCCTAACTTGCCATCTCCAGGTACCAAAGTATTGCCCATTACTTTGCGCAGTACCCAATCTCCAATCTTGAATTACCTTAGGTGTACTGTTTTGTTATATTTTCTGGATAACTCTTACTGGTATGAGGCAATATGTACTAATGCCCTTTCTCTTCTTTCTTCTACAAGGTCGAGTTCTAAGGTTATGGCATTACCATTCAAGTTTGGATCAAAATTTTTGTTTCTATTAGTGGGGAAGCCTACTTCCAGTGGGATTACCACCTCCATGCCATAGGCCAAGGAAAAGGCGTTTCTCCAGTTGATCACCAAGGTGTGGTACGGTAAGCCCATAAAATGTGAGGAAGCTCCTCAGTCCACTTGCCTTTTGCTCTTTCCAACCTCTTCTTCAGACCGTTTAAGACGACTTTGTTGGAGGCTTCAGCCTGGTCATTAGCTTGGGGGTACGCCGGTGTAGAGTTGTAAAATTCTATTTTGTATTCTTCGAAAAAGCCCCTAAAGATTTTGCCATCAAACTGAGTGTTGTTGTCGGATATTAGAGCCTTGGGTATGCCGAACCGAAGTTATGATGTTCGCTGCATTTAATTTCTTAACGCTCTTTCTTTTATAGATACAAGTGCTTCGCTTCCACCCACTTTGTGAAATAGTCTGTCGCAATAAAGAATTTCTATTCGGTGCAAAGAAGTGGTTCCACTATGTCCAGTGCCCCACATTGCAAAGTGGCCACTTGGTCAATGGTAGGCTCTCGCTCATTGATGTATTTGGTGCGCAAACTGCATTTCTCGTGACTTCTTGACATATTTCTTTGAATCTACTTACATGTATGGCCACCAATATTCTTGTGAAATTGCCTCAGAGGCCAATGATCTTCCCCTGTGGCTTTCAAACGCCTTCAGTATTTCAAACAAAACGCCCGACCTTGCTCTGATGGGCACACTTCAAGTAAGGCCTTGTAAAGGACCTTTTGTACAATGCTAGTGATGGAAGAGCCAAAATCGCAAAGAACTTCACTTGAATTTTGTTGGCTTTTTTCTTTTTTTAGGTAAGATGCCATCTTTTAAAAATATTATGATAAGGTCCATCTTGAAAGGGCCTAACTCGACACAACATGCTTTGGGTTCTTCAATGCTTGGTCTGGGTAGGAAGTCAATCAGCAATGGGTGTAGGATAGATATATCTGCCATTGACGCAAAACCGGCCAGCTCATCTGCTTTACTATTTTCCTCCCGGCCGATTTGCTCTATCCAGAATACTTCAAACTTCATAATCTCCTTTCTGACCAAGTCTTGGTACTTAGCTATCCTATTATCCTTTGCCTCGTAGTCGCCTGAAATATGGTTAACTACCAACTAGGAGTCACTGTACACCATCAGCTCGGTGGCCTTCATGTGAAGTGCTGATTTCAAACCTGCTAGCAATGCCTCATACTCCGCCTCGTTATTGGATGCTGGGAAGCCAAGATTGACTGCCTATTCAATTGTTAGGTCATCTAGTGAGATAAGGACTATACCCAGTCCTGCACCATGCCTATTGGATGCTCCATCTACGAAGAGTTTCCATATCTCTCCGACGAATAACTTCCAAGAAGTGGAGAGGCTGATTACGTCTTAGGATCAGGGGTGTTGCCGATGTCTTCTCCTAGGTTAATATCTGTCGTTGGTCCTTGTTTCTCACTGTCTGACTATCTCAAGACTTTGCTTTTGGGTGAGTCCTTGCTAGTAATGTTGTGGTCTGTTCCTTCTTTGCATTCTTCGTATGGATGGCCTCACTGCTTGACCGAGTGTCTGCTCGGGGTCGTTATTCTGCAACACTTTCCTCTCTTCTTTGGTTGCCTCGGCCAATTCGATCAGTAAACATGATGACTTCCTAGTGTGAATTCGGCCACGAAGTCTACCAAAGCTTGGGTCTTTATTGTGGTTTTGGGTTGAAACTTAATGTCGAACTACCCTAATTCCACTGTCCATTTCAAGATTCGTCTAGAAAAATCCACTCTCTCAAACAAGGCTTTTAAGGGGAAAGCCGTTAAGACAATCCTGGGTATGGAAATAGTGTGACAACTTTCTTGAAGCTATAATCAAAGCTAAGGCACTTTTTCCAACGGTACCTTGTTTCAATACCAACAATGTTTTGCAAACATAAAAGATAGGCTGGTGTTTTATCCCCTCCACTCTGACCCAACACTACACTAACTGCATGCTAGGAAATTACTAAGTACAAAAGGAGCTATTCTCCTGGTACTGGGTTACTAGCAATGGAGGAGAGCTCATATAGTCTTTCAAGCTTTCCAGGGCACGGTCGCATTCATCATCTCACTCAAACTTGGCCTTTAGTGCTCGAAGAATAATGACACCGCTTGACGATCGACTTATGAACCGATTGAGCACTACTGCTAGGCGTTGAGATGCTATACTTATTTGACTATGTTGGGCCTCTCAAGATCTTGGATGGTCACACGACCCAAACCCTACCTATGGGTTTAGCATCAGAATCGCCAAGAATCCGAGATTACCAAAGGCCTACGTAATGAGAATACAAAAAACAGTATTCTGGCGGAAGCCAATACAGTAAATAACTAGTGTCCATTGAGCTGTGAAAATCTGTATATCAAAAACATTTTTATGCATTCATACGGTTCAATACAGTACATTCTATACAATCATATACAGTCAGTTAGTACGGGGATTGAATCCCTCGATAACAGTGCAGTAAATAGTCTATACAAAAGTACAATACAGTAAGGAGACCGATAGGGGACACAAAAACACCCCAAGCCATAACATGGTAACTCGGAACCTCGCAGTAAGGCACATAGGCTGGCTTGACAAAACTGGGGACCAATCCCACGCTCCTAGCTCCTATTCCGAGAACCTACATATATATATAAACAGTGAGCTAAAGCCCAAAGAATAACATATGTAAAGAGGTTATGAATGAATGTCCCTCAAGAATGAAATCAATTCATTATACAAGATTTCAATCTTTCAAGATTTCACCAATCAAGATTTCAATCAATCACCATATGTGGTACATCCATTAGCCTATAAACAAGAAGTCCAAAAGGACCCCTTAACAGACTCCAACAATAATGATGATCATCAATCAAGAAACAAGGTGGTTCCACAAGGAAACCGACAGAGCTCAGAATAATAACAAGGTGCTAAGGATGCCACAATACGCTTCAAATACAGACATACATTCATTCAATCAACAATATCGCTCAATAAACAGGGCCAAGATTCAAAATATAACCATTTGAACATATCTTTACACAACTGCTACTCAGAGATTGGGCTAATAGCAGCCAGAGCACGCCCCGAGAGCCAACCCTAAACAGCTAACAAATAGAACACACACTAAGTTCAAATGAAAGGATGATAATTAAATCCCTAAATTTCCTGTGGTTCTATGTCTAAATCCTCATTAAGATGCCTTAAACTAGGCCTAAGAATGCCTAGGATGGGATGAGGATGCAAAATGCACGTAAATCGCCAAATTTCGTAAAAACAGGGCCTCCGCTGAGGCCAACTTCCCGCCGAGCGACAAGCCAACAAAGGTCCCCGCCGAAGGTTAACTTCGCCGAAATGGCCGATGCAAGGTAAGACGGATGCGCGATTTCCCCGCTCGAGCGTGAAACTCTCCGCTCAAGCGGATTGTAAAACAATGCGAAGAAAATGCTGGGAGCATGAATTCCTCGCTCGAGCGGCACTTCCCCCGCTCGAGCGGACGGCCAAAAATTTGGAAAATCCAGATTCAACCTCCAAGTTCCAAATCAAGTTTTGATGCTCCAAATTCGATCCTCTTGGGCCCATTTTCTGGAAAACTCTTTCAAACACATAGAATAACAAGTTTCAAAGCTCAATTTAAGAAATCAAGGCCCAAGGGTGTTTCAATTAAACTCAATCTTTAAACCAATTTCGAGAACACTTTCAAAACATGACATGCATGATCTTTAAACAATTTCAAGCTTCCAAACTAGCTCAAATGAGCTCCAATCTTTCACAACAAAGTGAAAACATGGACTAATATATGAACATGAGCATGCATGTGACAATTAGCCAAGAATTCAACTTCAAAATCACCAATTCAAACATGCATGCAACAATGGAGGTCCAATTCAACAAATATGAACAATTTCATAACTTAGCTTTACCATGATGCATGAAACATGCAAGATTTAGCTCAATGATACAATTAGGGAGATGAATGATCTACCTTAGTCTTGTAGTTTAAGCCTAGAAGCTCAATTAGACAATCAACACTTCAATTCTTCAAGCAATTCTACAAGATGAGCTCAAATCTCCCTCAATACTCTCCTTTTCACTCTAATTCTCCTATTGGTCGGTTGGGACTAAGGGAAATGGCTGAGGAGAAGCTTTGTTCAACATGTAATAAGGTCTAGTGCACTATTCTAAGTGGCCCACTAGGAGTGGCAATTCCGTAATTAAATCAAACTCTTTAATTGGCTTTATTTAATCTAATTTAATCATTCCTAATCAATTTTCAGATAAATATACCATAAAATCAGGAATATTCTACTGAGTCTAAAACTTCAAACGGTTTCTAAATCGGCCGCCGATAAGGCCTTCAATTAACAGTTTAAACACATAAATGCAAACAGATAATTAAATCATTAAACAGATAGAAATGCAATATAACAGGTAAACTTATTCAATTTCAGTTTCGATTTCAATCGGTCCATTCAAGATTTCACATCTGACACAATATAATCGGCCCATGAAGCAAGAATCGAGGTAATTCAAAGGTTTAACCAGAATCAAGACGGCGGTTGTTACAATGGCTTTGATCTGAGAGGGATCGGCTTCTATGTCCCGGTTGGTCACTAGAAAGCCCAAGAATTTGCCTGACCCTACGCCGAATGCGCATTTAGATGCGTTTAGGCGCAACTTATGGGACTTCAAAATTTGGAACATTTCGTCTAGGTCCCTGAGATGGTCCCCCTCATCCCTGCTTTTGACCACCATATCATTTATGTAAGCTTTCATTGTTCTACCTAACAATGGTGCATATATTTTGGTGAACATCTGTTGGAATGTAACCCCTATGTTTTTTAGGCCAAAGGGCATAACATTGTAGCAATATAGTCCTCTGAGTGTTGTAAATGATGTAACCTCCTGATCTGATTCATACATAGCAATCTGATGATAACTGCGATACGGATCAAGGAAGTTAAGTCAGTTATGCCCTGCTGTCAGGTCCACCAGTTGGTCTATCCGTGGTAGGGAAAAACTGTCCTTTGGGCATGCTTTGTTAACTATTTTGTAGTCCACGCAAATGCACCATTTGCCGTTCTTTTTTGGCACTACTATAGTGTTGGAGATCCACCTGGGATAGTGTACTTCTCTGATTGCTCATGCCTCCAGCAAGTTTCCTACTTCCTCTGTAATTATCTCTGCATAGTGGAGTGCCGATCGGCGAGTTCGCTATATAACTGGTCTGGTAGTTGGATGGACATTAAGTTGATGGCAGATGAAATTAGGGTCAATGCCAGGTATGTCATATGACGTCTAGGCAAACACTTCGATGTTAGAGGTCAAAAATTCCATGATCTCTATTCTCTCGATACTGGACATAGACGAGCCGAGAAAAAAAAACTTTTCTGGGTTCTTGTCATCTATTCTTACCTCTACTAAATCTTTTACTGCCTTCTGTTTGGTTGCTTTGCCGACGTTTACAAACAGCTCGTTGCTTTCTAGCTTTTCTATCATTTACACAAGCCCTTTAGCGTTCTCGCTGCCATCGTGACGAAGCACTATTTCGATATGATTTGGTCACCTAAGACTTCTTCAATCACATCAGTTTCGTTGGGAAACCGTAACACCTGATAGTAGGTTGATGCCACTGATCGTATGGCGTGTAACCATGCTCTTCCCAAGCTTATGTTGTAAGTGGAAGGGACTTTCAATACTCAAAATTCCACTTGTTTTGTCATCGTTCCTGCCTTGACTGGCAAAATTATCTTGCCCACCAGCCATTCTGGCATTGAGTTGAAGCCGAGTAAGGGGGATGTTACTAGCGCCAAGTCTCTGTCCTCCAATTTTAGTTTCTTGAAGGTCTCGTAGTACATTATCTCGCAGGAGCTCCCTTGGTCAATTAGGATCCGCTTGATGTCAAAGTACTTGACGCGCAAAGTAACCACCAGTGCGTCGTTGTGAGGGCATTGTAACCTTGCTAAGTCCTTGTCAGAAAAGAAGATAACATTTGTGGCCTCCGTTTTTCTCTTTTTGACTGTAAGTTGTGCACTTAGTACCTCTCTCATGTGCTCAGCCTTTTTTATCATCCCTCTAAGTTCACATACCCGTTTAGGTTTGACGATCCCATGTATTACATTGATTATGCCTTGGGGCGGGTCGTCAACGGGTATCTTGTCCAGCCTATTACAGTCCTGGGGGATTGGCTATGTTCCCCCTTCAATAGACTAGTCTAGGTAGCCTGCGGCCACTAGCTCCTCTAGATGTTGCCATAATGGCGTACAGTTTTTAGTTCGGTGCCCCTTTTCATCATGGAAGGTGCAACGATACCTCTCATCGTAGCCCCTTTGTGTCTCTCCCAACTTGGCTGGCCACCGAACGAAAGGTTCATCACGTATCTCGCTAAGAATCTAGTAGATAGGTTTATAGAGTACCGTGGTGATAACAGTGCGAACTCTTAATTTCCTTGCTTAAGGGTCTTCCCTGTTGGCTCTCCTGCCTCGCCCATTTTTGCTTGGTTGTTCAACCATGTTGACTTTTGCTGCAGTCTTTCTATCTAGCATCGCTATTGTGCCAGATTTTGTTTTAGCGCGCTATCTTCTTCTACCCAGATGTGCTGATGTACTCTCCATTAGGGCGTCCATCGTGAAAAGTGGCATCATCGCTATTGAATCCTCACTTGTTACCGGTAAACCCCGCTTGTATTGTGCGATGACAAGGTTTGTGGGCAATCCCCAATCTAATTGAAAGTCTTCCAATATCGACTTGTAAGACTTCAACGCTTCCTTACACCACGCCAATGGAGAGCGCTTGATTAATCTCCACCGGTATCTTGGTGTTTGTTCTAAATCGTGACAAATGCCTCTCGCCAACCGCCCATGAAACTATGCTACCTTCGCAACCTTTCAAATCATGTTAGACCCAGTCACCAAGGGAAGGAAACAAGATAAACATTAGGGCCTCGTTGCCGATACACGCCATAACTCGCGTATGGCTTAAGTGCACGTAGGGTTTGACTTCCCTCATTAATAGTGAATTTAAATTTGGTGAAAGCTTGAGGGTAGCGGTGCGTTCTCAATTTCCGGAACGAACGGTGAGCTCTGCAACCTTGCTAACACTTTATTTGCTGGTTCGTAAGCAAGGCGCGGTATTGGCATCCCTACCTCAACACTCCCATGTATCCTAGGAGCCAATCGCTGTAGAGCTGAAATTCTACGAGGGTCGTGAGCCCTGGTATCCTCCTTCTATCGGGCCCTCTCCTCTAGCACTGTTCACAGGTCTGCCGACCTAGGCAACTCCGTGTACCTAGATGTCATTTGGTGTGTGTGCGAGGGCTAATAACTGCTTCCCTCAGATATGACCTCTCGGCCTCGTTCTCTTCAAACCCGAGTAACGAGTCCTAGAGGTTCGTGATTGCATCGCCTGTTCTTAGGCTTCTGCTTTCCGTCTGGGACGGTGTGATTTGCCTGTCACGATCTTCTGAGTGGCGAGGGTGCACCTTACTCTTGCCCACTTCTTCTTTCGATGCCCCTTTGCCCTTTATTTGGCGCTTCATAGTCTCCATGTCTGCCGCCATCCTCCTTATTAATTCGTCTTGCTCCCTCACGCGATCCTCTAGAACCTAAGGATCCAACCTCTGCCTCTACCTTTCAGGACTTTGGGAGTGACGAGGACTGGAGCCCCGTCTTTCCCATGTATCCCTCTAGGAGTTCTGTCGCTGGGGCTCTAACTCTGCCATGGGTGGAATAAAAGGTAAGCCCTCGTGTCTCCTGCCCCTCTCCAGGGTTTGCCCATCAATAGCAGATTGTGGCAAATCTTCATTTGTGCACCATTGAAATCAATTTGAAGGAAAACTTAATCAAGAGGTTTGTTCTCTGTGAAAGCTATTCCCACAAACGGTGCCAATTGTACGAGCACGAAATAATCTTCTTATATAATCCTGTCGATCAAGTTTGCACTCTTCCAAACGTCGTCGCTTTTACTACCTGAAAACACAAACGTAAGCTAACCGACGGGTGTATGCCAGAAACCTCTTCGATGCCTAAGTCAGCCAATAGACAATAAACACAAAAGCTTTGTGTATTTGAGAGTAAAAATTATGATACCTGTACATAGGTCCTATACGAGTTTTTATAGATTTTGCTTGGCATAATCCTAGTAGGACTCTCATTCTTCAATGTAGAATCCTCCTAGGAATCATATCTTCTAAAAAAGATAATGCTTATCTTTTAACACCTTCCTCACTGCTGAACCAAATGAGATGGTTCAAACCACCGATACCACGGTTTGGTAACAGCACAACCGAGCTAGCATAGCTTTTCCTTACACCAGACTTAACCGGGCTCATTCAGCTTGGTGTTATCTTGGCATCACGACCAGTCTTGAGATTACGCCCTGTAGTGATATCCTCTATCCCGGTCCTCCTTCTACTGATACCTCAGTCCAAGACATCTGGACAAGGCCACCAATAGCCACCTCTGACCGAACTAACAAGATCAAGGGTAAAGCTATGTAGACAATTACCACGGCCTATAGCTCGGTCCGTTTCAATATCTGCAGTTAGCTTGGTCCAAGTTACTCATAAATTACCCTCTTATATATGTACTTTTTATATCCCTCTACACTTGATAGAGCATTTTGACACAAATTTAAAAGGGAACAAGTTGGTTAAAGAAAAATGCAAACTGTTTTAATGGGATCCCAAACTCACAAGAATCAAGAAGAATCAATAAGAGTAATGTTGCAGTGTTCCATCCATTTTTATCATATTAGTTTCTTATCACTATATTGATGATATATAGACGGTAGAATTTATTACATTAATAGGTAAATTATACTTTACCTCCCTAAAGTTTCACTCATTTCTTATTTTGGTCATTTAAGTTTAATTTTCTTTACTTTGACCCTTTATATTTGTAATCCTTTCCACTTTGGCCCTTCATATTTGCAATTCTTCATACTTTGGCCCTTTAAGTTTGATTTTTTCCACTTTGGCCCGTCATGTTTGTAATCCTTCCCACTTTGATCCTTCATATTTGCAATCCTTCCCACTTTACTCCTAGACTAACTTTCATCCGAAAAACTAACAGAATTTGTCATATCACCAATACATTAGCTTCACGTGTGATGTAAAAAATTTACAAAAGATGCAAAAAAATGAAAAATAGAAAACAAAAAAGTTAGAATTTTTTTTTTTTAGTCTTTAGTGAACTTTTTTTTTTTTTTAAAATTATTCATAAACATTATTACAGTATAGATACATTTAACTTAGATGAACCTAAAAAAATAAAAACAAATTTAACTAAAAAAAGAAAAAAGTTCATTAATGACGGCGGTAAAAAAAAATGATAGTAAACTTTTCATTTCAAAATTGACAATACAAGTATTTGAGTTAGTATATTTTCATTTTTTTCGTCTCTAATAAGTTTTTTTTCTTTTTTTAGTTAAATTTGTTTTTATTTTATTAGGTTCATCTAATCTAGATGTATCTATAATGTAATAATGTTTATAAATAAATTTGGAAAAAAAAAAATCACTTTTTTTGTTTTCTATTTTTCATTTTTTGCATCTTTAATGAATTTTTTACATCACACATAGAGCTGATGTATTGGTGATGTGGCAGATTCTGTTAGTTTTTTGGATGGAAGTTAGTCTAAGAGTAAAGTGAGAAGGATTGTAAACTTAAATGGCCAAAATGAGAAGTATTGCAAATATTAAGGGTCAAAGTGAGAAAAATCAAATTTGAAGGGGTGCCTTTATTTACACACCACCTTTCATCTCAAGGCACACCGTTAATTATTTTTTTTATTACAATTTTAACCTAAGATAAAATGACCACAAAGGACAAAGGGTTATAATACACACCATTTGTATAATTATCATAAAGGACAATAATGAATATAATACACATCTTCATTCTCAAACATTACGTATGTATCTTGTCTGTCAAGAATCCAAAAACCCTAAACCAAAACCCTTGAAAGAAACAACCAAAAATATACATATTATTGAAAATTTTGATTGGATGGAATGATGAATGCATCTGGCAATACTGATTTGGAACAATGGAGCAAGAAAAAAGTTATTTTTTCATTTTTTTTTTTTCCGTTTTCGTGTACTTGCTGAGGGTGTAAACTGTTAGTATTAGTTCGGCTCTCCAGAGTCGAATAGTATATATATGTTCGACTACCCACAACTGTACAACTTGTTTTTGTTTGATTTATTACTGTCGAACTTAGTTCATTTTCTCAGTTTGTATGTGTCGAACAAAAACTATATGTTCGGATATCAAGTATGATTATTTATTTTTTTATTTTTTTTTTCCAAAACTGTGAGGATCTCTTATTATACTTTCAAATCGATTATTTCTTCCAACTCGTATTCAACTTGGTGAAGAGATCCTAGGCGACTTCACTAGTGAATATACTTTCAACTCGAATTCACTGAGATCCGAACATAAGTGAATACTTTCAACTCCTAGGATCCTCAGCAGTAATGAGAAAAGAAAGTGTATCCAGCAATGGTTCTTCACCGGTTTAAACAGAGAATGGAGGCAGAGATGGAAATATTGTGGGTGGGCGGGGTATGTGAATGAGTGAGGTTAAAGATGGAAGATTGTGGGGGTGGGGTGTGTGAGTAAAGGTAAAGATAGAAGTTTATGGTGTGTATTGAGCAAAATATTTATTTATCAAAATATTAATGGTGTGCCTTTAGTAATGGTTTGCTTTGAGATAAAATATGGTGTGTAAATAGAGACACCCAACTTGAAGGGCTAAAGTGGGAAATAGGTAAAACTTTAGGGGCAAAGTGTAATTTACACTACATTAATACTGTGTTGATAAATAAAATGATAAGTATGAGAGAAATGTTGCAGATTCACAATTCAAATTCTCAAATACACCCACACTAACGTGGGCAGGAAGTTAGGTTGAATTTGAAATAAATTAAAAGTTGACACGTGACTGGTCATATCATTATAAGTAAAATTACGAAAATTCTTCGGTATACAACACCATATGCAATCTTATCATAAAATTACGTAAATTTTTACGAATTTACATAAGTGTTTTAAAAAAAATACATAAGTTGAACACAAATTCACGCAATTCATAAGTTTTTATAACTTTGTGTGAATTTGTATTCAACTTACACATTTTTATAAGATCACTTATGTAAATTCGTAAAAACTTACATAATGTTATGATAGAAATGCATACGGCACGCATTATATACTAGTGTATTTCCCATAAAATTAAAGAAGACTTTTTAAAAGTTTTCATCCTTATTTTGTTGAAGTAATACCGTATAGATTTTTAATAAGTGTAACATTATTGAAATCAATAAAGAATTCAATAATTATATACTTATCATTTTTTTATACCTCATTTGATATGCCATATCAGGTGACACAATTACAGTTATTAATGTAATTCGTCTAACATGAGTTGCGTTAATATTCAATAGTTAGGTTTACAAGTATATATTGACTTTTTAAATTGTTGACTGTCCAGTTTGATATATTTACTGCAACAATTAATGTTTAGAGACAAAAATTTAGAGATAAAGTCACTTTTAAGGACGAACTTATTGTTGCCAAAAGTATTATTATTATATTTTTAGTGATGAAGTTGAATATGTAGTGACGAATTACTATTTTTTGGGAATAAAATTTGTCTCAAAAATTAAATTTTTTATAATCAAATTATTTTGATGTGCATTTATTAGTAAAATTTTAAAAATTTTATCAATAAAAAAGTTCTACTTTTTACTTTTAAAAATGACCTTTATAACGACTATCTTCATATCAATAAGAATTTATCATTAAATATTTTTTACAACAAAATTTTAAATTTTAAACACAAAAAAAAAAATTATTAATACCTAAAATTTTATTTATTGTAGTGTTTATTTTGATATTTGTAAAATATATATATACAATATTCTCTTGGCATTTAAAAAATGAACATATAAAAAACCAAAACGATTTGCTCACATAAGTCAACTGGTTTTGTTTAATGCCGACAGGTGTCCATGGTTCGAACAAAGTTGCAATTGCATCGTTTATGATCTAAGGTTGGTTTGGATAGAAGTTATTTTAGTAATTTTTTATTTTTTTAATTAAAACATAAAATAAAAAATATTAATATATTTAAAATGATTTTTTCATCTTTTACGATTATAACTGTCTTGAATTTTAAGTGGTCAAAAATATTTAATTATTCCACCATTTTATTTGATCCTTTCATCCACATGATAACCATGATGATTTTACCTTTTTCAGAAAAATAATAATAATTAGTTTTGATTTTCAAAAAATACTTTTTAAAAAATTCTATTTTTTATTTTTCGTATTTTTTTTTAATTTTCAATGAATTTTTTTAATATTTTAAGCATTTTTTTAATTTTTAGACACACCTAACATAAATACACTTAAAAAGTATAATATTTGTGAAAATATCTTTTAAAAAAATCACTAAATACCAAAAATATAAAAATATAAAAAAAAAACACTAAAATTCAATACAAATAAAAAAAATATAAAAAACAAAAAACTCAATTTTTAAAAAACTGAAACCAAACACAGGGTGTCGTTTGGTAATACTTACGTTTTCAGTTTTCTGTTTATATTTACAAAAATTTTAAAAACTCAAATAAAAACTTGTTTGGTAAATTTGATTTATAAATCAAGAGTCTCTTTATAAATTTGGCCAAAAATGTAAATTCAAAAATGTGTTTCCGCTTTGAGTTTTGAGTTTTTTTTTTTTTTTTACCACCCAATACTAGTCACCATCTGCCACCATTTTACACCACCAGCTCCCGCCACCACCACCCACCCCCTACTACCACCTGCCACCACAACTCACCACCTACCTGCTCCCACCACCCACCACCACCCACCGCCACCACTTGCCACCACCACCACCACCACTCCACCGCCGCCACCACTACCACCCACCACCCACCACCACCACCCGCCACCACCACTCACTACTCACCTGCACCACCATCCACTACTACCACTCACCACCACCACCACCGCCACCACCGCCACCACCACCCACCATAGCATAACCACTACCACCACCACCACCCACTCACTACCACCCACCACCCGCCGCCATCACCTACCTACCCACCCACAATCACCACCGCCACCACCACCACCATCCGCCACCACCACCACCACCATCCACCACCACCACCACCACCCACTCACACACCCACTATCCACCACTATCACCCACCCACCCAAGATCACCACCGCCACCATTACCCACCCGCCAAGACTCCACCACCACTGGTCATCCGCCCACCGCCACTACTACCCACCACCCACCACCACCACCACCGCCACCACCCACTGCACCACCCACCACCCACCACCACCACCACCGCCACCACCCACTGCACCACCCACCACCCATCACCACACACACCCACCCACCTACCACCACCACCCGCCACCCACGCCACCACCACTACTCCGCCATCCGCCACCCACCCGCCACCACCACCCACTGCTACCACCCGCCACCGCCACCCACTCACCCACCACCACCACCCACCACACCCGCTACCCACCACCCAATGCCACCACTTTCTACCACCATCTTCCACCGCCACTTTCCACCACTTGTTATTTCTCACTCTTTTTTATATTTTTAACATTTTTTAAACATTTTGTTAATTACGAAACGCGTTTGTAGTTTATGTTTTTTTTAAAATAAACAAAAATCAATTTATAAAATTTTTGTAAATATAAACTGAAAACGTCAACGTTACCAAACATACATAATTTACAAATAAAAACAAAATTATATCTTCAACCCTTTCGTCTCGATCTTGTGGGATGTTTATAATTTTTTTAATTTTATTTTTGAAATTTTTTGTTAAGTGTTTGATACAATTTACAATACAAAAGTAATTTAAATAAATTAAGAAAAAAATAATCATTAAAAATCTTGGAAATGAATGATTTTAACATCTATGTTTAAATTATCAGTTTTTAACACTAAACAGAGCCATGGGGTATGTGTGGAATTTGATAATTTTGATGACTTTTTCTATTGACTTTTATTTTTATTTTTAATGAGCTTTTTTTATAAATAAAAAAAAATCAAAATTTTTTACACTTTTAAATTCTTATCGACTATATGGACCAGAAAAGTATTAAAAAAAAAAAAAAAAAGAAACCCCCAAAAATTGGCTCCTTATTTTTGTTTTTGTTTTCAATGAACATTTTTTTTATCTTACTTTTTAGATCATTCTATACTATATGGATTTGGGGAAAAAAAAATGACACAAATTTAGAAAAAGAATTTAATGGCCATGTTTAATTAGTATTTGTAAAACAATTTGGAAAAATAATTTTCTAGAAATAATTTATAAAATTTAAAATTTTGTTTGATTATATGTTTTAAAAATAGTTTTAGAGTTTGGGATGATTTAAATTTTTGTTTTTTTTTTGTTTTTGTAATTGAATAGATAAGTGTGAGAGAAAAAATAATTGATTCATGCGTAAAACGTGAGAGAAGGAAAGAGGAGAGAGTAAAAATAATTAATTGATGTGTAATAGAAAGAAAAGTGATTATGAATGTTTTTTTTTAAAAAAAATTAATTAAATAAATTTTTACTAAAAAATTATCCTGTCAAGAGACAAACCAAAAATTATCCCAATTTTAGGGCTCATATATAATTCTTTTAATGGGATCCCAAACTCAGCCTTCATCTCGCATATATGAGCCCTACAATTGGAAATTGGATGACATTGGATTGGATAAATTTATTGAAATTATAGCAATACCCTTTTGAGGGAGACCTTAAATTAGGAAGGCGAGATATGCATACTCTCAACTATATATTTCAACAAAGACATGTCATTTCAACTCTATATTTTAAACAATTTAAACAGTTAAGAGATCTCAAATTCGGAGAAATTATTTAATAATTTCAGAACACTACATGGCTATACTTTAAGCCAATCACTAATTATAATCTCCATATTGTTCGCCATCCTAACATATATCGTAGGCCCCCTACCATTTTCTATTAATCAAAACTTTATGAAGTACCACGTATTCATACTTTGAAGATACTGAATAATCACCTCTCAAACTTGTCATAATCAACATTTCAATTTCTAACTCGTCATAATCAACATTTCAATTTCTAGAGTTTAAAGTGTTCACGCCTATCATGTGAATTAATTTATAGCCAATTTGCCATGCACGCTGGTGTGCCTTTCTTTTTGTTTATACACATCCAGAATGTTTGGTACAATTTACTTAAGTTGTTTATAATTTTTTTTTTTATTTTAAAAATTTATGTTAGATTGTTTAGTATAACTTTTGTTTAGAATTTATTAAGTAAAAATAACTCAAATAAATTGAAAAAAAATAATTTCTAAAAATTAGATGAAGGATGCTTTCAATTTTTGTTTTTAAATTATTGGCTTTTACATCGAAACTTGTGATTTTGAAAGCAATTTAATTGTTTTCATGCTTGTTAGCCTGTTCCTGTCAAGGTGATAGCAATGCCTAGTGGACTTTGGACAAAGTGGGAAATTAAATAAAAATGAAAATGTGAGATAAAATAGTGATTATCAAATTTTGGTTGAGATAAAATAGTGATTATCAAAATTTTGGTTGAGATTATGTTTAGATGACAGTAATTTTGAGAGTAATGGAAATCTCATTATTGGTAATAAAATTGATGTATTAATGTTAATGAGAGATCACGAGTGACAAAAAATTGCAAAATATAAAATGAAAAGTCTATACAGACACAGAGCATCTAGCCAGAAGAATTTGACAGAGGCAACATATAAACATTTGATTGCGCTAGGAATGATCAATGAAAATAATCAGTGTGTTTGGTTTCAATTTTTTGACAATTGAGTTTTTTATTTTTCGTATTTTTTTTATTTTAGTGAATATTTTTAAAATTTTAAGTAATTTTTTTACTTTTTTAAATGCGTCTTTCTTAAAAGTATCTAAAAAGTAAAATATTTGTAAAAAATAATAAATACACAAGAATACAAAAAAATATATATATTAAATTCTCGTATTTTTTTTAAAATTTTTGGTATTTAGTGAATTTTTTAAAGATTTTTTTTCATAAATGTTATACTTTTTAAGTGTACTTATGTTAGGTGTATCTAAAAATTAAAAAAAAAAAAATTCAATGAAAACAAAAAACACAAAAAATAAAAAAATTTAATTTTTTAAAAAGTGAATCCTGAAAATAGGAATCAAACAAATAAAATTTTAAATACTATAAGTTTAATATTATTTTTTATTCTTAAATTGCTAACATTTATTTAAGAATGTAAGATTCCACTGAAATGTGGGGGATTAGGATTCCTACTTCAATTTTTTTTTTTTTACAGGTATTCAAACCAATTTATGTGTGTCTCGATTAATTTCAAAATCCATGCAAAGCATTCTCTCACATGAATTGGGCAAATCTTAGACAGAATCCGTAAGCGTTGCCCTGAGGAATTGATAGTACCTAATGGGAGTTAAACCTGAGACCTAAAAGTACACTCCTAGAACCCAAGTTGCACTCAGTAGACCAACCCCTTAGGATTAGGATTCCTAGTATGAAATGTAATTCCTCCTGAAATAGACAATAAGCACTATTTTATTCCAATTCATTCCAAACACTAGAATTATAAAAATCCAAAACTACATTCTCATTGCCCTCAAAATTATGTTATCCAACTTATTCTTAAAATCAAATTTAAGAAAAACAAGACACTTAGCTTGGAGTGTTGGAAGCTTTGGCAACACATTTAACATTTTGGGAGGTTTTTTTCCCTTACAAAAAATATATCTTACCCTAATTTTTACATTCTTAACAATTCAAACCTTAACTCTAAAATTAGGATAAAATATTAATTTTGTAATAAATAAAAAAATACAGAAAACAAAAACTTAATTGTGTTGCCAAAGCTTCCAAAGCTTTAAAGCTAATACTATGCTTTTTTTTTAAGGCTATATTTGGAGTATGGATTTAGATACAAATTTGAAAAAATAAATGGAGAAGGTAAATGAAATATGAATGAAATATAAGTACATTTCACATACTCTTTTTTTTTTTTTTTTTTCCTTTCCAAATTCATGTCTAAATTCATACACCAAACACACTTTTAAGACTTTTAAGTTGATAACAACTTCAATAATTGAATTCATATAAAAAAATTGAACTAATGCACTCATCATTTATTGATTTTAATTCATTGACCTTTCTTTTGCGTATGAAAATGCGACATCTCTCTCTCATATAATTGAAAAGTATTACATTATTCAATTTTTTTGTTTTTTTATTTTTGTTTGAAAAGTTTAGAAGTATTCTTCAAAGACACCAGAGACAGGCATTTTTCGTTTTTTTTTTGGGGGGGGGGGGGGGGGGGGGGGGGTTTGGTGGTTGAGTTGAGAGAATCAGTTCTAAATTCTAATGTCCAAATTACACATTTCGTGCCCCCCACGACTATTGTTACCAATTCTTGTGTACATAATATTTTAGCATCTTCAATTGAGTATTATATCTGTGGCAAATGCTTAAGATTTGAAATATGATTTTTTTTTTTAAAAAAAAAAAAAGGAAAGTGTATTTTAAAAAAATTAATCATTTATTTTTTATTACTAACACAATATATTGAATAGATTATGAATATCAAATTGACCTAATTTTTATACGTGGAAGATATACACAAAAGACTTTATAAAATGAATAATTTGAATAATTAAAATGAGACTTATACGAACCTGAGAAGTACTTTTCAATTCAAATAATAAAAAAGAGTACAGTCCTAAAATTAAAATGATAGTACTATATAAAATGAATTAAAAGCTGCCGGCCTAACTTTAATTAATCGCCTAAACACAAATACTCCATAGTTTTTAAAAACTCAAAAAACCTTTTATATTTTTTAATAAATAAGTTATTTTTCTAAAAGAAAAATCTAAAAATAATTCAACAAATAAATTTTTGTATTTTTTTTTTTCAAAAACTTAAACAAAAGTCAAAACTATAGTCGAACATGAAAATTACTATACTCTCTCACACCTTCATTTATTGTTAAAATTATAATTGTGAATAATATGTGATGTTGTTGTTGGGGGTAGAGCTGGGGAAGGTCGGAGTAGTTGTTCAAAAGCGTCTTGTTAGGTTAGCAGTCAGCACATAATGCCAAATAATGTTGTACTCTCCGTGGGGCTTATGGGGCAAAATTACAAATGTATTGGACTTTTTGTTAAGTTAAAATTTCTCAATAATTATATTTCATTCGTAAGATTTATTATGAATTATGTTTCAATAATTAAATATTATATTTTTATAATTTAAGAAATAAAATAATATTTTTTAATAATTTAAAGAATCTATTTATATGTTTTTATAATTTAAAAATTAAAATGATATTTTTCAATGGTCTCTGTGTAAATAACCCTATAAATTACAAATATTGCACTTACAGTAAAAAAAAAAAAAAAAAATCACTATTAAAATTTCAAAATTATAGTTTGTGTTATCTTATAGTTTACTTAGTGATATAACAAATCACACATACTAATTATCAATTACATTTGTGGAACTCAATAAAAACAGTTAAAATAAAATAAAAATTTAAAAATGAAATAGAAAAGAGGATGAAGGAAGTAAATTCTTCCTCGAGTCACCCTTTAAATCGTCTTCCATCCTGCCATGAACATCATTTAGATCTTTTCATACTCGTTTTGCGTTGGTTAATCATATCATCCTCTCCCGTCTAAACTATTAATTTCATTTTTGCTTTTTAAATTTTGACTAATGTGATCTAATTGAATACATTTATCCAAATCAATAACCATTAAAACCTAATTTAATAAATAAAAAAAAAATCATTTTAGAATTTGAACAACTTAACTATATATTTAATTACTCTTTTTTGTTTTTTTGTATTGCTATTTTGAACTGAGGGATGAAGAAGAAGATGTGTGTTTGATTGTAGGGTGTAAGTTGTTTAATATAATGTGCATGGGAAGATAGTTTTTTACCGTTATTGATTTAGATAGATTGTCTCCAATTGAATGGAGTTGGAGATGCTGCTCTGCAACTCTTGTGGCAACAACTATTGTGTAGTGAAATAGGTCCATTTCGATAATCCAAACTGTTCATGTTTTAAAATACATTAAGTAGAATATACCTGTAAAAAATCAAGTCAATCGGATATCGTTAACCCATTCATCCACTCACATTTGTATTTACAAAAATAAAAAGTAATTATGATTTAAAGTATTAAAATAAATACAAATGTGAGTGGATAAATGGATAAACGATATCCGATTAACTTGATTTTTTACAAGCATGTTTCACTTGATATATTCTAAAATATAAACGGTTCAGATTATCGGAATGGCTCCCAAAATGGGCTCATTTCACAAAGAAGCTTGTCAGTGACATCCCCAATTCTCAATTGAATCATATGGACTGAAATAAGATACTCTAGAAACTATATAAATAAAATTGATAATTTAAAAATAAAACAAAAAATGACAATAATTTAAGAGTTAAAAAAAAAATTAATCCTTTTGTCATATCTTTATAGTATTATATATGGAAATTGTCTAGTGAATTATTATTGAATAAGAATATAATGTATCGATAATGACATATATACTGAATTTTTTCTCCATTTAAAAATCATATTCAGAGAAACATTCAATGGGTTGACCAGCTCACTCATGATAAGATCATACAAGTTTAAGTAATAATCTGGCCTAATGCTTGAATTACAATGAGAAAAGTCACAATCATATAAATGTACGTCGAGGATGCTGATAAACACCTTGATTGTAACTGAAAGTGGTACTACTTTGAAAGGATTTGGCTTCTCTCTAGGAAGTGATCAGATTGGAGAGTATTGTTGTATCTGTAGAGATTCACCATAGGTTCCGTTTTGATAATTTAAACCGTTCTATATATAGAACTCGTCGAGTACTATGTATCCATAAAAAATCACATTGATCGGATAGCAATAACTATGTGATCAAATCAGTTTTGTATATTAAAAAAATGAATGGTGAAAAAAAAAACAGTTGACAAAAATCTGATCCGATAAAATAACTATCGATATTCAATCAATGTGATTTTTTACAAACATATAGTATTCAACAAGTTCTACAAATTACACAGTTCGAATTATTAAAATGAGACTCGTGATAACCCTCCACAAGTCCAATAGTACTCTCCCCCGTCTGTGATCGGACCGGAGGGAAGCAATCCCTACTTTGAAATTGTCTTATTAGTTGATGAGCCATCTACTCCTTCAACCAATTATTTATTTATTTATTTCCTGTTCCTTTCAGATAGTCAAATCCCTGAACAACTTATGTAATTTCTACATTTGACTTGATCATAAACCTCATGCTGGAAGATAGAAATTGGAATGAAAGGCCAATGGATATGGATATGACATCAAATTACCGTAAGAAGGGATAAGGAGAAGAAATTACAAGGGTCTTTTGAGTTGATTTTTTGAGTCGGCAGATTTTATCGTCGTAAAAAGTAGCTTTTTTGAGACGGCACAGAGTTATCGATTCAAATACCAAACCTTTAGCGTTGGCACCGTTGGCCGACACAAAAAATTAATATTTGATAGCATTATTTGAGTCGGTTGAATTTACCGACGCAAAAGATAGACTTTTTGAGTCGGCATAGACCTTTTGCGTTGGTAAATTTGTGCCGACGCAAAAAATTAGACCTTTTTGTGTCGGCAACTGATGCCGTAACAAAAAAAAATAAAAATTTATAGCCAATATATATATATTTACTTGATTATATTTAATAAATATATTTATTTATACATATACTTTTATATTAATATTGAGTGTATATACTATAAATAATATATATCTCATTAAATATCTGAAAGAGGTATGGTGGTGAAGTGGATTTAGTGCGGTGGTTTCGGGTCAAAGCGTCCAAACGGTGTGTGTTCGAAACTTGGGAGCCTCAATGAGAAAATTATGGGTTAAATTTTTTAAAACATTTAACCACTTTTTGAGTCGGCAATCTACCGTCTTAAAAAATTAAAACTTTTTACGTCGGCAGATTGCCGACTCAAAAACTTTTTACGACCCCACTATTTTCGTCCCTTGGGTTGCCGTCGAAACGCCGTCGCAAAAAATTTTTGCGTCGGCAAATACGCTATTTGCGACGGCACGCTGCCGACTCAAAAACCCTGGTTTCTAGTAGTGTTATTTGCTGTCTCAGGAATATAGTTACGTGGCATTATAAATTGAATATAATTGGAGAAAGAAGTATGATCTATTAATTTATATATTAGTGATTAGGCAACAGAAAGGAACAATGCTATTGATAATTGGTTAGTACTTAGTAATATGATCACGTAGTACTATTGAGACATTGAATAATTTTTCAAGAAAATGAGGAACAATTGGCCCATATCTAATATCTATGCAACTTGAGCCAGTTCGGTTTAGATTAATATTCTATCCAAACTCAATTCATAGAATAATCGGGATGTACCTAAGTCTGATCCTAAACTTAACTTTTGCCCTACCTTGTTGGTCCAAATCTCTGCTTTAGGTTAGGTTCGTGTTGCCCAAATTTAAATACAAAAATATATATATATATATATATATATTTGGTCCTAAGTTAATGTATTGCACTTTCTGAAAGCAAAAAATCAAAAATCAAAAATTTTAATAAAAAAAAACAAATATAAAATCTAATAAGAAAATTAATTTGAGTTATGCGTATCAAATAGTAAAATGTATTGCATTTGATCGATTGATAC
Source organism: Camellia lanceoleosa (assembly GCA_025200525.1). Taxonomy (NCBI): domain Eukaryota; kingdom Viridiplantae; phylum Streptophyta; class Magnoliopsida; order Ericales; family Theaceae; genus Camellia; species Camellia lanceoleosa. The sequence continues at coordinate 46,876 of JANUSC010000068.1, forward strand.
TTCATAGATTAGGGAGAAAATAATAAGAATAAGTACATTACAAGATATATTTTATATATATAAATATACATTGCAATGTATTTGTCATTTTATATGTAAATTTTTTTGATGATTTATTAAATTAAATTTGATAACTGTTAGTAGTCATTTTTTGAAATAATTAAAGTATGAATAATTTTGAAAAAATAAAATGCCCAACAAAGTTTTAAAAGCTTTTGAATTGTATATTTTATATAATAGTATATATGTATATTCTTCAAATGGTGATGGGTATGCAAGTTTTACAAGGTTGAGCAGGTCAAAAAAATTGGTGAGGAAATATATTTATGTGGAAAATGTTCCGGTATACAATGCATACTGTATGTAATTTATACAAAATTAAATAAATTTTTACGAACTTATATAAGTTATCATACAAAAATGCATAAGTTGAATACAAATTTGCATAAGTTCATAAAAATTTATGTGATTATATGAATTTGTATTAAACTAATGTATTTTTATGAGATTATTTATGTAAATTCGTTACTACTTACATATTTTTGTATAAGATTACATATGGTGTAAAATGCACGCGGAAGAATCTTTTTATTTTTTTATTTTTTTATTTTTTCCCCAAAAGCCATACACCAGAAAGAGATTGATCTCTCCATTTATGCTTTTTCTTTTCCAAAAGCCATTACACCAGAAAGAGATTGATCTCTCCATAGTCCACATTAGAATGCATGGTTTGAAAGCTTCTTTCTTGGCTCTCGCTTTTTTTCCTAGCTGAATAATTAAATATTATCACTTGGGTCTTGATAGACTATAAAAAAAAAAATATTAAAAAGTCATTTAGTCATTGTTTGATTATGTCTTCATTTTTTATTTTTTTTTTCTGCTATTTTTTTCTTTTTTCTTTTTTCAAATCTTTTTTAATCTTTTCTCATAAAGGATATACTAAAATGACTGGAGCATTTATTGTCAAAACTTTCAAATATATATACATAAAGGACTTTTTTTAAGTGTGCAACCCTGAAGGTTGCACACCATGTGCCACTTATACAAAAAGTGTAAGTGGAAGGTGAAAACAAAAGCAGGACTGCAAACAGAAAAGGCGTAAGTGTAAGGCGTAAGTTGCACACCATAACAGGACCCATACATAAAAAGATTTTCAAGAACTGGACAATAAAGAATGAGAAATTATTGAATAATCTCAGAATACCACATGGCCATACTCTAAGTCAATCACTAATTACTTAACTCCATGTTATTCTCTCATCTCCAACATAAATCGTGGACCCTTACCTCTCTCTGTCAATCAAAACCTTATAAAGCACCACGTATCCCATATTCCGGAAATACTGAACAATCACCCATAAAAAACAAAGAAAAAGAGCTAGGACAATAATAAGGTTATGATGATTGCATTATCTTATCATATTTTGTATATTATATGATGTGTCACTATTATATTAGTGACAAAGATGAGTGGTGAAATAAATTAAACCAATATAAAATATAATAAGATAAAAGTCACCATAACATTATTATTATTATGACAAACAAGCTCCTCTCTCTCTCTGTCTCACTCTCACTCTCTCTCATCAAAGTTTTGAGTTTGAGCAGGCTTTAAAATTTGGCAACCTTCAAATATCAGTGGGCTTGTTATGTGGGCTCAGTGGAAGGGTCATTACTTGGGCCTTGATAACTTGGACCATGGTCTACAGAGCAGATGGGCAATTAGACCGAGTTGATAAATTTCTTAAGATGCGTTTGGTCGTCCTCTAATTATGTATATATGTCACTGAAAGTGAAAATTGAATACAAAAACAAAAGCATTTCTTCATTTGTGATAAAATTTTTGAAATAATGGTTCCACTCTACAAAAACTCCGAATCACTCTTTTGAAACTCATCCTCTTCGCCATAAATGATCCGCTTGCCCCAAATTTCCAAAAAAATTGACTTTATTCTTGAATGCCTTTCATTTCCCCAAATGGGCGCATTTAGGATATTTTAATTCCTATATTAGTTTAGTAACATGTGAATCAGGCCTACCTAGTACCCCGTGTCTAAGTCCATAATAGAATGAGGCAATTAAACTGTTTGGTATAATTTATCTGAATTGCTTATAACTCTTTTTTTTTTTCTTTTTTCTTTTTTTTTTCTTTTTTTTTTTTATAGAATATGTGTCAAATTATTTGTTACAAAATCTATTCATAACTTATTAGATAAAAATAATTTAAATAAGCTGATTATATGAAAGCTACACGAGTACTTTTTTATTTCTATTTTCTGATTATCAACTTTTAACTTATAATAAATTATACCAAACAGACACAATGAAGAATATAAGAACTTTTTTTTTTTTTTTTTTTTAACCAAGTACACCTGTTTTTTTTAATTTTTTTAATATAAAAATAATTTATTTATTTTATATAAAAATAATTTAACAATCTCATCACTAACCATCTCTCATATTATCATCAAAACAAACACACTTATACTTAATCCCCTCATTAACAATTTCTACATTAACAATCTCTTCACTAAGTATCTTCTCACTAACAATCCTATTTAACCTAATCCGCTAAACAAACGTGGTCTAAGAAATCATTTGGAGTAATTTAAAAAAGTCAATTTTTTATTTAAAAAATTAAAAAGTTAATACATTAATTTATCATCGACTAAAAAGTTAAATATTATATCAATTTTTTCATTAAACAAAATAATTTAAAAACTTTTTAAACATGTTAACTTTTTTGGACAAGACATTTGGCTTAATGATTCATGTAATTATCCTTTAAGATAGTGAAAAGATCAGATATTATGAGTTTGAGTTGATAAACTGATTGCGATTATTTTGTTATAATTTAATTTAAACTTGTTAATATTTTATCATATGAAAAAAAAAAACCTCGTAAAAAATTTTAGAAAAAAAAAAATCGAATGGCCACAAAATGTTAGTGGCGAAGCCATGAGCAAAGGCAGGCGGAGCCACCGTCCTTTGTTGAGGGCCAGTGCTGGGTGCACATAAAAGTATCCATAATGATGGAGTGACTAAAAATTTGTGTTATATGATAAAAAATGATAAAAATGAAATTTAAAATGTGTGTTAAGAATTTGTTAATTTTACAGACTGAGGAATGATGCAATAAATATGTTAAGGTGTGTATTAAGTGATATATAAATATATTATTGTTGGCACAAAAAATTATTTTTTCTGTCGACAAACATGCCCAATCATGGAGAGAGGATCTAGTATGTGGTAGGAGCAAGGACCACAAGATTGGTGATGCATTGTGGGTTCTAATATACAGAACAAGTGATAGGTTGAAGTAGTTAAAGGAGCAATTTCATATGCAGCGATGACAGAGGCAATTTCTTATGTCGATATGCCTGAAAATGTGATGGAACATGGCCAAACATAGCCTAGGAGTGGAGACATGATTTTAAACATGTGTTGATGAAGACACGTGGTGTATTCACACAGACTGAAGAAAAAAGAAGGCTACAACAGATGGAAGCAATTACAGGCAGTTGTGAAGATTATGACCAGTTATTCAGGAAGTAAAAATAACCTGCTTCATGGTGAAACACGTGGCAGCATATAGACAGCATGACCAGTGGCATGAAAGTTGGAAATTCGAGGGGAAATGAGGACAGTACAATCAATTCACAACTTGAGAAATCTAAGAGTAATCTAATCTGTTTAGAAGTAGCAATACCTGTAACTATGAATAGCAGTAGTAGCAACAGTTAGTATTTGTTTAAAGTTCTATCGATTATAATACTAAAAGACTTGAAATTTGATCATTGTAGTTAAAGTGACAAGTTTTATTGTTTTCAGTCAATTTCCTGTTATATATATATATATATATATATTTTCTTTTCAAGAAGTAAACATCTAAAGAAATTCTTAAACCTATCAAGATATTAAGGCACTCAACCACAATGCTTGATCTTATTATTTGTGAAATTGGTTTGTTTATTGTTTGCCAGCATCACACCTAAACTAGATTTTTACTAATAATTATATACAAATAAAATAATAAAAATACAATTTTTTTTCCTTTCTTCTTCTCCTCCCTCTTTCTTTCTCTTCTCCTCATTTCATTCTGTCTCATTTTCTCTAGTGCTCACCCCCCCTCCCTCTCTCCTTTTCTTTCTTTCCCTGGCTGCGAAATCCAATGAATTTGTTAAACCCGTTGATAGTGTCAGATAATTGCACTTTTGTATTTTGCTCCAATGGATATATCATCAAGTGTGTTTTTAGTTGGTGAATTTGTTAATAGACTCGTTACGTTGTATCTGGTTAAAAAAAAAATTAAATTAAATTTTAAAAATAAGAGAGAAAAAAATATGAAATTAGATAAAATATATATATATTTTTTATTTAAATTTTACTTATTTTTTATCTTTTTCTTTCTAAATCTCTTTTTTAAATTTCAACCCAACTTTAGTAAAGGCGGAAGGAAAGTGAAGGCAGATGAGAGAGAGTAGAAGAGATTGGTCTCATAGGAGTTTTGCCTTCTTTTTCAATTTATTTTTTTAATATAATACATTATATATTTATATATTTTAGTGACCTCACTCTTACCTAATACATAATTTAACATACATTTAACTTACGAATGTAATTTTGGCCCATGGCTGTGAGCCCGAGCCCAAGCCCAAGCTGAGGCCTTGGGCCAAGGCCTGGGCCATCGTTTTGAAGCCCGGCTCATTGACCCGTTCAAAAGTCCTAATAGGTCGTTTAACACACCAAATATAATCACTAAACTATACCAAATTCAATTAGAATAATGACAAGTCCAGGTATCGATCCACATGGACTATTGTGAAATTAAACTAATTTAATTGTCAAATTCCTAAATTAATTTTAATAAAAAAATTGGTTGTTTATAACCTAATTTAATAACGAATAAATTAAACTAAGGAATTAAATTATCAATAATAAATGAAATTGGGTTTACTGAATTGGGGGAAAAAATTAAGGCAAAGAGTCCACCACTAGCCACGTAATTAGGGTTTCCAATTGAAATCAATTATGCTATGGTTCGAACGAAATAATGATTTGCAACTACAAGTTCAAAGCATTTAACAAGAAAATCATCACATTTAATGTACGAGCATGAACCATCTCAAGTAGTACGAACCGTTCACTCTAAACTAGGGTAGTGACACGACTCGTCCCTCGTAGTATGATTCGTCTCATACCTTGAATGTGAAAGAATATAAAACTCATGTATAGATAACATTCAACAATCACAGAAAGTCAAATATTCGAAGAGATAATGAAAAATATATATATGAACTTCTAAATCACCATAAAATTGTTTAAACCTTTACATAATTAAAAATAAAAAAGAAAACAAAATAATTACATGGCTAGGGTTTCATCAAAATCCTAGAAAAGGAGACTAGCCACTCATAGAGGAGTGGAAGGAGGTAGATGGAGAAGGAACCACCATGGGAGACATCCTTGAAGCTTTTGTTTCTCTCTCTTTCTCAAACTCTAGCCTCTCTCTTTAGGTCAAAACAATTTAAGACCCCTAGAAAAGTCTTTTCCTTGCCTTTTTATACTTCTACTCACTTCCAAACAGGTTTAAAACGTCGGTTTGACTTTCCCAGAAAAAGTCAACGCATGTCCAGAAAAGTCAACGCACGTACAGAAAAAGTCAATGCACGTGCGGGAAAAGTCAACTCTGTCCAAATTCTGTTTTTTTGCCCATTTTATGCTCTGACGATGTACAACCTGATTGACATTCAACACACATAAAGTATACAGTTTGACCAGCAAGTGAAGTTAAGAGATTCTAATTAACAGCCTCAATGATGTACATTTCGGCCTTAATCACATCCCCCAACTTACTACTTGCTAGTCCTCAAGCAAGTAATAAAAATAAAATAAAATTAAACAAAATCTATCGATTTTCTCTTTCGTGGGAAAACGGTTGCATTTAACATATACAACAAGCTTTTAAACCACTAAGTTACCTCAAGTGGGCGAGTAAAGTCTCGTGAGGGTTTCCAAAAATGATACCCACAAACATTAACCTATTCATACATACTCAACAACAAATGACCACACTACTCTACCTAACAATCAACTTATGTACCATTACAATGTAATATTGAGACATCATGAGTTATTAAAGGCATAGTGAATAAGCATGAAGGAACCTATTGAGTCAAAACCACAATTCAGTTAATACAAAAGTAAAGTTCCCTGTACTTGTGCATGCTAATAGACAAGTCATGAGTACCCTCGGTGTAAAGTGCAATCTCCATATTAATTAACTGTCCACTATAATAGCCCAGTGTAACTCATAATAACACCCAACATATACAGAAAAACTAAGAAAATTTTACCCATAAGTCCTAATTTTTGAAACGTTGAACTATTTAGTCCTAAAAGTTTTCTTATGCTCCATTTAGTCCCATTTTTACATCAGTATAACGTAAATAATGTAAATGATCTGATGTTTCATTCTATAATTTCAAAATTTATTGAAATCTGATGAACATTAGATGTTTTTTATCCTATATTTTCAAACATTATTAAAATTTGATGAACATTAGATGTTTAAAATCTAATGTTTGTAACATGACTCTGATGTTATTAACATTGTATCTGATGTTATTAACATTGTAATGTGACCTTTCAGTCTATAAGAAAACTTTTAGGACTAAACAGTGCATAAGTTATTAATTTGGGATTTATTGGTGCATCCCCCAAAAACTAACCTGTTGCAGCCAAGATTCTCAAAAGTTTTTTTTTTTTTAATGATTGTGCAATGTCCTGATCCATTAAGTTTTCTAATCAACCCATGTAGCAAGTTTTGGGCCAATGACTCCCAAACCAGACGGTTTTAGGGCATTAGGTGTAGAGACACCCCTACGGGCTTAATAATTCGAGTTGAAAAGGTTACGAATCCAAACAAGTCATTCTTCTTATTTTTTTCTTAACTGTGCAACGTCCAAGTCCCTTAAGCTTTCTAATTAACCCATGTAGCAAGTTTTGGGCCAATGACTCCCAAACCAGACAGTTTTAGGGCATTAGGTGTAAAGACACCCCTACGGGCTTAATAACTCGAGTTAAAAAGGCTACGAACCCAAACTAGTCAAGTTTTTTTTTTTTTTTTAAAGAATCTTGACTCCTCATTTATTCTTTTCTGCAACTCTAGCTATTATCAATGATGTACACCAGGGATTATAATAAAAAGATCACCGCTATGATAGTGTGTTCATGTAAATTAAGGCATACTCATGACAAGTGTACTAAAACCACAAACACAGACAACTCTTCTCGTGCAAACATTGCATGCAAGTATCTACCCAATAAACCCTTTTCATACAAGTCTACTATGCTCTCCAATTAATATATGCAAATATCATCACCCTACTAGCAAAAAGTCACATCAAGTAAAGTAATGCAATCAAGTTAAACAGATATAAGCATGAATTATGAGCCAAATAGAAATACACAAAAGAAAATATAACCTTCATCCCCCAACTTGAATATGACATTGTCCTCAATGAAAAAGTAAAGAGAAATGAGAGAAAATTACCAGAATTGTAAGTGCACATCTAGGTAGGCAGAGAGTAACATATACACACTTCACATTTTTTTTTTAAAGAAAAGAAAGAATTAAATAAATGAATAAAAATGACATTAAATTAAATTAACTAAACTAAACTATAAAATAAACTAAACGAAACTAAACTATAAAATAACTAAAATACAAAAGAGACTAAAGTATAGAATAAAATAACCTAAACTAATGAGAATCAGTAACGAAACAATTTAAACTAAACAAATATAGCAAATAAAAAAAAAAAAAACTAAATTAGGATTATTGTTAGCACCATGATTTCTGAGGTTTTTTTTTTTACAAAAATAGAAAATAGAAAAATAAAAATAAATAAATAAATAGATTAATAAAATTAGATTTTTTTTTGTTTTAAAATAAAAAATTATAAATAAAATAATTGTATAATTATTTATTTATTTATTTTTAAAATTTATTTATTTATTTATTTAAAATTTATTTACTTAAATAAATTAAAAATGAAAGTAAAATAATAATAATAATAATAATAATAATAATAATAATAATAATAATAATAATAATAATAAAATAAAATAAAATAAAACAAAACCAAACATTTTTTTTTTTTAATTGCTCCGCACTTGGCCACGCATTGGCCAAGCACCTGCTTTTAAAGCAGAGTGCAACCTCTCAAATGCACAATTTCCCGCACGTGCGGAGATTCACCCCTCGCGCAAATTTTTTTTTTTTAATTGAATCATCGTCCCGCACGTGTGGCTTGGTTATGGCGCTACAGCCCGCACCTGCTTTTAAAACAGGGCGCAATTTGTTCAAAGTCACAAAATTTTTTTTTTTTTTTTTTTACAATTGAACATGTATAACAATAATTTTTTTTAAATATATTTTTTTTAAAATTGAACAAGTATAACCCCCTTTTTTTTTTTTTTAACTAACTCTCAACACCTAACAAAAGGCACCAGAGTTATAACATAAAGTTGCCACTTCAGAATCCTCCAAGTAATAAAACCCAGCTGTAACAAGCCCGCGAGGGACCTCGCTACAGTTCGGACTCGATTTTGTTGCGGTTCTAAATCTGAACCAAAGAGTCCAACTCTGGCAAATCGTTTTGAAGAAAAACAGATTTTTGAAAAGAAGTACCAAACATGGACTGCTTTGCCAGATAACAGAGTCGCCACCTAAATATTTTAAAATGGGAAATTTAGGAAACCCTGACTCGGTGCCGAAAGGCCACGTGTCCGTCATCACCAAAGTTGGCTCGGGAACTTGGGTACGATTGGGGAAGGTCACATCGTGAGCACCCCCGCTCGCCCGGTCAAAGACCGGCCTCTACTAACCATGATATCTATTTTTGAAAACACTGTGAGTTCTTATTTCGGTTATTAGCCTAAGTCACTATGTGATGCTCGCAGCAAACAAATATAGACTGGGCCGTCTGAATTGGAACAAAACATTTCATGTTTGTTTGTTTGAAAATGGTGTAATGGTGCTACCCGGAGGTAGGCTAAAATGCGGATTTGCCACCCTCAGGTGGGCTTAGAAAACAGTGATTTTGCCACTATCTAGTGGGCTTAAAACAAACAGTCAATGCATTGTCCCAATTCAAATAACTCAACCTCCACCCACAGGCATTCAAGGCAGTTATATCACATAAACAGTTAGCCTCATGGCAAGCATGCTATCATGGCAACACTTACACGCATGCAAGGATGCTAAAGCATAACCACTTACCGAGTACTCCAAGCCAAAACAGAAAACTGATTAGGAATCATGCGTGATCCTACATATACTGAAATGCCTAATGCAACACATGCAAAATGCAACTATAGCAGGCTCGGCTATTCTAAACATGGTATATGAAATGTTACAGCTATCAAGTATTCAATTTGGAATTGAAATACGGATGCAGTTTGTATGATGTGTCGAGCTCGATGCGTGCAAAACAGATGAATGATGCAAACATGCTGTCATGCTGTATGCTAATTGAAATATGCCCTATATCTAACCATCGTAAGCAGGTAAATAAAAGGGAGAAAGAGATGGGGGTTGGAGGACATACATCACACTCACACACCCTTATTACAACATTGCCCTCGCGCAGAGGGTCCGAATAAATAATAATACAGATCCGAATAAAAGAATATTACAGATCGAAATATTACAGTCCGAATGAATAAATACAGATTCTTGATTAATTGACAATTAACTAAGAAAGCAGTAAACTAGCATGCAGGCCAGGGGGCTGCCTTGCTTCTGATGAATAGTGTATGTTGGACTGCCTCGGGCGGAAATCCACTGGGATGCCCCAATTAGCCTCTGTTTGCAGTATTTCTCGAAATGCGCGCCGGACTCCGAAAAGTTGTTGATTCTCGGTCTTGCTGTAACAGAGAGCAGGAAAAGGGCACAGCAATGTATTTTCGCAAATATATGCATGCCTCGATCCTCGTGCCACCAATCACGCATACCGATGCATGATGGCCGAGGAATCGGATTGCACAACTCAATATAGGATGAATGCAGATGAATGCTACAACAAAACCTAACTCCATCATGGGTAATCCGGAGTGTTGGTGACTTGGGAATTGAGACACACTTCGTCACTCGGAATACAGAGTGTACCTCGTTTCCCGTGCCCGAGCTAACGCCTATCCCGAACACGATGCAATATGCATGATATGCATGAAATGCAGCTAACATGTGATATAGCATGCACAATGCCATGAAAATGAGATGAAAATAAGATGAAAATGAGGCGCCTCGAAAAGCGTGCACGCGGGCACGCTAACCGAGGCCATGATGTGAGACACAAATCGGATAAAATCGAAGTGCCTCGAAATGCGTGCCCACAGGCACGCAAACCGAGGCGATGATGAAATGGAATATCGAATAAAACCGAAGTGCCTCGAAACGCGTGCCCACAGGCACGCAAACCGAGGCGATGATGTGGAAATCAGATAAAATCGAAGTGCCTCGAAATGCGTGCCCACAGGCACGCGAACCGAGGCGATGATGAAATGAGAAATCAGATAAAACCGAAGTGCCTCGAAATGCGTGCCCACAGACGCGCAAACCGAGGCGATGATGAAAATGGAAAATCGGATAAAACCGAAGTGCCTCGAAATGCGTGCCCACAGGCGCGCAAACCGAGGCGATGATGAAATGAGAAATCAGATAAAACCGAAGTGCCTCGAAATGCGTGCCCACAGGCACGCGAACCGAGGCGATGATGAAATGGAAAATCGGATAAAACCGAAGTGCCTCGAAATGCGTGCCCACAGGCGCGCAAACCGAGGCGATGATGAAATAGAAAATCGGATAAAACCGAAGTGTCTCGAAATGCGTGCCCACAGGCGCGCAAACCGAAGCGATGATGAAATAGCATGAAAAGGCATACGGAATGCCACGATGGGCTTACACCAACATGGGAGAGCCTCAGCTCACTCACATAGGAGGCCGTTGAATGAAAACTGAGTGGCTCGAGGTGCGTGCCCACGGGCACGCAAACCGAGGCAATGCACTAAAGCATGAAATGACATGGAAAATGATATGCAAGCATGCAAACCAAATTTCAGCAGCTAAATAAAGGGGAAAACAGCCCCGAAATGATACGGAAAGACAATCAACGCATGAAATCATCCCGAAATGTGATTTTAAGTACCCGAAATGGCCTACGGCTATGCTAAACATGCAAAATTGGCACATGACAGCAAAAAAATTAGCAAGGAAGCCTCAAAAATAGCATTTTTACAATACAAAACATGGCCAAATAGTAAGCATAGATAGGGCAACAATGGCATGCAAAAATGGTGGTCAAGAGAGGGGTATTGAAACAAGTGGTATATGCAAATCCCAAACTGAAAAATTCCCTTCTACAATACTGAAGAGGAGCCCAAAATATGCATATTTTCAGTGAATGACAACTCCAAAATCAGTATGTAGATATACTAAATATAGCATGCAAAATTTGGGCCAAAAGAGGGCTATAAAGAGAGGTATCATAAGAAATGACCAAACAACTTAAGACCTTTAATAAAACTTGAAGAATGGACCAAAAAAAGACATTTTCTAAGCCTGATGAAGGCTGAAGTCCGAAGCTAAGCAAGCCTAACAAAGCATGCAATTTTACGGAAAAATGGAGGATTACAAAACAAGTACCAAAACCAATCATCAAATGGCCTAAGACCCTTAACAAAGCATGAAGAATGGACCAAAATAAGCCACTCTCTAGGCCTGATGAAGGCTGAAATCCGAAGCATGGTGAGCTTAAAAAAGCATGCAAAATGGGAGTGGAACAAGAATTCAAAGCAAGTGATATGTAGAGCAAGAAAACCAGGTTGAGCCCTTCTTCAATGTTGAAGAGGGGCTCAAAATAAACACAATATCAGTATGTTTCATGCTCCAACTCAGATTACAAATAGGCCAAAACAATCATGCAATTTTACGGTAAAATGGAGGAATTACAAAGGAAGTGCATGCTAGAATCACCAAACATGGTTGAGCCCTTCTTCAATGTTGAAGAGGGGCTCAAAATAAGCCCTCTCACAGTATATAGTATGCTCGAAATCAGATCACTCAAAAGCCAAACAAAGCATGCAAATTAATGGCCTAAAGAGTGGTATTGAAAGAAGTATATCATGGAGACACCAAATGAGGTTGAGCCCTTCTACAATGTTGTAGAGGGGCTCAAAATAAGCACAAAACCAGTAGGAGTCAAAGCCCCAAAAAAAAGGAAATAGGGTAAAGAATTGATGCAAGAAAATGCTAGAAAAAGGGACTTAATGACTTACCCTTGAAGACAAGTCTTTTGCTTCCTCTTGCCTTGATGAAAGTTGCTTCTAAGCCTCTGAGGAACCCTTCCTTGCTGCTAGAAATTGAATGGTGATGGTGAGGCTTGGGGTTGGTGAAGGAATGGGCTAGGGACTTGAAGTTTTTTTAGGATTTTGGAGATGAAGATGGAGGCTATGGGAGATGAAGCCTTGAGAAGAAATTGTCCAACCCCCATGAAGAAGGAGGCCAGCCCCTTTAATATGCAAGAAAATGGTGTAAAAGGGGAGGAAAAAGCACCCAAGCTTTCCCTCCCAAAATATCCCCCGGATGCCCGGGATATTTTGAAAAATATCCCACAATTGGGAAGAAATTGAAGCGAAGGCCGGCGGGTAACTTTGGGAGGTGGCCGGCCACCCCACTGTCGGCCCACCACTCACCTGGCCACGGCCATGGACCAAAAATGAAGGGCAAAATTCTGGCCGACCACCATGCAATGGTGTCCTCCCATGTGTAGAATAAGGCCCCAAGGAAATTGGCAACACCGGCAGAGCCACAACATAGAGCTTGAAGGAGGGGTTCAAAAATGAAATCCAAAATTTCTGGCCGACCACCAACTTTTAGGGTCCTCCCAGATGTGTGGAACAAGGTTCCAAGGTCGGAAATTGGCAACACTGAAACAGGAGTCACAACATAGGACTTGAAGGAGGGGCTCAAAAATGAAATCCACAATTACTGGCCGACCAGTAGTTTTTAGGGTCCTCCCATGTCCCCTGATCACAAATATGTAGCTTTGGTTGGAAGAAAACATCCCCAGGGTGTTCAACATTGGCCCGGAAGTGAGCAAAACGGGCGCCGGAAGAGCGAAACTGGTTATCTGGGATAATTGCTGGCCTCCCACCCCCCAGTGATCTTCCTGGTGTTGAAACAGAGGTACCTGCCAAATTTGAACAAAAATTAATGAGAAATGAACGCTCGGAGCCAAAACCGGGCAATTCGGGATCCCAAAATGAAAGGCCGCGAAGTGGTGTTCAAGAATGAGTGGGCATCTGCGACCCCAGTGTCCCTCGGAATGAAAAAACAGAGGTTCCTGCCAAAACCGGAGAAAACCAATGCAAAATGAATGCTCGGGGCCCAAACCGCGCGATTCGGGGTCCCGAAAACCGGCTGTAAGCACCGAAAGTGGCGTACGGCCACGGAGTGGGCATCAAAGGCCCCAGTGTTCCTCGGAATGATAAAACAGAGGTGCATGCCAAAAACTGGAGAAATCGGAGATGGTTGGGCGGTCCCGAGCCGAGGCACACGACCTGACGGCTCCGAAAATCGGGAACCGGGCTCCGAAATGGGCAAAATGGCCTACGGCCACGAAATGTAGCTCACGGCCATCGGGAGATAGTCTACAGGACCACTCTCTTCCCACAGGAAAGAAAACAGAGGAAACCGAGTCTGGTTCGCAAACCGAGACAAGGCACAGAAGAGAGTTCGGAAGTCCGGAGGCAGGGCGCACGGCCGCGACTCTGAGACTTCTGAACGAGCACAGTATGTAACATCACCAAGCGCTCAATCGGTGACGTCTGAGTCTTAAGGTTGGTCAAAAATGGGGTGTCTACACCAGCGTAGTTTATAGCCTTCGGGCTAGTACAACCCAAATATACTTAACAATTTCTACCTTCAATTAACATCCGAAATAAATATAGCACATAAGAACATAACGGAATGCCCACTAAAGGTATAATCATCACGCGAAAACCACGGGTACTACTTTTCTCTCTAACTGTGTTTGTAACTTTTCATATTCTCCAACAGGGTGACAAACTAGGTTGATTCGGTATTCAGAATCGAGGCGCATAAAGCTACCTCAACCTATGGGGCTGCCATACAGAGTTCAAGCTGAGGTAGTTTTGAAGCAATCTCCACACCCCTGGGTATTTAAACCAGACTCTAGTCTCGGAAATCCCAAACCTTTGTGTTCTAGGCTCTGCCATTCGAACTCTAGTTTCCACCATCTCAGTTGGTCTCTTAGGAACTCACTACAAACACGGTTAGGTGGCTATACGGCATCGGGTTGTCGTTAGACACGGCAGCTAACACCAATGGAATTACACCTTTAGAGGATTTAAAGTCTCCTAGACGCAAATAAAGCATGACAAGAACAAAGAAAAACAAAATAGCATAGAAGGCAAAGAAAAGAGAACAAGAAATTAATCTATCAATCGTAGTAAAATGGGTCCATCAAAGCAATGGACTCAATCATATCCCCATTCCCAATCCCCTCTATATATGGTTTCAATCTTTGGCCATTCACTTTGAAAATGTGTCCAGTCTTTGGATCTCGCACCTCAACGGCGCCATGAATAAATGCCTCAACAACTATAAAAGGGGCCTGTCACGACCCAAACCCGGTCCTATGGGTTTAGCATCAGAATCGCCAAGAATCCGAGATTACCAAAGGCACATAATCGATATCTGATAAATCTGAGTTCAGGGCCTGGCGGAAGCCAAAACAGTAAATAAACTAGTGTCCATTGAGCTGTGTTAATCTGTATGCCAAAAAGTTTTGCCATGCATTCATACATTCAACAGTACAGTCTGTACAAACATTTACAGCCAAACAGTGAAGGGACCTAATCCCTTGACAACAGTACAGTTAAAACAGTGAACAGTCTATACAATGGTCCCACAACAAGACAAAAGCGATTGAGAGACGAGGAAGTACAAAGACCCCAAAGCCATAGCATGGCAAATCGAACCTCATTGTGAGGCACAATTTGGTGACAAAAGCGGGATGACCCACGCCTCCTAGCTCTCGTCATTTCTGAGAACCTACATATATATATAAGCGATGAGCTAAAGCCCGATGAATAACATAATGTAAAGAGGTTATGAATGAATGTCCTTACGATAATGAAATCAATTCATTATACAAGATTTCAATCTTTCGATAATTGATCAATCAAGATTTCAATCAATCGGTCATATGTGGTACATCCATTAGCCTATAAACAAGATGGTCCAAAGGACCAGTCTTAACAGAACTTGAGAATGATGGCCATCAATCAAGAACAAAGATGGTTCCACAAGGAAACCGACAGAGCTCAGAATATCAATAACGATGGGTGCTAAGGATGCCACAATACTTCGAAATACAGACATACATTCATTCAATAAACAATATCGATTCAATAAAGTTGATTCGAGATTCAAAATATAACCATTTTGAACATATCGTTACACAATCTGTTACTCACAGTGATTGGGCTATCAATAGCTAGAGCGCGTCCCCGTAAGCCAACCCTAAACAGTTAACAGAATAGAACACACACTAAGTCTACAGTTGGAAAGGATGATAATTAAATCCCTAAACTTTCTCGGTGTGGTTCTATGTCTAAATCCTCATTAAGATGTCTTAAACTAGGCCTAAGAATGCCTAGGATGCGATGAGGATGCAAAAATACAGTTGGAAGGCATTTTCAAAAGTTGCTGAAAACAGTGGTCTCGCTCGAGCGAGCCTTCCTTCGCTCGAGCGAGCTTCCAAAATCAAAGGCTTCGCCGGCGAACAATCCTTCGCCGAAGCGCCTGATGAAACAAGAAAAAATCGTTGCAGATTTTCCTCGCTCGATGCTCGCTCGAGCGAGGTTCCAAAGTCAAAGGGTTCGCTCGAGCGAGCCTCCTTCGCCGAGCGGTCGATGAAACAAAGAAAATCTTGGATGCTCGATTTTTACGCGCGATACCACGCTCGAGCGGAGCCTCAAATAAAGGTGCTCGCTGGCGAGAATCCTTCGCTGGCGAGGAAGCAAAATCTGGAATTTCCAGATTTGTCTCCCAAGTTCGAACCAAGTATTCAACCATCCAAAACTCAACCTCTTGGCCCCAAATTCTGGAAAAACACTTCAAACTCAATGTATAACAAGTTTCAAAAGCTAATTTGCACATGCAAGGGCCAAGGGTTGGTCAATTCAAACCATTTTCCAAGAACAATTCAAGAACACTTTAAAACATGCAATGCATGAGTTTCAAACCAATTTCAATCTTTAAATCTTGCTCAATTGAGCTCCATAGTAGGAAAACAAGATGAAAACATGGACTAATGCATAGACATGGACATGCATGTATAGTTCAAGCATGAATTCAACTCCAAACTCACTAAACTCAACATGCATGCAACAATCAAGCTTCAATTCAACATTCTTGCACTAAATCATGGCCTAGCTCTCTAATTGGGCATGAACCATGCAAAATGAAGCTTAAAAGCAACAAGAAGATGATGATTTCCTTACCTAGAGTGTCGATTATAAGTCTAGAGGCTCAAACAAGCATGAACTCTTCTAATCTTCTTAATTTCCAAGCAATACTTCAAGGTTTTCAAGCCAAATCACAAATTCTCTCCTGCTCCCTCTCTTGGTCGACTATGGTGAAGTAAAGGGGCTGAGAAATGTTTTGATTAAGTGTAAAACAGGCTCAAGTCATAAGATTAAACAAAAGCCACTCAATGGCAATTCCGTAATTAAGCCCAACTCTTTAATTAATTCAATTTAATCTAATTTAATCATTCCTAATCAATTTTCAGATAAATATACCATAAAATCACAAATATTCTACTGAGTCTAAAACATCGAACGGTTTCTAAATCGGCCGCCGATAAGGCCTTCAATTAGCAGTTTAAACATAAACTACAAACAGATAAAATCATACAATCAAACAGATAGAAAATGCAATTCAATAGGCAGTCTTATTCAGTTTCAATTTCGATTCCAATCAGTTATCCAATACTTGATTAATCAATTATCGTCATTAGCGATCCGGTTTAACGATGTCGATATATAATTCGGTGGTTATCTGATGTCGACGAGGTTATTACATCTCCTCCTTATAAGGAGTTTAGTCCTCTAAACTCGAGTTACCTTCAGTCTGGAAGAAAACAGGATCCAATGGAAACAAATCAGGATATCGCTTAGCCATGTCATCTTCCCTTTCCCAAGTGGCATACACACCACCATGGTTCTGCCAATCAACTTTCACTAACGGGATCTCTTTGTTCCTCAATTTCTTGATCCGTCTGTTCACAATCTGTATAGGCCGTTCCTCGTAAGTGTAGTCATCACTAAGCACTATCCGAGTAGGCTCAATCACATGAAACGGATCTCGAAGATAATCTCTCAACATCGAAATGTGGAAGACATTGTGCATATGCTCTATTTCAGGAGGAAGTGCAACTTGATACGCCACCGGATTGATTTTCTCAATAATCTGATACGGTCCGACATACCGTGGCGCTAACTTGCCTTTGACTCCAAAGCAAGTCTGGCCTTTCATTGGTGTCACTTTCACAAACACGTGATCACCCACTTCATATTCCCTGTCCCGTCTTCTGACATCCGCATAACTTTTACATCTACTACTCATGCGGTTTGTATCAATTTCACTTGCTCAGTCGTTTCATATACAACCGCGGGCCCAAGCAATGGCCCATCTCAACTTCGCCCAGCAGATTGAGATCTACACTTTCGCCATACAATGCCTCGAAGGCGCCATTCCAATACTCGAATGGTAAATGTTGTTGTAATTCGACTAATGGCAAATGACTTTCCCAATTTCCGAAGTCAAGAACACACATTCTCGTGAGATCCTCTAAAGTCTGGATGGTCCTTTCGATTGTCCATCCGCGAGGATGATAGGCACTACTCAAACCTCAATTCAAGACTCAATGCATCAGTAGGCTCTGCGAAACCTCGATGTAAACTTGAATCCTGCGAAACAATAGACACAGGTACTCCGTGCAGTCTAACAATTTCATCAATATAAATAACAGCCAATTTATCTGCATTATAGATTGTCTTGACAGGTAGGAAGTGTGCAGATTTAGTCAGTCTATCAACAATAACCCAAATTGAATCCATACCTTTCCTGGAGCGAGGTAATCCGACGATAAAATCCATCGTGATATGCTCCCATTTCCACTCTGGTATGGGCAAGGGTTGCAGTAAGCCCGTGGGTCGTTGATGTTCAGCTTTGACCTGTTGGCAGTGAAGACATTTGGACACAAAGTCGGCAATTTCTTTCTTCATTCCCGGCCACCAGAAATTCTGTTTCAAATCTTGGTACATTTTCGTATTCCCCGGGTGAATAGACAATTTTGAATTGTGGCCTTCTTGCAGAACTCTTCTTTTCAATTCAGTATCATTTGGCACACACAGTCTATCTTGAAATTTCAAAACATTGTTCTCAAATTTGAACCCCGGTCTCGGTTTGGAATCTCTCTCTTCGATGATTTTCTTCAAAAAGTCATCCAGTTGCTGTTTCACTTTAACTTCTTCAATCAAGGCTGGTTCGGCAGAAATAGCAGCTATGGTTCCACCTTGTTCTCTCAAGACAACTTCAATCTCAAATGTTTCAAGATCACGGAGCAATTCTTTCTGTCCGGTGAGCAAACATGCTAAGTTGACAATTGAATTCTACCAATGCATCTAAGCGATATTGGCTTTTCGGGTGATACAAAATCATAAATCATAATCTTTAATCGTTCAAGCCATCTCCATTGTCTCATATTCAGTTCTTCTCGAGTGAAAAAGTACTTGAGCTCTTGTGGTCGATATACACTTCACATGTTGCTCCATACAAATAGTGCCGCCAAATTTTCAATGCAAAACCATCGCAAGTTCCAAGTCATGGGTCGGGTAGTTCTTTTCATGTGGTCTCAACTGCCGAAGCATAAGCAATAACTCTCCCATTCTCGCATTAAAACACACCCCAAACCTTTATGAGAAGCGTCACTAAATCTGATATAATTATGCGTACAAGGCAAAATCGAAGCAGTGCGATCCAAGTCTTTTCAATTCTTGAAATCTTTGATTCCTTTGGTCACCCGATCAAATGATATCCCTTTCGTGTCAACCGAGTCAAGGTAAGGCAATTTTGGAGAAGTCTTTGACAAATCTTCAGAATATCCCGATCCCAAAAAGCTTCGGACTTGATTACATTCGGTCTAGGCGATTCACTACGACTTCAATTTTTCATGATCAACGAAATTCCGTCTTTGCTAACATGTCCCAAAAACATAACATGGTCAAGCCAGAATTCACATTTAGACAGTTTAGCATACAGTTTCTGTTCTCTTAAGGTTTGCAGGGCAAGTCTCAGATGATGTTCATGTTTTTCTACAGTCTTAGAATAGATCAATATGTCATCAATAAATACCACAATAAAATCATCCAGGTATGGTTTGAAAATTCTGTTCATAAGGTCCATAAATGCAGCAGGGGCATTCGTGACTCCGAATGGCATAACTAGAAATTCATAATGGCCATACCTCGTTCTAAAAGCAGTTTTAGCAATATCTTCCGGTTTTACCTTCAGTTGGTGATACCCTGATCTGAGATCAATCTTGGAAAATACTTGTGCACCCTGTAACTGATCAAATAAATCATCAATACGCGGTAAGGGATACTTATTCTTTACAGTTACCTTGTTCAATTCGCGGTAATCAATACACAGTCTCAATGAGCCATCTTTCTTCTTCACAAACAAAACAGGTGCACCCCACGGTGAAGTACTGGGTCTGATAAACTTCTTGTCTAACAGTTCCTGCAATTGTACTTTCAATTCCTTTAGTTCGGTTGGAGCCATTCGATAAGGAGCTTTAGACACTAGCTGTGTACCCGGAATCACATCGACTGTAAATTCAATCTCCCTGTCAATCAAATCCCCTGGTAGATCATCTGGAAACACATCTGGGAATTCTCTGACTATGGGAATGCAATTCACATCAGTTTTACCACTATCAGTAGACACAGTCAATACAGAACAGAAATACCCTTTACACCCCTTTCTAATCAATTTCATGGCTTTCACAGAAGAAATCAAGTATGGGGGAGGTACCACTCCAATTCCACTAAATACAAATTCAGGCAACCCAGGTGGACGGAAAATAACTTGTTTTGTCGCACAATCAATGGTAGCATGATATTTTTGTAGCCAATCCATCCCCAATATTACATCAAAATGATCGATATTCAATGGCAGTAAATCAATAAATAGATGCATCTCCCCAACAATAATCTCACAAGCAGGATACATATATGCACATGTCATGGATCCCCCAACAGGTGACGATACAGCTAGTAGATAATTCATGGGTTCTAAGGGTCTATTCAATTTTCTCGAAAAAGCATACGACACATAAGAATGTGTAGACCCCGAATCAATCAATACATATGCATTTTGAGTACAAATAGAAAGAATACCTGACACGACGGTCTCGGTATTCTGGACATCTCCCGGCACTAGGGCAAACACTCGGCCCTGCCTCATAGGTTCCTTCCCGGCAGCTTTGGGATTAGGTTTTGGTGTTGCGGCTGATCTTTGCTGCGCAGTGCGGCTTTACTACTGGCTTCTTGAGCGAGGGACGATCTTTAATTCTCAGCCCACCTTGCCACACGAAACAAGCTCAATCGATAACAAACCCTTTGTGCTTGTTGCCACATCTGGGCGGTGGAGTAAATCCACTCCCTTGGCTGGCTAATCGTCGACCCGTGATTCATTTCTTGTTGGTTGGGTTATGCTTGCCTTTCTTAAATTTGAAAACCGCCTTTTCCCTTGCCATTCAGTTGTTGGTGTTTGATTGTTTCATCTTTGCAATATTTATCTCGCCATCAAAGCCGGTCAAGAACACCCACAAAAGTTGGCATTTTCAAAACACTTATTCGATCTGTATAGCGACGTGAGGCCGCCTTCAAATCTCTGGCCTTCTTGTAATCGGTATCCACCATGTGTGGGGCATACCTAGCAAGTTCGATAATTGCTTCTCATACTCGGCAACTGAGACGTCTTGCCTGTCTCGATTGTTCAAACTTCGGTTACCTTTACATCACGATGCCTTGAGAAAGTATTTTCAAAGAAAGACTCCTTGAATTGAGCCCAAGTCATTACAGTGTTTGCATCACGGGTCAACATCCACCACCTTCTAGCTTCTTCCTGCAGGGTAAAGGTGGCTAACAATACCTTGTTAGCTTCGAGCACTAAACACTTGAAACTTTTCAGTTTCAAGGACCCATGCTTCAGCCTTTAGCGGTTCTAAGCCTCCCTGAAAGGACGGCGGCTTCATCTTGCTGAACTTATGGGTTAGTGCAATAATATCCGCTCATTAGCATTCACATTCTGCACATTCTGTTCCGGTTGCACCGGAGGAGGAGGAGGTGGGGGCTGTTGGTTTGGTTGTTGATCCAGTCTTTCAATTATCAGTCCCATCATTTGTTCAAGTCTGGCCATTCTGGCCTCAGAGGATGATGATTGCCATTTGCGGTTCACGTTATCCATTTCACTATAAGCAGTTATAACAGTTATCATTATAAACAGTTGTACAATTAAACAGTTTAACATTTTAACATGAAATCAGTCAGTCATAAGCACACACTTTTCAAGTTCATGAGATGCCCTAATTGCTTTTCTAGGACACCCTATAGCTCATTGGACACGTGTGTGCGGTATAACTCGTGGTTATGTATCGCTCTGATACCACTCTGTCACGACCCAAACCCGGCCCTATGGGTTTAGCATCAGAATGGCCAAGAATCCGAGATTACCAAAGGCACGCCAATATCTGATAAATCTGAGTTGGGCCTGGCGGAAGCCAAAACAGTAAATAAACTAGTGTCCATTGAGCTGTGTTAATCTGTATGCCAAAAAGTTTTGCCATGCATTCATACATTCAACAGTACAGTCTGTACAAACATTTACAGCCAAACAGTGAAGGGACCTAATCCCTTGACAACAGTACAGTTAAAACAGTGAACAGTCTATACAATGGTCCCTAGCGGTACAAAAGCATTGGAGACAGAACGGGAAGTACAAAAGACCCCAAAGCCATAGCATGGCAAATCGAACCTGTTGTGAGGCACACAAAGGGCCGACAAAAGCGGGGAATGACCCACGCTCTAGCTCGATGCAGTCAGCTGAGAACCTACATATATATATAAACAGTGAGCTAAAGCCCAGTGAATAACATAATGTGTAAAGAGGTTATGAATGAATGTCCTTACAGTAATGAAATCAATTCATTATACAGTATTTCAATCTTTCAGTAATTCAGTCAATCAGTATTTCAATCAATCAGTCATATGTGGTACATCCATTAGCCTATAAACAGTATGGTCCAAAGGACCGAGTCTTAACAGACCCAACAGTAATGATGGCCATCAATCAGTAAACAGTATGGTTCCACAAGGAAACCGACAGAGCTCTGTAACAGTCAATAACAGTGGGTGCTAAGGATGCCACAATACAGTTCGAAATACAGGACATACATTCATTCAATAAACAATATCAGTTCAATAAACAGTTCAGTTCAGTATTCAAAATATAACCATTTTGAACATATCGTTACACAATCTGTTACTCACAGTGATTGGGCTATCAATAGCTAGAGCGCGTCCCCGTAAGCCAACCCTAAACAGTTAACAGAATAGAACACACACTAAGTCTACAGTTGGAAAGGATGATAATTAAATCCCTAAACTTTCTCGGTGTGGTTCTATGTCTAAATCCTCATTAAGATGTCTTAAACTAGGCCTAAGAATGCCTAGGATGCGATGAGGATGCAAAAATACAGTTGGAAGGCATTTTCAAAAGTTGCTGAAAACAGGGGTCTCGCTCGAGCGAGCCTTCCTTCGCTCGAGCGAGCTTCCAAAATCAAAGGCTTCGCTCGAGCGAACAATCCTTCGCTCGAGCGCTCTGATGAAACAGTAAAAGTACTGGTTGCAGATTTTCCTCGCTCGATGCTCGCTCGAGCGAGGTTCCAAAGTCAAAGGGTTCGCTCGAGCGAGCCTCCCTTCGCTCGAGCGGTCTGATGAAACAGTAAAAGTACTGGATGCTCGATTTTTACGCGCGATACCACGCTCGAGCGGAGCCTCAAATAAAGGTGCTCGCTCGAGCGAGGAATCCTTCGCTCGAGCGAGGAAGCAAAATCTGGAATTTCCAGATTTGTCTCCCAAGTTCGAACCAAGTATTCAACCATCCAAAACTCAACCTCTTGGCCCCAAATTCGGGAAAAACACTTCAAACTCAATGTATAACAAGTTTCAAAAGCTAATTTGCACATGCAAGGGCCAAGGGTTGGTCAATTCAAACCATTTTCCAAGAACAATTCAAGAACACTTTAAAACATGCAATGCATGAGTTTCAAACCAATTTCAATCTTTAAATCTTGCTCAATTGAGCTCCATAGTAGGAAAACAAGATGAAAACATGGACTAATGCATAGACATGGACATGCATGTATAGTTCAAGCATGAATTCAACTCCAAACTCACTAAACTCAACATGCATGCAACAATCAAGCTTCAATTCAACATTCTTGCACTAAATCATGGCCTAGCTCTCTAATTGGGCATGAACCATGCAAAATGAAGCTTAAAAGCAACAAGAAGATGATGATTTCCTTACCTAGAGTGTCGATTATAAGTCTAGAGGCTCAAACAAGCATGAACTCTTCTAATCTTCTTAATTTCCAAGCAATACTTCAAGGTTTTCAAGCCAAATCACAAATTCTCTCTGCTCCCTCTCTTGGTGGACTATGGTGAAGTAAAGGGGCTGAGAAATGTTTTGATTAAGTGTAAAACAGGCTCAAGTCATAAGATTAAACAAAAGCCACTCAATGGCAATTCCGTAATTAAGCCCAACTCTTTAATTAATTCAATTTAATCTAATTTAATCATTCCTAATCAATTTTCAGATAAATATACCATAAAATCACAAATATTCTACTGAGTCTAAAACATCGAACGGTTTCTAAATCGGCCGCCGATAAGGCCTTCAATTAGCAGTTTAAACATAAACTACAAACAGATAAAATCATACAATCAAACAGATAGAAAATGCAATTCAATAGGCAGTCTTATTCAGTTTCAATTTCGATTCCAATCAGTTCGTCCAATACTTCAGTTAATCCAATTATCAGTCATTAGCGATCGGTTTAACGAATCGATATATAATTGGTGGTTATCTGATGTCGACGAGGTTATTCTGAGGCCATCCCATCTTGATCTTAGCTTACCCGGAAAGAGTCTCAATTTTGAATTAAAAAGCCACACTTTTTGGTCGGGTTCAAAGGATTTCCTATTAATGTGCTTGTCATGGAATTCTCTAGTCCGAGCTTTAAAAACTCTCGAACTCTCATATGCATCATTCTGGATTTCGTCCAACTCATTGAGTTGCAATTTCCAGTTGAGCCCAGCCGCGGCCATATCAAAGTTGAACTTCTTTATGGCCCACAATGCTCGGTGCTCGAGTTCAACCGGTAGATGGCAAGCTTTTCCGAACACCGCTCTATATGGTGACATCCCAATGGGTGTCTTATAAGCAGTACGGTAAGCCCATAATGCATCAATTAACCGTTGTGACCAATATTTTCTGTCCGGCCTCACCGTTTTCTCAATTATGTGCTTTACCTCCCTATTTGAGACTTCCACTTGGCTACTAGTTTGAAGGTGGTATGGAGTGCCAACTTTATGAGTGATAGAGTATTTCTTAACTACCGACTCGAAAAACCGGTTACAAAAATGTGTACCCTGATCACTTATTATAGCTCTAGGAAACCCAAAACGACTAAAGATGTTTTCATACAAAAATTTGATTACCACTCTATGATCATTTGTTCAGGTAGCTATTGCCTCCACCTACTTAGACACATAGTCTATTGCCAAGAGAATATACTCAAACCCGAATAACGACGAGAAAGGGCCCATAAAATCAATCCCCCAAACATCAAATATTTCTACCACAAGAATAGGGGACATCGGCATCATGTCACGCCGAGACATCGAACCCATTTGCTAACAGCGCAAACAAGTTCTACAAAATTGATGGGTATCTTTAAAAATTGTGGGCCAATAAAACCCGCTCTGTAAAATCTTGACGGCCGTTTTATGCCCACTAAAATGACCGCCACATGCAGAAGAATGACAAAATGTAAGAATGCTATGCACCTCACTCTTCGGCACACACCGTCGAATCATTTGGTCGGAGCAATATTTAAACAACTCCGGATCCTCCCAAAAGTAATACCTAACCTGCGAAAAGAATCGGTCTTTGTCTTATTTAGACCAATTCTGCGGAATTTGCCCAATGGCCAAGTAATTCACAATATGTGCAAGCCACGGGGGGCTCGCTTGTAACAGCTCAAAGGGTTGTTCATCTAGAAACGAATCATGCAAAATGAGTGTGGCCGGGAGTGGCTTCAACTCAAGTGTAGGAGGTGTGACCAAAGATGGTATGGCAGGCTCTCTCAACAGAGGAAGAAGTGACTCAAACCGGGCTTTCCATGGAGGAAAATCCGGTGTAGAAGAAGAATTAAGCAAGACATTCACCTCCTAACTGACCCATCAATATCAAAATTTTCAAACCCAAAATGAGCTAGACAAGCCTCTAAAGGGTCCTCTACAAGAATGGAGGTCAAAGCCTCCTCTACAATCTCATCCACAACATCCACTAAGAAGCACTCTTTTCTCTCATGAGGTTGTTGGGATGCTTGGAAAACATTAAGTTTCACTTGCATGTTGCCAAATAAAACTTCCATAACCCCGGTCCGACAATTGATGCATGCATTGGCCGTAGCCAAGAAAGGTCGACCTAAGATCACCGAGATTTGTTTCTTAGAACTGGCTACCGGTTCCATATCTAACACCAAAAAGTCAACAGGGAAGTAGAACCTATCAACCTTAACTAGCACATCCTCAATCATGCCACGTAGCACTCTGAGGGACCGATCAGCCAATTGAAGAGTGACAGTAGTGGGCTTCAACTCGCCAAGCCCAAATTCCTCGTACACAGAGTACGACAATAAATTGACACTAGCTCCTAAATCTAATAAGGCCCTATCAATGAAATGGTCCCTTATAATGCATGCAATGGTTGGGGCACTCGGGTCCTTAAGCTTAGGAGGTGTGTCATTCAACAAGATGGAGCTTACTTGCTCCGTGAGTAGGACCTTTTGGGACACATGTGTCCTAGATTTACGCTTTTGCGTACAAAGGTTCTTCAAAAATTTGACATATGATGGTACTTGCTTAATCGCCTCCAACAGGGGGAGGTTGATTTTTACCTGTTTAAAGACATCCATCATTGCCTCCATAGATGCCGCATTCTTATTAAAAGGGGACGGAGTATCAAGGCATTGGGGAAAGGGTGCCTTAGGCACATATGGAGTGCTAGGGACTAAATCATCCCTCTTAAGTGTTTCCCCTTCACCCATACTCTCATTAGGTGTACCCCTGTGGTCACCCTTCTTAACTCTAGTTGTATTTAGCACAACTGACTGAGGCTCTAACTCCCTACCACTTCTCAAAGCAACCACTGCCTGCACTTGCTTATGTTGCTTACCATTCCCACCCGAACTCTCTGCTCCGTATTGTCCCTTAGGGTTGGCCACAGTTTGACTTGGTAATTTCCCTTCATCTCTCCGATTCATGTTGTTAGCCATTTGCCCCAATTGGGTCTCTATCTTGGCAATAGAGTGAGTGTAGGAGTGAACTATCGGTGCTAACCCCTTAAGTTCTGAGAGAACTTCCAACACCTGAGTCTCAAAGGCAGAGTTGCCCTGAGGAACAGGCAGGGGTTGTGGTTGCCGGTACGGTTGTGGGGGTCGATAAGGTTGCGGTGGTCAGTAGGATGATTAGTTAGCAAAATTATTGAAATTCTGCCTTGGTGGTGGAGGATTGTAAGAAGTGCCTTGTGAAGAGGGTTTCCATGAGAAATTATGGTGATTTCTCCATTCCGGATTATATGTGTTGGAGTATGGGTCATTACCCGGGTTGGAGAATCCTTGAGCCACATTCACATGCTCTTGGACTAACACCGAAAATTGTGATGCCGAAGGGCACTCACTCAAGTCATGAGCAAGGCTCGCACATATAACACATGCCTCACGGAATTGAGGCTGATCTTGTTGGGTAGGGGCATGTCCCGTAGCTAATAAGTGGTCTATCTTGCGGGATAGTGCCTCTACTTGTTGGGCTAACTCTAAGTTTTGCCTGACCTCATAAATGCCCTATCTTTTTGGGGCTTCAACTACTGGTTGCCAGACTTGCCGGGCTGCTGAGGCATGGTGAAGGGAATTATCATTTAAGTTCTCAAACAATTGCCATATCTCAGCATCATTTTTAGACATGAATGTCCCACCACAGGACGAATCCACCATTTGGCGGTGCGGCTCAGTTAAGCCATAATAAAATGTTTGAACAAGTTGCCAATCAGGCACTTGGTGGTGGGGACACTGTTGGAGAAGGTCTCGAAGTCTTTCCCACGTCTCATGGAATTGCTCGCCATCCATTTGAGCAAAGTTTGTGATGACTCGCCTAAGTTGGTTAGTTTTACCTATGAGAAAGTACTTCTCCAAGAACTGTTGCTGTAATTGGTCCCAAGTTGTGATTGAATTAGCAGGTAAAGAATTTAGCCAGTGTTTGGCTTTATCCTTTAACGAGAATGGAAACAATCGCAACATTAAGGCCTTATTTGTGAAATTCTGGATCCTCACTATCGAGCAAATTTCCGGAAATTCATTCAAATGCTTATAAGGGTAATCATGAGTTAGTCCATGGAATGATGGGAGCATTTGTATGGTGCTGGACTTAATCTCATAATGAACAGCAGTGGTGTTGGGTAATTGGATGCCTGAAGGTGATGTATATGCAGTGGGTGTAAAACAATCCTTAAGGGTCCGGTTAGGCACATTCGGGACATTACGATCTGCCATCTCTATTGGCTCAATGTATGAAAATGAATACTCAAGCCTAGGAACACGGGCAGAAGCCCTAAGTCTCCTAAGAGTCCTTTCTAGTTCAAGGTCCAAACTCCACAATTCAGGGTGACAAGAACGACGCCTGTATATACACTACCCACACACACAAAAAGTTTGACTCGGTGCACTAAGTTACGAAAGCAAATTGCTAAAGGAGAAATACTCACAGCGGTTCAACGAAAACGCTTTACTCGTCTTGCGGATGCTTGGCATGTAGACATTGTCTCTAACCTCTATTTGAGCTTTGACTTTCGTTTTAGCACTTTGGTGCTTTGCTTGTGAGTGTTTGCTTCTGTTTACTCACTTTAGTGCTGCGGGTTTTTTTTTTTTTTTTTTTTTTCAAAAGCTTGACTGTGCTGTGCTTACACTTCAATGATAGCTCCAATTTCAAACGCTCTGCACACTTAGCAACACAAAAGCATAAAATCCTAAACTAAAAATTAAAAGAAGAATGTAACTTTAAATTAACTAATTTCGTCAGAAGTCCCCGGCAACGGCGCCAAAATTTGATGGGTCGTTTAACACACCAAATATAATCACTAAACTATACCAAATTCAATTAGAATAATGACAAGTCCAGGTATCGATTCACATGAACTATTGTGAAATTAAACTAATTTAATTGTCAAATTCCTAAATTAATTTTGATAAAATGATTGATTGTTTATAACCTAATTTAATAACGAATAAATTAAACTAAGGAATTAAATTATCAATAATAAATGAAATTAGGTTTACTGAATTGAGGGAAACTAGGGTAAAGAGTCCACCACTAGCCACGTAATTAGGATTTCCAATTGAAATCAATTATGCTATGGTTCGAACGAAATAATGATTTGCAACTACAAGTTCAAAGCATTTAACAAGAAAATCATCACATTTAATGTACGAGCACAAACCATCTCAAGTAGTACGAACCGTTCACTCTAAACTAGGATAGTGACACGACTCGTCCCTCGTAGTATGATTCGCCTCATACCTTGAATGTGAAAGAATATAAAACTCATGTATGGATAACATTCAACAATCACAGAAAGTCAAATATTCGAAGAGATAATGAAAAATATATATATATGAACTTCTAAATCACCATACAATTGTTCAAACCTTTAAATAATTAAAAATTAAAAAGAAAACAAAATAATTACATGGCTAGGGTTTCATCAAAACCCTAGAAAAGGAGACTAGCTACTCATAGAGGAGTGAAAGGAGGTAGATGGAGAAGGAACCACCATGGGAGACATCCTTGAAGCTTTTGTTTCTCTCTCTTTCTCAAACCCTAGCCTCTCTCTTTAGGTCAAAACAATTTAAGACCCCTAGAAAAGTCTTTTCCTTGCCTTTTTATACTTCTACTCACTTCCAAACAGGTTTAAAACGTCGGTTTGACTTTCTCAGAAAAAGTCAACGCATGTACGGAAAAGTCAATGCACGTACAGAAAAAGTCAACGTATGTGCGGGAAAAGTCAACTTTATCCAAATTCTGTCTTTTTGCCCATTTTATGCTCCGACGATGTACAACCTGATTGACATTCAACACACATAAAGTATACGGTTTGACTAGCAAGTGAAATTAAGAAATTCTAATTAACGGCCTCAATGATGTACATTTCGGCCTTAATCAAGCTCGGCCCGAGGCTCGGCCCGCCCGATGCCCAGTGTTATTTTTTATGAAAAATAATAAAATTTTGCTGAAAAAAATAAAAAATAAATTAAAAAAATTGTTTAGGCCCGCCCAAAGCCAGAGCCCATGGGCCCGGCCCACTAGCCCATCCAAAGCCCGAATGCCCCTGGATCTGGTCTAGGGCCTGGGTTTAGTTTTCTGGCCCGTGGGCCGGCTCGATCCGACTTGGCCTGATTTTTTGACGGGAGCCTGCAAGGCCCGACATGGGCCGAGCCGAGCCAAAATTACACCCCGATTCTGACTATATTATTAGAGCACACTGTCAATCTCTAAATTAACAAATAATACACATAAATAGATCTCATTTTTAATATTTTTATCATGTAATATACTTTAACACATATTTTTAATTACACTATTGAAATGTTGTAACTGTGACAAGCTTCGAAACCTCTGACATGCTTAATGGGTATGTTGGCACTTCCATTGCAGTACAATTTTCAATCCACAACTAGCCAAAAATTTGTTTGTTCAAAAAAAAAAAAAAAACCTAGGCGAAAAATTGGCATTTGACACTAACACACTCATTAGTGTGTCCATTGTAGATACTGATGGAGGAGTCGGCTCGGTATAATTCCCTCCCTTTTGGCAACATAAAAAATAAGTAATTTATTGATTTATTTGAATTATATTATTTTTATATTTTTTTTGTAATAAATAAAAAAATTAAAAAATAAATATTACATAAAACAAACTTAAAATCAAAATTTAACTAAAATACACTTCCAATAACGTAATAAAACAAACACAAACACTTTTAACTATAAAAAATGTTAGAAATTTATAAAATTCTATCAAAATTTTTATAAAATATTTACATGAATGTAAATTTGCATTGTATAAAATTTGTGATAATTTTTTTTAAAATTCTTGACATTATTCTTTAATCATCGTATTAGTATATATGCCTGTAAATACTAAAATATGATTAACACAAAAATTTAAAAAAAAAAACAATTTACATTGGTCATTTTTTTTTTTTTTTTTTAGATTGACCATTGACATTGCTCATTTAATAAATAGTAATACTACTAAAATTAATAAATATACTAATTAAGACATGAAACTTATTGCTAGCCAAAAAAAAACTTATAGAGTTCGTTTGGGAAGTGGGTTGACTTTTTGGCTATTTTAGCTTAGGACTAAAAAGTCTCGTTTGGGAAAGGACTTTTTGACTTTTTAGACTTTTTATGAGAGAAATAATGTAATGATTATGGGTTGAATATGATGTTTTGTTTTATTGAGCTAAAAAGTCTATTTTGTCTTTTTGTGACTAAAATAACCCCAAACCCAACCCAACCCATCTTCCCAAACGAAGCCGAAGTAATGATTTTCGAACCGAAACACAGGCCCAATCCACTCATATGTTACATTTATGGTGGTTGCCAACAGACCCCATTTTATTCGAAATAAGTTCTCTTTCATATTTGTGAGTCTCAATTCGAATTTATTTTGATGATCGAAATCGTTTATATCATAAGTTTTACAGTAAAGGTGATTCATACAAAAAATTGGATTTATTAAATAATTATAAACACATAAACAAATCACATTTTATTTTACAAAATAAATGGTTTAAGTTTACAATCATATTTGCTATTTATTTTATAAAACTGTTACGCCCTAAAATAAGTATGATAAACTCATCTCATTTGCAAGAATAGAATTGAAACAAAATACTTTCCTTCATCAGAGTTAATATATAAATAGTGACACATGCGATAAACATTCATTAATGTCTTATCCTGAATCTACAGCATGTGTTAATAGTAATCAAAATATGAAAGTTGAACAGATATTAACGGCTTACATCTTTCCAAGTCAATCCTTGGTTACAACAAAATGAGTCTAGCTCAATACAGTTAAATCTCTTGGATATACAAATTAAATACAACAAAAATGAGTCCTTACTCCAAGTCTCTCCAAGCTATAATCATGGCG
The DNA here is from genome assembly GCA_025200525.1 of Camellia lanceoleosa. Classification (NCBI taxonomy): domain Eukaryota; kingdom Viridiplantae; phylum Streptophyta; class Magnoliopsida; order Ericales; family Theaceae; genus Camellia; species Camellia lanceoleosa. Next base: position 78,604 of record JANUSC010000068.1, read on the forward strand.
GAGGCATGTCACCAGCACCTGAAAATGGTTTTTCTCAATAGGGAGAGCCAAAGCCCCATAGAAATAATTTGACACAATATATGAATCTTAACAAAGATATAAGTATGAAATGTATGTCAAATGCTTATCATAAAATTGATTATATCTTACAGGATCATAATATGTCAAATTCTTTATTCCAATCTATCTTATCTCAATTTCATTCATATCAATTTATTTTACCTCAATTTATGAGCCATGTTCCTTATTATCCAAACCACCCAACTGAGACTAAAACTCAGTGGTTCTCAAACCTACATAATCAATACACAGCACTTTAACTTGCCATTTTACGAAAATTTCTTCAGCGAGAATCAGCATCTATGTATATACGCGATTTTTGGGACTTACACTCAGGACACACAAGCTAACTTAATTCAATAGAGTCCATTCCCTTTCTCCTCCCACATATGGAGTACGTCCACTTTCTTCTCCTAAATATCATACATGTACAATGTATTATAACACAGTCATATTCAATGACAACAATAAGCGATTAGTTTCAATTCGCCTAATCCTTATGCAATTTCTACAATAATCATGACTATCCTCCACCGATAGCCCAAAACAGATATTTCTAAATAGATATACAATCTTTACAGCAAATAAATTATCTAAATTCCCATAGATGCGAGATAATACATATCTAACTCTACCATTTATATAAACAACCTTCCAATTTCACACTTTCACTACTAATTCCATTATTTATACAAAATAATTATTTGAGTCATTTTAGGGTCAAGCTCTTTTTTTTTTCCAAGTTCATCCCAAACACCAAAATCAACTATTTTAACACAATACAAGTTCATATCTATTCCCATAACCGTTTCCATTACACTCATTCGAAAACCACCTCTTGAGATTTTAAATCAAAACCCTAAGTTTGTCTAAAATTCTCCAAATCCCAATCTTATCCATACAACATCAAATAACTAAGTTAAAAACCATGTGAAAGTGTAAAAAATCTCTACTTCAAGCTTAGAAGACCAAAGGAAAAGATGGAGGAACTTCAAAGACGCCAAAACCAAGTTTTAATCGAATCAAAAAAGAGCCCTTGAGACGTACCACCTTTTTAACAAAGGCACACGGGTGGAGAATCCACTAGATCTAGGTAAAAATGTAAAGAGAGAGAGATAGAGAGAGAGAGAGAGAGAGAGAGTCGGTCTAGGGCTTTTGAGAGAAAGATGTCAAAAAGTGATGTAAAAATGTGTTTCTGCAAATTGATATACGTGCAACTCGCTCGAGCGCAAGAGTTGTCGCTTGAGTAACCAGACACAAATAAGTCACATCGCTCAAGCACAGAAAGCACATTCCCAGAAGTTTTATGGACATAAGACTGATGCTCAAGCGCAAGAGTTCTCACTCGAGTGAAGAACACTACTGTAACGCCTCGTATTTTATTACTCGGATAACCTTACCAATATTCATTAATTAAGTCTACTTACAGATAACATTTCATCCTTGGATGAAATGATGAATAATTAAATATATATATTCTCTCTAGTTATACAACAATGACATTTACATATAAATAAAAGAAATGCCCTGAGACTTACAATAAAAGAGAAGACACTACTCTTTACAAAAAAAATAGCACTCAGCCAAACAACAAATGAAGTAGTACAATCCATCACTACATTACACTTATGAAATGGGAAAAACCATTGTTTGATCTTCAAATCTGAAAAGCATTCTCTGTACACATGTACAGGTAGGGGGTGAGCAACCATTAGCTCACCAAAACAATCTCATATTAAAACATTAGAAGATATGCGGGTACTAAAATACTCATACATATACGTGAAATCATATCATATCATACCAAAACCATATGATTTTATTACATACTCTTAAATCCAATTTATTTAATTAACCACAACAAGTATGTTTCAATAGCAACAAGACATCATTTACAATTTATTCAATTATCTCATTATCAATTGAATCAAATAATTAAACAATTTATCAAATCTATTTTATACAGTCTTATAAGATGAATGCATATATCATGTCATGCTCAAAATATTTTTCTCATCTTTTGAAAATCTTACGCGCAATGCCGTTTTGAAAACACATTAATCTGACAATTTCAATAAAATTTCAAGATGCTAAATATGACTAAGATAATCCCTAGGCTGGTGTCTGCAAGTAGACTATACAAATACTATCAATTTGTCATTTTTACCAGTATTAACTGGAATGCTCGACACCTGTAATCTATCATTTTTACCAGTATTAACTGGAAGGTTCGACACCTGTAATCTGTCATTTTTACTAGTATTAACTGGAAGGCTTGACACCTATCATCTACACCGCCTTTTAAGACTTACCACCGTATTTACCCCAAAATCATTTCATGAAAACTTGTTTCCCAATATTCCTTTCTCAATGCAAAATTCTCAAATCAAATTTTAAAACTCATCATTATCAAATGAATTGATATGCCAATGCAATGATTAATAATACAGTGTAATATTTCTTCCACTTTCAATACTTCCACACGATATTCTCATTGTGATCAAAATTCTCACTTCTCATTTCAATATAATTTGTCAAGATGAATTTAAATACTTTTATTCCAATTCATCTATGGGACAACATAATTCCCACACTTAGAGTAATCTCAACCATTTAGTCACTTCAAGACTATATCAACATTTTGAATAACAATTTTCAAAACTTCAATAATTCTTATATTCTATGAAAACCATCATTTATATGTAAACAAATAAATATTTTTTCAAATATCATTTATTTTGGCACACAAAATAAATATAACAATATCTTCAAAGATTGTCAACATCTTTCTTAAAAACCCCCAATTTCTAAGTTTTCTTACTAAAACCACTCATCTTCATTTATTGAAAGAAAGTCACCAAAAATATCTCTCTTCAATCATCATAATTCAAAACCCTCAATTCCTATTTTAAAAAGAACAAGAAAATAAACCTACTTTAAAAAAAAATCTCTCATCTTCTTGAATCAACAATTAATTTTCAAAACAAATCAAAAGATGATTTCAAAAATCATTTAGATCTTGCAAAAACATATACATAACTTAAAGGAAATCCCTATTTATTAAATGTTACCATTTCCATCCTACTATGCCAAAAGTTATGATATAATCTTAATAACACACTTTTAACCATAACGGATATAACTTTTTAACCAAAACTAATTTAATCCACTAAATTAGTAAGTTTATTTTATTCTAAAATTTTCAAATTAATAATACAAAACCTAACGTCACATGCCTCATCCCTCAAACATAACTATATTTCAACATAACCATTTTTCATGCCAAGCTATTTAAAGCGGTAATATTTTTACTAAATTCTCTACCAATAACAATTTTACAACTTTTTCTAAAATTACTTAACTAACATGATATTTATATCAAAAATTATGAAATATGCCCAATAGAAACACTTTCATGGTTATGAGTTTGAAAGTCCACATTTCACATTTTTATTTTCACAAAAATGAACACAATTTAATCATCAACATATCATCTTTTATAAAATATCGTGAATATAATACTTTTAGAGTTTTTTATCGCAAAAAAAAAAAACTCTATAATTCCTACTTGAGCATTTACTCCATATTCCTCAACATTAATTTATTTTTCTCAAAAATAAATTATAAATCGAAGATAAAAAAAAAAATCAACTTTATATTTCTCAAAATAAATCATCTAATCATAATATGGTGTAAATACAATCATACAACTATTAAATTTTATTTTCGAATTTCTTTGCAAAATTATCAACACAAAAGGATTTTTCCAAATTAATCTCAAAATTCTAACATTCTTAACATTTCAACATAATTTTTCTTCCAAAAATTACCAAACAAAAAGCTGAAAATATGTATATATGCAATACCTCTTATAATGATATATTTTCTCAAAATAACCCTAACATAACTTTAATATAAAAATTAGGGCCGGCCCTGACCTAAGGCAGGTAAGGCTTGTGCCTTAAGCCCCAAATTTTGGCCCAAAAAAAGTCCCCCAAAATTTAATAAATTGTTATTGGCCCAACCCTTTTTTTGTTTTTTTGTTTTAAGATCAATTTAAAAGGCCCCAAAATGTTTTATTGGGCCCATGTAAAATTTAGCCCTTATAAATGTATAAATGTGTTGGGCCCATATTTATCAAAAAAAAGAAAAAAAAGAAAACATAAGCAGAAGAAGTGTTTGGGCCCAACCCAAACTATACATACACTATATACAACATCACTTTTCACTTCAGTGCACTGGTTTTGCTTTCAATCTCTCTCTCTTTAACGAAGTAATGAAATGAAGACGGCAATATGTACCAAGTTCAAGGCAAGGTAGACGCAGAGCATAGTATTGTTGTGAGCGACTCACTCTCTCTCTTTCACACACTCGTCCGATCCGGCGACTCACTCTCTCTCACACACACTTTCTCATGGTAAATCCTTTCTCTCACTATTAAACTTTATTAAATAAAATTGCCCTAATTTTTTTTGTACATTCTTTCTCTATCAGTTAGTGGAATAATAAATTTGCCCTAATTTTTTGTTTACCTTATTTATCCATTAGATTTTAGTGGAATAAATAATTTAGTCCTAATATTTTTACCTAGGTATTTATCAGTTTTAATTGAATAAATTTTTTGTCCTAATTTTGTTTCATTAAATTATTTTTTTATAATTTATTTTCTATTAGATCAGTGGATTGTGATTTGTGGATTGAAGTGTTTGTGATTTGTGGATTGATTTGCAATGTTTGTGATTTGTGGATTGAAGTGTTTGTGATTTTTAATGTTTTTGAGTCATTGTACTGATTTCTTCCTATCTTAATATATGAAAGTAAATTTTAGTTTATAATTTTAATGATTATATATTCAAGTATACTTAAATAAAAAATTTGTGGATACTTATCATTTTATGCATAAATTTTTTATTAAAAAAATATATATTAGAGGGGCCCATTTTCATAGTCTGCCTTAGGCCCCACAAATCTCAGGGCCAGCCCTGATAAAAATATAAAAAAAGTCCCTACCTCAAATATGAAAAAAAAGTAATCCGAAATCACAAACATCACCCGATCATGAATCCGAGAACACCATTATGAAGATCACAACGAGCTCTCCAACTTTCATTTACAATACTTTTACAAAATCTCACTCTAAGGATTCCCATTTGAAGCTCAAAGATTGAGTAATAATAGAGAAGAGAAAGAAAAGAAAAGAAAAGAAGAGAGAGAGAGAGAGAGAGACGCTGAGCTCTCTGGCAACCAAAGAAAAACAAAATGAAGAGGGGAAAAGGGGGGCTTGGGAACAACCTCAGGTGGGTTTGGTAGCTTTCCAAAAATTCTCACCCAATTCAATACATAAATTAATATAAAATATATTATAAAATATCTCAAAAATTTTGTAATATAAATTATAAAAATGATATAATTTTTCTAATTACAAAAATATAATATTTTTGTACACTATAAAATATAATATTTTTCTATACCATAAAATATAATATTTTATTCACCACGAAATATATACCCATTTTATTCACTTTAAAAAAATATATAATTTTTTTGTCATATGATACACACCATAAAATTAATTATCAAATATTTATTATAACCCCTATATAATAAATAATAACTCCTTCCAAGGTGGTTACTACCCATCACATAATTAAAAAGGACCAAACAGTTAAACATGAGTCACTTGTGTTTGGTAACGTTTACGTTTTCAGTTTATATTTACAAAAATTTTATAAACTGATTTTTGTTTTTTTTTTAGAAAAACATAAACTACAAACGTGTTTGGTAATTGACAAAATGTTTTAAAAAATTTAAAAATATAAAAAAGAGTGAGAAATGGCAAGTGGTGGCAAGTGGCGGGGGAAGACAGTGGTGGAAAGTGGTGACGGGCAAAGGTGGTGGTGGTGGTGGTGGTGGCGGTGGCAGGTGGTGGTGGCAGGTGGGTGGCGGTGGCGAGTGGTGGTGGCGGTGGTGGTGGTGGTGGTGGCGCGGGTGGTGGATGGCGGTGGTGGTGGCGGCGGTGGCGGGTGGTGAGTGGTAGCAGGTGGCGGTGGTGGTGGCAGTGGGTGGTTGTGGTGGTGGTGGCGGGAGATAGGAGGTGGTAGTGGTGGTGGATGGCGTGTGGTGGTGGGTGGTAGCGGGTTGGTAGTGGTGGTGGGTGGGTGGGTGACGGTGGCGGGTGGTAGCGAATGGGTGGTGGTGGATGGCAGCTGGTAGGTGTTGGTGGCAGGTGGGTGGTGATGGTAGTGGTGGTGGGTGGTGGCGGAGTGGTGGTGGCAAGTAGGTGGTGGGTGGTGGCGGCAGACGGTGGATGATAGTGGCGGGAGGTAGGTGGGAGCGGGTGGATGGCAGGTGGGTGGTGGGTGTTGGTGGTGGTGGCGGTGGCGGCGAGGGGTGGGTGGTGGTGGCGAGTGGATGGCAAGTGGGTGGTGAGTGGTGGTGGCAGGTGGTGGTGGTGGCGGAAGACGGTGGGGGAAAATGGTGACGGGTGGTGGCTAATGTTGGGTGGTAAAAAAAAAAAAAACTCAAAGCTCAAAACTCAAAACGGAAATACATTTTTTGTGTTTTCATTTTTTATCCAAATTTATAAACTGAGACCACTGATTTATAAATCAAAAATTTTACCAAACAAGTTTTTATTTGAGTTTTTAAAATTTTTGTAAATATAAATAAAAAACTAAAAACATAAGTGTTATCAAACGGCACCTAAATAAACTCAAATTAAATTAAATCTAAATCATGGGCCTCACCCATAAGTCAAACATGGTCTAATTATATACCAAAATAGACTCAATAAATTTATCTCAAATCCCGATCCGAACACCCAAAACTCAATTTCAAATTCTACTATAAATTAAACTGAACGCCAATCAGTCTGTGAATTTTCATAAAATAAATATTTATCATTTAATTCTGAAATTTTTATCCAACGTGCTAGACTCATATGGGAACAACATATAAAAATTCATAATTTTCTAAGATCCGGAACTATTTTTAAAAAATAAAAAACCGAACTGTTTTTGCACAGAATTTACATAGCAATCAAATTCAAAAATTTGCTCAATTAAAGTATGCGCTGGCTATTTAAAAAAAAAAAAATTTCTGGATCATTACAACTACCCTCCTAGTATCTTTGCAAGCCTGTAAAAGTACTGGGAGTTCACAAAGCACGCTCGATCGCAAGAAGCTTCGCTCGAGTGAAGATGCCAAAATTTGGATAACAACAATTTGAATCAACTAGCAACCAACCTAATCCAAACACAACCAAGGCACTCGAATACTCTATTTCAATGAAGAATAAGGGAGAAAGAGACAAAAAAACAATATATAATCATGAAACTCGAGCTCGGGATACAATAAGGGTCGGTTCAAAACCGGAATCGCTATAAAAACAGAATATGAGTTGTTCGTATGTTTATAGATATCGGATGAAATTGATTTTTTAGATGGATGACTTTTATTACGGAATCTACAAAGTAGATGGTTCAGATCATCGACGTGAGTCCGAATTTACATCCACAAGAATAATATATATGAATATAGAGATATGCAAGTATGGAGAATAACTTATCCTATTTAATTCATATCAATTATAACTATCAACACATACTTAACGAGTCGCTCCATACATAATTTTCTAAACTTATACATGGATTTCGTCACTTAACGTGAATATTTTTATGTATAATTAATACATTTGTTAGTTCCTTAACATTATTGATACAGTGGTGCTATATGTATTAATTAGTATACTAATTAGTGTATTAACACTAGTTATGACATTATTATTAACTCTACTCATTATACAAATTACAAATACTAAAAACCTTTTAAATTATGCCACATAATCAATTGATACACTAGTTAGTATATTAATTGATGCATATAACATTATTCTTATTGATAACAAACATAGCATCCTATAATTTTTTTAAGTGTTCAATTTTATGATAGAAATTAAATTGATATAGTGTGAGGTTTACATATTAATAAATATGAGCCATAAATTGATGTCTTTGAATAAAATTCAGAATAAAATTTTAAATTTGTAATATTACTGTATTAATAAATAGCTACAACTTAATAATGAGAGAAATATTGTGGATTCAAAGCATCTGGACTAACCTTTGCTAAAAAAAATAATAAATACAAAAAATAATAAAATGACCCCCTCAAATAAATTTATAGTTTTATAGATACAAATATTCTTACTTAATTTATAAGATGTTAAATATAATTAGTTGTCATAAAAAGAGTGATACTTAATCACAATATTTTTTTTCTAATTAAAGTTTCAAATTTCTCTCTCTTTCTTTTTTCTTGCAAAATTTTTATCCTAATCAAATATTTACCAAAATAAAATACATTTTCATTTTCTTTTTCGTTTTCGTTTTCTTTATTTCACTTCACTTTCTTTCATTTTTTTTTTCCCCTTCTAATAAACATAACCATCAGCAAGCATATTTTTTTTTTTGGTACTATTCTATATTTGGCAATTGGTTAAAATAGTTAAAATTGAAAATTTTAATACAAAAGTCAATCTATTCTCTGTATTTTCTACACTTTTTTTTATAAGAAGCTAAAAGTCACAAAAAATTCTAGAAAAATTATATTTATACATAAAATTCATACAAAAAATTTAACAAGAATGATGTGACAATGCAATTATTCTAAATAAAACATTGTCAATAAATCACATTATTATAAATGAAAATTATGTATAAATTTATTGTTTATATAGCATTACTAAAAAATCAATTTCCAAACCAACTTACATTTTATCTTGGCAATATTTTTTAAACAAAAGTGAGTCCATTGGGCTGGCCATCTGGCCATCCATGTGATTTTGTTCCATATGATGTTGATACGTGTACACAGCTGAAGCCCATTAGTAGCAGCCATACAACAAAACACAAGCAAGTGCTTTGAGGATCTACGCATCACCGACAATTGTACTGTAAATGTGTAGTAGTAGTCAGTATGTTTGGTTGGAATTTTTTAGATTAAATTTTTTAAAAATTGAGTTTTTTTATTTTTATATTTTTTATTTTTAGTGGATATTTTTAAAATTTTAAATATTTTTTTAATTTTTTTAGATGCACCTTACTTAGATGTATCTAAAAATTAAAAAATTTGTGAAAAAATATTTTAAAAAATTAATAAATACATAAAAATATAAAAAATGTATTGAATTCTCGTATTTTTTTTTATATTTTTGGTATTTAGTGAATTTTTAAAAGATTTTTTTCACAATTTTTTTTACTTTTTAGTTATATTTATGTTATATGTTTTTAAAAAGTAAAAAAAATTACTTAAAATATTATAAAAAATCAATAAAAATAAAAAATCACAAAAAATAAGAAAATAAAATTTTTTGAAAAGCGTTTCAAAAAAAATGGAACAAGCAAAGTGTAGTATTCATTATTTACATGAGATAGACATGATTTGCCACTCCTATTGATATATATATATATATATATACACCAATCAACATCCACCACCTAATCGGTGGATCCGTTTGATGAGTTTTTGATTTATCTTTATATCGATAAATTAATAAGTATTTGTTTAGTACCATGAGATCCTTTCACTAATTATCAAAAGGAAATGTTAATGACTAAGGAATAAATATTAGTCTATATAAAAATAAAATTTTAAATAAATAAATATATATATATATATATTAAAATGTGTAAAAATCTATGAAAAATATATTATTATTTCGGGATATTTTTATATTTTATTCACCATTAACATGACCCTAGAATAATTCATGTTCATTTCTCAAGGATACAAATCAATTTATGAAGAGATTTGTTAAAAATAAAGAAATATAGTGAAAATAAATTTGTTTATAATTGATTCACTTTTTAAACTCCTTTTTTTTCTTTCATAAATTCAAAGTCCACTAAAAAACAATCACAATCAAAAATTACTTCGTACAAATTTTTACTCAAAAAGATTGAGAAGGTATAACAGTAATTAAAGGTCATGTTTGATTCATAAGATTAATAATGAAGTATTAATAATCCTATTAAATTAGTGTGGTATTCGCTATCCAATTGGATTAATATCCATTGGATTAATAATCCTACCCTTACCCCATTACTAATAATCCTACAAATTTGTTAGATTAATTATCCATTGGATTAATAATCCTAAATAAAATGTTAAAACAAACATAAGATAATTGGGCCCACGGATTAATAATCCTAATCCCATACTCTAATCCACCCAATCAAACATGCCAAAAAACAAACAAAAAAATAACTAGGAAAGAGGAGAGAATGGGGCAATTTTGACCTAAAAATTTCTAAATCCACCTCTTTGTAATTACTTTCCAAGTTTTCATTGATTTTTGCAACTTTGAAAAACATCCCATTAATTTGTTTTTATTTTTTTATTTCCTCCATGTTTATATAATTTCTCCAATAAAATTTATTTGTTTTTTTAATCTTAATTATAAAAGTAAAAATTAAAACATAGTATGTAAATTAACAATATTATAATTGTTCAGCATTGGGTGGATAGTCTTGTATAAATTTGTGAAATTGGTTTTTAAGACTATTCATTGACTAAAATCCAACCAATATTTTTTACTAGACCAAGCCATCCCAAGGCCAAGAATTTTAGGCTAAAATCCTATTTAATAGGTTTGGCTTAAATGAACTAGACGCCCAAGTAATAAATTAACATTAAGTTTAACTAGTTGAGATTCAAGCATATTTTTAAAATTTTTATTTTTTATTTTTTATTTTTTTGGTATTAATTTTCGTATTTCCTTTGCAAGTGAGCCAATGGGTTACCTCTTAAGAACTAAATGATTGAATTTCAACACTTAAGTTCAAATTTAACTGTTGGCTTTTTAACTTTTGATTTTTTTAGTTATTTTAGTCTGGGGTTAAAAAGTATATTTTGGAAAGAACTTTTTGACTTTTTTGTGAGGTGTCTTCATAGTGAATGACCAAATTGCTCTTGAAGTGATTTTTTATATTTTTACTCCTTGCCATACATCCTCCACGTCAGAGTCATTGGTGTGGACTTTTTTTTTTTTTTTTTTTTGGGATTAGGCATATTTTTATGGTTATTTATTTATTTATTTATGTTTTTGTCATTTTTCTTTTTATATACATTAATTTGTTCTTTTTCTTTAATTTACGTTTTTGTCTTATTTATTTTTATTGGTATATAATAATTTGTTTTTAATTTTCAAAAATGGGTTTTCATGTGTTTTATTTATTTGTAAATTACGTGGCAAATGGTAATTTCTGTTTTTAATTTTTTTTTTTTTGATGAGGCGTATTTTTCTGGTTCTTTTTTTTTAATTTACGTTTTTGTCATTTTTATTTTTATTTGTATACATTAATTTGTTTTTATTTTTTAAAAATGATTTTTCATGTGTTTTATTTATTTTTAAATTACGTGGCAAATGCTAATTTCTGTTTTTAAATTTTTTTTTTTTGGATGAGGCATATTTTTGATGTTCTTTTTTTTTTTAAATTTACGTTTTTCTCATTTTTAATTTTATTTGTATATATTAATTTGTTTTTATTTTTTAAAAATGGTTTTTAATGTGTTTTATTTATTTTTAAATTACGTGACAAATGCTAATTTCTGTTTTTAATTATTTTTTTTTTTGGATTAGGCGTATTTTTTATGTTCTTTTTTTTTAAATTTATGTTTTTCTCATTTTTATTTTTATTTGTATACATTAATTTGTTTTTATTTTTTAAAAATGGTTTTTCATGTGTTTTATTTATTTTTAAATTACGTGGCAAATGCTAATTTCTGTTTTTAATTTTTTTTTTGGATGAGGCGTATTTTTGATGTTCTTTTTTTTTTAATTTACGTTTTTCTCATTTTTATTTATATTTATATACATTAATTTATTTTTATTTTTCAAAAATGATTTTTCATGTGTTTTATTTATTTTAAAATTACTTGGCAATTGCTAATTTATGTTTTTAAATTTATTTATTTATTTATTTTGGTTGGATGAGGCGTATTTTTGTAGTTTTTTTTTTCATTTACGTTTTTGTCATTTTTTTTTATTGTTTTCAATTTGCTTTTTTTTTTTTTTTTGGGTTTGGAAAAAACTTTTTTATGTTTTGTTTTTTTTAACATGACGTTGAAAATGTAAATTTGGGTGTTATGTTGTTGTCTTCTTTTATATATATATATATATATTAATTTGTTTTTTTTTAAATTTTGGAAAAGGCTTTTTCAATTTTTTTTTGAAATGACGTGGAAACTGCTAATTTCAGTTTCATTTTATTGACTTTTTATTTTGTTTAATTTTTTTTTTGAAAAGGTTTTTTTGTTGTTTTTTAATTTTAAATGACGTTGACAATGCTTATTTCGGTTTCATTTTAATGTGGTTTTTTGTTGTTGTTGTAGTTGTTTTTTATTTGTTTTTTTTTTTGTTGGAAAAGGCTTTATTATGTTTTTTTTTTTTTTTTTTTCAAATGACTTGAAAAATGATATTTTCGATTTTTTTTTGTTTTAATTTGTTTTTTGCTTTTGGAAAAAGATTTTTTATGTTTTTTTAAAATGACGTGGAAAATGCTAATTTTTTGATGAGGTGTATTTTTGTGGTTCTTTTTTTTCCATTTACGTTTTTGTCATTTTTTTTATTTGTATACATTAATTTGTTTTTATTTTTCAAAAATGGGTTTTCATTTGTTTTATTTTTTTAAAAATTACATGGCAAATGTTAATTTCTATTTTTAATTTTTTTTTTTGTGGATGAGGCGTATTTTTGTGATTCTTTTTTTTTTTTAATTTACGTTTTTGTCATTTATTTTTATTTGTATACATTAATTTGTTTTTATTTGTGGTTTTTCACGTGGGGGTAGTTTGGTAAATTTACCTTGAAATGGGTTGTTGCCAATCAACTGCAGTGGCTTTTGTCTCCATTTAACTACTTTAGCCTCTTTTGTCTCGTAGTGACTAAAATAGTCCCAATTTATATTGCTAAACGATGCCTTAGTATATATTATTTGAGGTAGCCCAATATATCAAAAATACAAGTTGCTGTTTGTTTTTTTTTTAAGTATTCAAAATACAAGCTTGAACTAGGTAAAATCTGGCTATAAATCTTCAAACTAAACTATAACTCTTCCCTCCCCCATATTATGACCCAGCCTACAGAAAAATAGTGGTATTAGATGCATCAATAAATATACACATTATATACCAATTAATATTATATTATTATTACTAACCTCACCTATTATATAAATTATAAATATTCAAAATTTTTAAAATTATATCACATCATCATTAAATATTAATTAACACATATAACATTATATACAGAAAAAACAAAAATACAATGGCGTTAATCTTGGTAACTGGCAGCAGGTTGTGATCGGGTAGGAAAATTTTCAAAAAAAAAAAAAGCGTACCAGCTTAACTAATAGGGAAAACAGCGCGGACACCTGCACAACATAATTAAAAAAATAAAAATAATAATAATTTTATATTTTTTTGATTTATAATAAACCAAATTAGGAAAAATTATTTATAAGTTTTATTAAGGAGATTTATGTTATATATGGTCCTACTAAAAAACTTATATTCCCATAAGTCCTGTGGGAAGTGTGTTGATACATTTACCCTTAGTTGTTAATATCATAAATAATAGTAAAACTATATATAGGAAATTGAATGTCACCATAGATCATATCTATATAAACATAACGTAACATGACACCTACATAAATGTAACGTGACACCTATACATAACGTGATACTTACATAAACGTAACGTGACACTTATGATTTATGGTATGTTGCATGTTACCATAGATCATATCTAAATAAACGTAAAACGTGACACCTACATAAACGTAACGTGACACATATGATCTATGACAACATTCAATTTTCTTCCTATATAAGAAATTGAATGTTACCATAGATCATATCTACATAAACGTAACGTAACGTGACACCTACATAAATCAGCAACATTTTCACATTCAATTTAAAAAAATAAAAACTCATTAAGTTTGCGAAATGTAACGTGACATGTTACGTTATGTTTATGTAGGTGTTACATTACGTTACGTTTATATAAATATCACGTTACGTTATATTTATATAAATGTCACGTCACGTTACGTTTATGTAGGATCTTGTGGAATACATTCTTATCTAAATAGGACTTGAGACTCTATAAGAAATTACATAGCACTTAGTTTACCCTAAGTATTTGAAAAATGACTTATAAATAAGTCTCTAAAAAAATTATAACTAAATATGAGATATAATTAAAAAAATTCATAAATCATAATTAAATAAAAAACATTAATTATACTTAAAAAAATCGAACTAAAAATATATATGATAAAAAAAACAGTTCCCTTCTTCGTAGTAACGCTGTATACAAACATAAACTGTCCCCCTTCATGAACTCTATATGCAGTATGTATTTCGCCCAAAATCTCGGTCTTCTCTCTCTCTCATTTCAATTCAGTTCAGTTCAATTCAATTGAATTCCAGTCCGACAGAAGTAGCAAAAAAAAAAAACAACAATGGCAATGTCGTCGGAGAGCAACAGTCGGAGACCCGAATCAAGCAGCAACGGCGGCGAAACCCGCAAGATAGCCCTGATCACGGGCATCACGGGGCAAGACGGGTCGTACCTGACCGAATTCCTGCTGAAGAAAGGGTACGAGGTCCACGGCCTGATCCGAAGGTCGTCGAACTTCAACACCCAGCGAATCAACCACATCTACATCGACCCCCACAACTCCCACAAGGCCCTCATGAAGCTCCACTACGCCGACCTCTCCGACGCCTCCTCTCTCCGCCGCTGGCTCGACACCATCCTCCCCGACGAGGTCTACAACCTCGCCGCCCAGTCCCACGTCGCCGTCTCCTTCGAGATCCCCGATTACACCGCCGACGTCGTCGCCACCGGCGCCCTCCGCCTCCTCGAAGCCGTTCGCTCCCACATCTCCGCCACCGGCCGATCCCACATCAAATACTACCAAGCCGGATCCTCCGAAATGTTCGGATCTACTCCTCCTCCTCAATCCGAATCCACTCCTTTCCACCCTAGATCTCCCTACGCTGCTTCCAAATGCGCTGCTCATTGGTACACTGTCAATTACCGTGAAGCCTATGGCATCTTTGCTTGTAATGGGATTTTGTTCAACCATGAATCGCCCAGAAGGGGGGAGAATTTTGTGACCAGGAAGATCACCAGGGCTGTGGGGAGAATCAAGATCGGCCTTCAGAGCAAGCTGTTTTTGGGGAATTTGATGGCTTCCAGGGATTGGGGTTTTGCTGGGGACTATGTGGAGGCCATGTGGATGATGCTTCAGCAGGACAAGCCAGATGATTATGTGGTGGCCACCGAGGAGTCCCATACCGTTCAGGAGTTTTTGGAAGTGGCGTTTGGGTCTGTTGGCTTGAATTGGAGAGACCATGTTGTCATTGATAAGAGGTATTTTAGGCCCACTGAGGTTGATAATTTGAAGGGCGATGCCAGCAAAGCCAAGGAGGTTCTGGGTTGGAAGCCTAAGGTTGGGTTTCAAATGCTGGTCAAGATGATGGTTGATGAGGATATTGAATTGGCTAAGAGAGAGAAAGTACTTGTTGATGCTGGGTTCATGGATGCTCAGCAACAGCCTTGATTTGATTAAACCATTTTGTCTTTGTTTTTGATTCTCTAAATTATGGTTCAATTCTGTTTTTAGTGTTTTGAGTTTTTATAACTATGTTCCAGGGATAATATAGTTTGATTACAATGTGGGTACTCTTGTTAAATTTAAACTTTTGATGTTAATGGGTTGTTTGATTGTCTTCAACCCCCCCTCATTCATTTAATATGAAGCTGAGAAATGTTTCATTGTTATATTTTGGATCTTTCTCTACCATTTGTTCTGCTTGCATTTAGAATAATGACAATGAATGAAAGGTTTCTGCTAGTCCTTATAATATAGATGGATGCAGTTATCAATCCCTTAATTGTTGTCTTACATGAGCAGGTGGATGGAGAGATTCATTTGGGGGTGCTCATGAAGCATCTAGTGGAGGCTCTGTTTCAGCAAGACCTAACCTTGATAGGGTCAGGCATGATGCACCTGATAGAGGCCGTGGGAGGCATATTCCACCAAGGAGGCAACCATTTCCCCCTGAAGAAGGATTTAACAGACCATTCGTTGGAAGGCATTTTGATGACCCTTACTTTTATGATGACAGTGCACATGGGATGAAGCGACCATTCTTTATGACAGTAAGCTGGAATTCATTTTAGTTTTGTGAAAGTAGTTCTATTTTGAGATTTCTTTCAGCTTCACACAGTGTACCTTATTGCTTGTATGTATGCTTTTGGCCATAAGGACCAGGATTGTGATTACATGGAGACTAGCGGACTCCGTCCTAGATTGGATTACTCTGATCCTGCTGTTCCATTTCGTACGCCTCGCTATCAAGGTGTGGATTGTGTGCAATGTTGCTTTTGCCCTGCTTGTTTGTATGGCTTGTATTTTTGTCAGATGGCTGATATCCCTTTTTGTTCTAGATTCGTACGGTGCTGGAAGCAGTCTCTACTCGCATGATTATTATGGCTCTGATGTGAGTACTTGTGGCTAATTTTGTATTGATTCATGGCTTGCACTTTAACATACTCATGATTTCTCACGTTCTGTCATGTTACAGTATGGCGAAGGCCCATATTCATCTTTTTACGGGAGTGGTCGCCCATATGGAGGTGGGTATTACTACTAGATTTGAGAGGCTTAGGTAATTCCAATGTCTTGCCTTTCTAATTTTTACGGGAGTGGTCGCCCATATGGAGGTGGGTATTACTGCAATATTGCTGTATTAACATGTCAAGGGCTCTTGCAGGTACCTGAGAAGGTGGGATGGACGTGGCTTGGTGGAGGATTGTGGACTTTTGCTTGAAAGGAAAGCTGAAATTAGTCTCTATCTTCCTTTCCTTATCTCTTTTTATTTTTCAGTTTTTCTTGTAAAGTCTTCCCACTCCTGTCTTCC
Source organism: Camellia lanceoleosa (assembly GCA_025200525.1). Taxonomy (NCBI): domain Eukaryota; kingdom Viridiplantae; phylum Streptophyta; class Magnoliopsida; order Ericales; family Theaceae; genus Camellia; species Camellia lanceoleosa. Next base: position 95,668 of record JANUSC010000068.1, read on the forward strand.
TCTCCACCTCTCTTTTCGTAGTCTGTTCTCTTTGTCAAATTTTCAAACATAATGAGTTTCCAAAGTGTCTAGTTTAGGTGATACCTACAGGAAGGATCTTTTATATCGATATCAATATCATTTTGTTCAATGGGGTATTACAAAGGCATCAGCTCTTTTTCCCTAGATAGGATCATCTTGAGGACAGTAGACATGAGCTGTTGAGATGAGCTGCAGAGATTGCATTATGTGTTCACGATCTGTGTGGTGTTTAGTACGTATGTTCATCCTTTTTTCTTGAAGCTTAAAGGAAACAAATTGGGTGACTATTTGTTTTCTAGCAGGCAGAATTTCAGGTCTAGGTTTTTCCTTTCATTGATGTGGATTCAGAAGTAATGACTTTCAGTATGCAAATGGTGGCTTTTTGGAGATTACAGTTGTTGTTTTATGTGGAGAGGAATATAAGATTTCAACTTGCATTTATGCCACTTAGGAGTGAGAAATTCCCAACTTGAAGATATAATCGAAAGTCTTATCACGTATAGGAGAGTTGACTTTCTATGGTAACTTTTCATGGTCATTTTGTGTTTTTTGAGGCATGTTGGATGTTGATTCTGACCTATAGTGTAAATAAATAAAATTAACTGTAGCGCAGGAGAAATTATACTATTTCGTTTGGATCCATTGTGTTTGAGTGTGACTTTCATGTAATCAACTTTGGATGGGGATGTGATCTTTTAAGATCAAATATTAAGATCACTTGAGTAATTTTGAGAGGCATACAAAGTTGACACGATCCATATTATATTCCCATGCAATGCGTTATAGCTCGGGAGCTGTTTGACTTGGGTTATGTCTTGGATGGAATGCATCTTTATGCTGGACAGTCCTGCTGTTGTACCTGTTATTCCCCTTCCGCTGGAAGGTGGTTCTGATTTTTTACCTTCTTATCTATTTATTTTTTGTAATTATTTCCTTTCTTGTCTGTTCACTCATCAATCTCTGGGTCCATTTTAGTGATGGCTGAACTTATGAATTTTCTGTTTCTTAACTACCTTGCATAAAACATGATAAAGCATGTGTGTTGACATTATTGCTTTGTGAACATACAGATCTGGGAATTCATTGCCAATTACATTAACAAATCTGTATTTTGAGATTGTAACTTTACCTAGAACTTGCAGCATATTGATTCTGTTTTCAGAAGACATTTACATTTTCCAGAAAGAAAGGGAAGATTACTTGACAAAACCAATTTCTGAAAACATCATTTCTTCCATTTCCAGTTTGAAATTCTTTAAAGAAAGACTAATGTAAGTTTTTAAACTCCATTTTCATTTCAAAATTTATCAAAGTCCAGTACTTTCTCTTCTGTACTGTTTTCATTCCTCTCTTGGGTTTTTGACTTACCAATGCCATACTGTTAAAGGGTAGAAGAATGTTTTGCTTCATATCGTACATATGTCCAAAATATGATTTATGTTTTTGAATGTTATCGTATGAGATTTTGATTATATATACAATCTATTGCTCATGAGTTTGATTGATTTTTCTTTCCTTTTTTTCCCTTCATTATTTTCAGGCAATGACCCCCCCAGTAGCACTGAAGGGACAAATTTGGTTAAACTTGTCAATGTAGGTTTGCTATCAAATGATATCTACACTGTTTGAAAGGTCACATTGTATAGAATTTGATTCTTTTGGCAGTGGCAGTTGTACAGGGAAGGACGCGCTCTCTGGTTGAGAGGTTTGAAAGGAGAGAGATTAAATAGTGATGACGTTCAGGCACATGATACAACCGCTCATATAATAACTGAGACTGCTAAAACAACCCCCATGCTGGTAGGGTTTTTGCCTACTTAAATGGTTATCTTTTGTGACTGATGCATGGGCATAGTGATGTGTGATATTTTTTTGATTTTGTATGAACACACATGCAGGATATTTTGAATTGGTAGGCTACTTGTATTACTTTTACTGCTAATGATGCAGTGTATAATTAATCATAATTAAATTCTATGAGCACAAGCACTTGATCTAGCCTCGTGTATCAGTGTCTGACTCCTATGGGACGTGGGAACATCATTTGGTGTCTTGTATTAGCACTATGGTAAAACACTATTATTTCCAATTGCTGGAAGCAAGTTGGATTGTTCCATGCTGGTGATTTTAAATACCCTCATCTTCTGTTTGATATGACCTTTCAGTTTGGTCTATATTGGTACTTGGTTTTAACTGGATGGACCATACCTAAAGTAAAGGTTGGAAGAGTTGGGGTGCAAGGGGTATAGGCCATAGTTGTATAAATTGAAACCTATGGAATTAGTGTCCCAGTTTCTCTCTCTCTCAATTAAGGTTCTACAAACTAGTAGCCTAACCAAAGTAATGATTGCATTTATGAGGAAGAGAAAGGGGAAGAGAGGCCTGGGGGATTGGGATTTGTTCTGGAGTGTATAATGTTAAACGTTATATTTCAGTTTTCCTTTTTGTCCTTCTCTCATTTAATGCAGACACATTTTTAGATTTTGTCTAAAGAGTCTTTGTCTTTTGAATATTCATCATGTTACGTGGCGACTTACAGAATAGAGATCCACAAATTACTGGAAGGGAGTTGACATCCTCAAATGATGGTGACTTAACTGAAGATTTGATGCAGAATCATGATGTATTCTTGAGTACCCTTCGGTCCCGCTTGACGAAATTACAGGTAAGTTTAGCAGGTCCAAATCAGCCTCCATTGCCAGAACATTTAAAGATGTTGCTGGCTGGTTGTTATGCCGCTGATAGTCTATTTTGGTGTAATGTTATTGCTTGTTACATGAATTGCATTCTAGCATCTTATTTTATATTACAAGGCTGTGAGCATGTAAAATTCTAACAAATTTGCAGGTGTTGAGGCATTTTTGGGATCGGAATGATATTAATGGTGCTATTGATGCTGTGAGGAAGTTGCCTGATCATTCTGTGGGTATTCATTGGATGATTTCAAGTCTGTTGCTTGTTCTGTTGGTAACCAGTTTCGTGTTTGTTTAATTTTTTGAAGGTTCATTCTCCCTGGTGTAGGTACAAGCAGACCTGATGAGTATTCTCATGGAGAAAATGGAGATTCTCACCTTAGATCTGTTTTCTTGCTTGCTGCCTGTGCTTTTGGGTTTACTGGATAGCAAGATAGAAAGGTAAATTTTTATGTTGCTGGGGGTCGGAAAACATTGACATGGGGTGCTGTAGTGTGTGATAATGCTTCCGGGTTCTTAAGTCCAGATTATTGACCAAATCCAGGGGACCCAATCTACTAGTAATTTGTTGAGAGAGTTGACTTTATAGTTTATATTACAGTTTTCATGTTAGAAAATAGTCTTTTAATGAAGAACGGATTAATCTAGTGGAGGATCCAAGAACTCTTCCTGCACTATCTCTTGTGTGTATGTGTGTTTTCTGAAGAGGGGTGGGGGGGAGGAGGCAAAAGTGATTCATTTTTCTCTCCTCCCCAGAAAAGGTCATTATCCAAGACGGAAGTTTTTCTTACAGGAATTATTCTAATTAAGTACATAAAATCTAGATAAAAAACTTTTTTTCTTTTTAATGAAGTACTAAAACCTAGAGAAAACTTGATATTATCTTGAGGTCTCTCATTTGAAATTGAAAAGAAAAAGTACACATACACGCAAAGGAAGCAGAAATAAAAAAATGAAAGAAACAAGAGCCTTTTATAATAATACTCGACAGAGATGCAAGATTTCCTTATAATTCCTAGAGAAAATCTCTTTTCTGATTGATGGTTATTAATACAGTGTAATGATACTTGACACAGCATGTATGATTTTCAAATAATTACTAGAAAAATAAATAAATAAATTACTTTATGATTGAAGAATATCACTGGTAAATTGTGAATTTGCAATAAATATCCTCTTTATTTCTTGGATCCTGACAGATATCTTAATAATGCTTACAATTATATAGGCATGCCAATATTTCCCTGGAGATGCTATTGAAACTTGTTGCAGTCTTTGGACCAGTAGTCCGCTCAATCATTTCAGCACCTCCAGTCATTGGTCCCGATCTTCATGCAGAGAAGAGGTACAGCTATCAACATCTAATGGAACTTTTTTTTTTAGGTGTTGTGTTGTCAGAAATCCGTCTTCGCTGTTTAGCTTGCCTGATAAATTGGTACTCATGAAATTCCTCTTTTCATGTCCCAAATGGCCAAATCTATCTTAAATCATTTCTTCTTTAAAAGAAGACGTAATGGACAATCACAAAGTAAACTACGTAATGGAAACTCGTTATATTGGAAAAGACATGGTAATAAAGTTAAGAAATATGTAGTTTCATCTTCCAAGTTTTGCAATTGTAAATATAAACACAAGCTGGTTAGTTCAATCTCTATACCACTTTTTACAAAGTTACCCCATTTAAACATATTAGATTGTTGAATAGCTTTATTTGCTTTCTTGCCTCAACTAACCACGAATGTGGTTTCGCAACTCATAACTCCTTTTTAATCTATTTACTAATGATTTTCTGTAGGAGAGGTGGTCTACTGGCGAAATGTGCTCAAGAACTAAATCTAGTTCTTCAAAACTCATGACCCCCATAATCCACCACTGCCATTGAAGGGGGTCATGCAGTAGCTCAGCTGTTAGCCTTTTAATAGGATTCATATGAGAGATAACCATGTCGATATTGAGGCACCCACAATTTTGTCTATATTATGCCGATACCTGTTTCAGCTGCTAGTAAGAGATAGTCTCTCAATACATAGGTCTGTCGGCAGCGCGTTCTTCCAATGATTATTTCTATATGGATACTATTGTATGTAATATTTGACAATCATATGTATATTATACTTGTAATAGTCCAACTAGATGTGTACATTGTGCTTCTTTAATGCAAATGAAATTTATGTTCCATCTTGTCTTCTGGTGATCTCTTGCTCAGCAACAGCCTTGATTGATTCAGCCATTTTGTCTTTGTTTTCGATTCTCTAAATTATGGTTCAATTTTGTTTTTAGTGTTTTGAGTTTTTATAACTATGTTCCGGGGATAATATAGTTTGATTACAATGTGAGTACTCTTGTTAAATTTAAACTTTTGATGTTAATGGGTTGTTTGATTGTCTTCAACCCTTAAACAACCCCCCCCCCCCCCCTCTTATTCATTTAATTTGAAGTTGAGAAACGTTTCATTGTTATATTTTGGATCTTTCTCTACCATTTGTTCTGCTTGCATTTAGAATAATGACAACTCTTTTGGAGATGCTGTGGATGATCTGATTTTGTCTACTTTATATTCTGATCGACTCTAATGCTATACATTGGTGATTAAATTTGAGTATGTGATGATGTTGTAGTGTATTGTGTCCGCAGTTTATCAGGGAATCCAGAAACTAAACTACTGGAGATGTCACCGTCTGAATGATCTATTTACACTTAAATCGTGCATAGAACAATATAAAAATAATTAATATATGATTTAACTTATTTTAGCTGAGTCTCATCACATCTTTATTGTTTTCTCAAACAGGAAGCATTAATAAATACATAATTTGACAAAAATTGAAAAGTTTCTTAAAAAAGAGACCAGTTTAAAAGCCATCCTTCTAAAAGATGAGTGAAAAACACTCTATAGTTGGATAACATTGAAGATTGAATGAAACAATTACATGGCGTACATTTAACATTACAATGGATAAAAGAACATAAAAGCTGTGAAACGATGGCACAAACACAGGTTTTATTGAATTATGAACAATGGGTAGGATACAAAAGGGAGATTGGTGTACAAGTGCTCTATTCTTCTTTTCTGACCATGACAAAACCAGGTGCTAATCAGAGAAGCATGATCAAACTGCACTAGCCCGGCCCCGAGGGTATAACCTCAATTTCTACAACCATGATTGTCAAATACTTGGAAAATTTACAACAAAAAGTAAATGAGCAAGTCAGTCTAACTTGGATTCCATGGTAGACAGGCTTCTATTTAATGCTCTTTCCATGGGAGCGACGGCTGGTTTCAACGTCTGCTGAGGTCACTGAAAATGGCTTGACAGATGATCTCAGTGATTCGGGTCCCTCTGCATTTATTCTCTTGCATAATGAATCACAGTTGCTAATCGCCTCAGTCAACCTTACCTTCAGCTCCCCAAGATCAACCTGCAATGCATGAACTGCATGCAATTTTTATACACAGTTAAATAACAACTTTAATGTGAAGTCTAATTATACAAAGCCCACAATCTACAACATCGCATCAACAGATTCTCAAAATAATAGTTCAAATCAAGCAAGTCATCCTTTCATCAGGTACATGAGCACATTCAAGAAGAACCAAGGTAAGCAACTTGGGCTTCCACCAAAATTTTCAGGGCTAAGCATTCTTAATTGAACAGTTATTGCCTATCAACGGCATTCCGTAATATGAGATTTGAGTTAGTGAGCAGTTTCTTGGAAATTGTTTTCTTGCAACCTGCAATGGGCTTGTGTTTTTCTTTCCCTTTCTTTATTTTTATTTTTATTTTTATTATATATATATATATATTTAAGTTTATTTATTGAAGAGTCTAGGCAAGAACATCACTCACCTTCTGATAGATGATGCGAAGTAGCCTTCATTGTTGAGAGTGAATAATTAAAACGCTGAAGAAGTTTAACTGTCAAAGCATCTGCAACTTCTATCTTGTTTTCTACCTCTTCCTGCATCAGTTATAATTGATTATCATAACATGTAGCAAAACAAATCAAATTGATCTTCCCTTAACAACAGCCCCAATACAAAGTTTTCAGTTGCAAATAATTAACTAGTGCAGACAATAAGAATACATAATTATTCATTGCAGCTTCATTCATCCATGGATTCTGCCACTAAATACTAGACAGGGTTCAGGTGAGCTGGCTGCAGATCTGATCTTATCCATGCCTTGTCCAGACAGAAGACATAAATATACTTACTGCAATAACAGCACTATCATAAAATATGACTTTTATCATTCTCAAAGTGAACCTGTTTCTCACTAATTGTCTGGATTTTTGCCTCCTGCCAATCACGGTACATTGAGAAGAGCTCCAGCAGCACCATCGGATTTACTGTATCAATTTCATCCATAGGAATGTTATACTATTTCAAAATGATGCATTACATACAAAAAATGGTGTGAATAAAGTAACAATACATGTGTACTCAAAAACACAAGCTACACCAAATTAAGTTGCAACCGTTACTATATCCAAAAAGAATCAGGTCAAATGTTTCATTTGTGCATGCATATATATATCAAATATGCATCTGCAATGTGAAACTGTTCCAGCAGACTGTAATGCTTCCATGCTTTTTACACATGAATGAATATTATTTCACACACACAAGTATGTTCATCATAAGAACGAAACTCAGAAGGAACTGACAGGGGCATGCACAAGTGGTAAGAGGCATGTGGCTTAATTCGATGCGAAAGAATTACATCAAAACACACATGGAGACAGAGATGAATGGGAAGTGGGTTTTAAAGTTCTGGGGCATGATTCACTTTCAGCAGTTGACATCTTTAGAATGACATGTAAAATAGAATTAGTACATTGAAGCACTTTCCTATGAGTTATAATTATAACACAAATTCTTGCTCAGTTCCACCCTAGTCCATTCTCCGAAGAGCAGACAAACCCCATCTCTCCCTCATGAAATAACTTAATTTTTTTGTGATGTGTTGTTTTTCAAGTCATTTTGGGACACTTCTGTATAATATGTATACGACTCATGAGCTTCCAAATTCCCAAATAACAGTTCTTCAAAAATTTTTTAAAAAAAAAAGAAAAAAGAAAAAAAGATCACTTGAAGCAGAAGAGATGAGGGTTTTCTCACTAGAATGTCTGTCAAGCTAGTCTCCTCTTCCAGTGGTGCTGTCAGTATTGGAGTTGCCTGCATTAAGAAATAAATACATACATGTAAATCATATATTATGAAACCAGCATCAAAGAGAAGATGATTCCAAAAGGTTGAACTATGATAAAGATAATGATAACCTAAACAAAACCAAAAGAGGCCTATACAAACGATAAAAAAAGGCCTGCAGATTGCTATAGATGAAGAGAATCTACAAAATCAACAAAATGATCCAGATTGGAAGAGACTTACCCAGAAACCCAACTATACAAAATAGCCAAAAAGCAACTCTTTAGCCAATGTAAAGGCACCGCTTCCCCTTTAAAGGTCCTCTTGTTTTGCTCTTTCCAAAGATGCCACATCAAGCACAAATGATCTAACTCCTCCCCATCATATTTATACATAAAACACCAATTTATATATAAAAAAATAAAATTATCATCTTCTAATTAGTTTATAAATCGTGAGCTATGAAGCGCATACACTTCTACTAGCATGACGTACATTGGTGTAGACACATTGGGGACACATAATTTCTGAAAATTTTGGCAGGTCAAAATGTAAAATATGGAAAAGATAAAACAATAGAAAAACACTTCATCACTTAGTTAAGATAAGCCCTAGCCTAGAGAGAAGAGAAAAAGAAGAAAGAAGAGACAGAGGAGGGTCGTTGTTCCCTAATTTCTTGAGAACGCTTTGTTGTTCATAGACTCTCTCTCTCTCTCTCTCTTCTTCGTGAAAGCTCACTGTAATTTTGTTTAAGGAAAATGAATGGTAGCTCGAAAATCGTGTCCCGAAATCGGGTCGAATGGAAAAACGACGTCGTTTTGCCATTCGATTTTTTTTTTCTTTTTCTTTCTTGCTTTTCTTTCTTCATTTTCTTCTTCTTCTTCTTCGTTGAAACCAGAAGAAGAACAGAGGGAAGAGGAGAAAGGGAGCTCGTCGCCTCCGCCACAAAGACTACCAAATTGCTGCCTTCCGCCGTCCTCACAGCCTCCTCCGTCGCCTCACTGCCACACTCGATCGTCACTGCCTCGCCTCGCCACCGCCATTTTAATGGCCCCCTCCAGTTCCTCCTCCCTCCTCCTCCTCCCTCCCTCCCTCCCTCCTCCTCCTCCTCCTCCTCCTCCTGCTGTTGAAAACAAAAATCGGGCCACTCTCGAGCCACAGTGATTCGAGCTACGAATCACTGCCGTTTTTTTAATTCCTCTATGTTGGCTTGATTTTTTCCCCTCTTTTCTTGTCAAAGCCCACTTCTATGTTAAGCCCCCAAATGAAAAAGAGGAGGCTTTGATGGAGTCACATTGTCTCAGTCTCTCTCTTCTTCGCTGAACATCTTGCTGACTACGTTATTATTTTTAATAGTGCAAAAATTAGAATAAAAATTCTTGTGGGTACTGTGATTGTTATGTAAATTAGGTTTCGAAATTTCTACTGTTATTAGCCTATTGTGATTGTTATCTAAGTTAGGTTTTGAAATTTTAGTCACTTGAGGAAAAAGTTCAATTTTTTTAGGTAAATTACACTGACCTCTCTTGAGATTATGACAACTGTAGAGAGAGTTTTTAAAATGATACTACCCTCCTTTCAGGTTCATTGACACACAATAAATTCCCTACTCCATACAAATTCTGTTAGACGTGGCGAAAAAATTGTTATGGTCACCAGTTAAATATTTTTAAATACCATTTTACCTTGTCTACTGGGGTAAATTACAAATATTTACTGGAGGTCTCTAACAAATACAAATTCTCTATCCAGTTTGAAAAATTATAGATTCCTCCTTTTTGCATTAATAAAGGTAATAATATAGATTTCCCCAAATTACGTTAAAAAAAGAAGCCAGTGTGGCCCCCTTAATCCTCTAGGCTCATTAGCATTCCTTTTACACGAGCCCAACCTGCCACTCTTATCACCTCCTATAACAAAAGCTGATTTAAAGACCCAGACTCAGCCCCCTTTTTTGGGACAAATCAATCCTGTCCACCTAATCCAAAAGAAAAGAAGCACGACACGGACACGGACACGGACACGACATTGAGATGCTGACTAAAAAAATTTCAAAAAATGTAAGGCACTACACATAGGAAACACATGTGAAATATATAATTCTTTTATATATTATATATAAAGATAAAAAATTGTTATATGTCATACGAATATTTAAGTCAAATATAATAACTTTTAAAGTCTAAAGAGAAAAATAAATATAAATATAAATTGTTTTGGTTTATCATTAGATTCCAAATTATTTTAATCAAACTTATAATATGTTTCATGTATGTCTAAGTATTGGGAAGTATCCGACAAGATGTTACCTTTTTAGAAGTGTCCGTACTTCTTAGTCCAAAAGCCTTGGCCCTTCTCCACCAACCCATTTCAACTTTTGGGTCCAAGTAAATCTACCGAGCTTCAGCCTGATTCTAACCTATTTGCACACGTCCCTTTCTTTACCACACTTGCCTCATCAAATCTAGTTGTTCCCCAATTTAAAATTGAAATACCTCCAGCCTCCCTCATTCCACTATGTCACCTACTCTTTTGCACCTCCGTACTTTTTTCTCCACACGACTAAGGCCTCTAATTTTCACATGTCACTTCCTTCTTCCCCCAATCCACATCACTGCCTCGAACCTCCACCTTTGTGCTGAACAACCCTTATTTGAAACCCCATTTGGAATACCACTGTGAAGCTTGAATAATCAACTTAGGGTATGATTGAATATCATCCCTTATTTATAAATGAGGATTTAGGGTTTACAAATTATAGAATAATACAAAAGCTAATATAGTGAAACTTTCGGCTAATATAAAATTGATAACACTTTCGGTGAGTATAATATGCTAACACTCCCCCTCAAGCTGGTGCGAAGATATCTCTCATGCTCAGCTTGCCTAATATGTCATGAAATGGTTTATTCCCAACCCCCTTGGTGAGAATGTCAGCAAGTTGTTCACCAGACTGTACAAAAGGAGTACAAATGGTACCACTAGTGAGTTTCTCCTTAATGAAGTGGCGATCAATCTCAATATGTTTTGTCCTGTCATGTTGAACTGAATTGTGAGCAATGTTGATGGCGGCCTTATTATCACAATATAACTGCATGAAGTCCGTCTGATCAATACCTAGATCACTCAATAATAACTTGAGCCATAAAAGTTCACACACACCTTGTGCCATAGCTCTAAACTCAGTTTCTGCGCTTGACCTGGCAACCATATTCTGTTTCTTACTCCTCCAAGTAACTAGGTTGCCTCCAACAAATGTGCAATACCCTGAAGTCGATCTCCTATCGATTCTTGATCGATCCAACAAGATCTGTATAGGTTTCCACGAAGATGATCATACTTTGAAAAATACGCACTTACCAGAGCGGACTTCAAGTACCTCAAGATTCTCATGACCTCAAGGTGAATCGATGAGGAACATGCATAAACCGACTAACCATTAATCGACAAGAACAGAATATCGTGACGGGAGTGACATAGGTAAATGAGCTTACCCACTAATCGCTGATAGCTCCCCCTATCAACAACTTCTCCTCCTTCATCATCCCCCAATTTCTGATTGGGTTCCAGTGGAGTGGCATATGCCTTGTAGCCAAGCATCCCAGTTTCCTTCAACAAGTCAAGCACATATTTTCTCTGTGAGATAAATATCCCATCCTTAGAGCGAGCAACTTCAATTCCCAGAAAATACTTCAAGCTTCCTAAGTCTTTGATTTCAAACTCATTAGCTAAATATTTCTTCAACAGAGGTATTTCCTTACTATCATTGCCTGTAAGAACTATGTCATCTACATAAACAATAAGTGTTGTAGTCTTACCATGTGAGGAATGTTTCACAAACAATGTGTGATCTGTCTGACTTTGTTTGAAGCCATATTTAAACATAGCCTGAGTGAATCTTTCAAACCAAGCCCTTGGAGACTGTTTGAGACCATATAATGACTTCCGAAGCTTGCATACTTTGCCTTCTGTCTGATGATCCTCAAAACTAGGAGGAATGTCCATATATACCTCTTCTTTCGAGGTCACCATGGAGAAAGGCATTCTTGACATCAAACTGATAAAACGGCCAATCAAGATTAGCTGCTAGGGAGAGAAGTACTCTGACTGAATTCATCTTAGCCACGGGTGCGAAAATCTCCTGATAATCAATGCCATATGTCTGAGTAAACCCTTTTGCCATAAGTCTTGCCTTGTAACGCTCAATAAACCCATCTGCTTTGTGTTTCATAGTATATACCCATTTATATCCCACAGGTCGTTTGCCTATAGGTAACTCAGTCAATTCCCAAGTGCCATTCTTCCTAAGTGCTTTCATTTCCTCAATCATGGCTTGTTTCCACTCAGAGTGAGCAAGAGCATCCTGAAAATGGTTAGGAATGCTAACAGAGGAAATATTGGACACAAACGCTCTGTAGGAGGATGACAAATGAGAGTATGACACAAACTGTGAGATAGGATGTTGAGTACAAGATCTCACACCCTTCATTTTGGCAATAGGAACATCAAGATCAATGGATTCAAGAGATTCAAAGTTCCCTAGACTCTCATCAGAAGCAAGAGATGGCAGTGGAGTAGCAGAAGTGGTCCCTTATATCCAGTTAACTTGTTGTCTGTTTAAGTCCCGGACATAAACATGCTCGACCTTATCCTTGGTGACAGTGGGTTCTATAGTCCCAGTAAAAGAGGGTGGTGCAAGAACAACTGGTTCCACTATAGGGAGCACAGGACTCACTTCACACCAAGGCTCCTCCGAAAATGAGGACGGTGACACCGGAGAGGACAATAAATAGGACTGGGACTCAAAGAAAGTAACATCCATGGACACAAACCACTTATGAGAAGAAGGGTGGTAACATTTATACCCCTTTTTGAGTCGGAGAGTAACCAAGGAAAACACACTTGAGGGAGCGAGGGTCCAACTTACCACGAGAGGGAGAGTGATTATGAACAAAACAGACACAACAAAAAATTTTGGGGGGAATAGAAAACAAGGACTGAGAACCTAGGAGAACGTGAAGAGGAGCCTATTTTTGTAAGACCTGGGTAGGGAGACGATTAATAAGATGGGCAGCGGTGAGAACAGCGTCGCCCCAATAGAGCCGAGGCACATTCATAGAAAAACACATGCACCGAGCCATGTCAAGAAGACGCCGATTCTTGCGTTTCGCCACCCTATTTTGTTGAGGGGTATTGGTACAAGAGGTCTGATGGATAATGCCATGAGTAGAGAAATATTGTCCTAATCCAGAATCTATGTATTTCCCGCCATTATCAGAACGAAAGAGTTTGACAGTGGCCCCAAACTGAGTACAAATCATCTTATGAATAGTGCGAAACATAGAGAAAACCTTACTCTTATCTTTCATGAGATACACCCAAGTAGCACGAGAAAAATCATCAATAAATGTAACAAACCATCGATGACCTTTCACAGACATAACATGAGAGGGACCCCAAACATTAGAATGTATTAAGGAAAAAGGAACTAAACTTTTATTCAAACTGGGAGCAAAGGAAGCTCTGTGCTGTTTTCCGAGTTGACAAGACTCACAAAGAAAGTTAGACACATGATGATTGGCGAAACCAGAAGGAAATAAATGCTTAAGTAAATGAAATGAATGATGCCCAAGACGCCGATGCCATAGCCATAAATTAGCGGGGGTAGTAGAAGACGTGGTGGAAGAATAAGCAAGTTCGTCCAATTGATCTAGGAAGTAGAGACCATTTTCTGCATTACCACTGCCAATCGTCCTCCTCGTGACAAGGTCCTAAAAAAGACAATGATCAGGAAAAAATGTCACATTACAATTCAAATCATGGATGAGACGACTTAAGGATAATAGATTAACAGAAAAATTGGGAACATGGAGAACAGAAGACAGATGTATAGTAGAAGTGACGTGAACTAAACCTTTTCCAGAAATGGAAGAAACAGTACCATCGGCAATCCTAATTTTGTCCTGACCTGAAGAGGGCTTATAGACAGAGAAAAGATTAGAGGAGCCAGACATATGATCTGAGGCACCAGAATCAATGATCCAAGGCAAAGACTTATGACACAGGAAAGCACAAGAAGAAGAGGCTAAGTTACCTGAGTGGGCAAAGGACGAGGAAGCTGTACTGAGAGCATGAGAAGACCGGCGGTCCAACAATTGGCACAAAGCATCCTTCAGCTCAGTATCAGAAGCTTGGCCAACAGAAGTAGAATTAGAATCAAGTGGATCAACGGCACTAGTCTGATGAGCCCGTGAATAGGAACCACGTCCTCTAGACTGGCTTGACCGACCGCCTCGAGAACCAGACCGATCACCTCGACCCCCGGATGGAGTCCCATGAAGCTTCCAACACGTCTCACGAGTGTGCTGCGGCTTCTTGCAGTAATCATAGAATACAGACTCCTTAGCAACAAACGGAGGGATGGGAGTCAGGCTGAGACCATCTCGAGGATTAGACAATAATGCTGAGCGGTCAGTAGAGACAGAGGTCATCATAGCAGACCGGCGACTCTCCTCATCCTGTACATAGGCAAATGCCTCATGAAGTGAAGGAAGAGTGTCTATATCCAGAACTTGACCCCGAACTGGATTATACTTCACATTTAGGCTGGCCAGAAATTTAAAGGCCCGTTCCCGTGCGAGGAACTTCTTTTACCCGACAAAATCAGCAGGGCAAACGGGCTTATAGTCTTCCAGGTGGTCAAGGCGTTTTTAGCCATTGGTGAGGAAGGTGAAATATTGCAGGACAGTCTGCTCCCCCTGAATTGAGCTCTCAATACAACGGCGTAACTCAAATGCCTGTGAGAAATTCCCTTTATGAATAGGTGATGACACACAAGATCCCAAACTTCCGGGGATTCCATAGACAAGTAGCCCTCACCAAGTTCTGGAACCATAGAATGGATAAGCCAACTCATAATCAAAGAGTTGTTAATCTCTCATTGGTCATAACCTGAGTCAGTGGTACTAGGTGCCTGTATCCTGCCATCAACATACCCCATCTTCCCTCTACTCTTCAAAAACATAGTCAAACTTTGAGACCATGTTAGGTAGTTCTGACCATTAAATAGAGAGGTGGTGATTTTCATACTAGGGTTGGGGTTCTCAGTCATGGTAGTAGGTATAATGGGACTCTCACTCCTTGGTGTTTGAGAAGAAGGGGACACACTGGAGGAATTTGTCATGGATACAATACTACCAAACCCGCAACAAAACTAGTGGCAATCACAAACCCGGAAGATGGTGGCACAATGACTACTATGAAGGCATAACAAAATTAAGAAATCATAAAGTTTTTTTTTTGTTTCTTTTTTGTTTTGTTTTATTTTTTTTTGTTTTGTTTTGTTTTTTTTTTTTGTTTTTGTTTATATATATATATATATTTATTTAGGTATTCATTTATATAGATGTATTGGTACCATGTTTATACAAACCGAGATGAGAGAATACTAGAGAGGCGGCTGAGCGAGGCTGACGAAGGCTCGACGAAGGCAGAAGAAGGCTGAAGGAGCTCGACGAAGGCTGACGACTTGCTAGAGGAGCTCGACGAGCTGAGGAAGGTCGATGAGCTGAGGAAGGCGACTGACGAAGGCTGACGAACTGCTAGAGGAGCTCGATGAAGCTGAGGAAGGTCGATGCAGAGACGACGGTGACTGGGGAAGATCGACGAAGGCTGAGGAAGGCGACGAAGGTTGAGAAAGATGAAGCAGAGGTAAATTTTGAACCCTAGAGTGTCGTTTGTGCGAAGGGCGACCAACAAGGGTGAGCCAAAACTCTAATGGTTCAGCTTTGATACCATGAAGCTTGAATAATCAGCTTAGGGTATGATTGAATATCATCCCTTATTTATAAATGAGGATTTAGGGTTTACAAATTATAGAATAATACAAAAGCTAATATAGTGCAACTTTCAGCTAATATAAAATTGATAACACTTTCGGTGAGTATAATATGCTAACACACTGTTGTCCCCGTTCACCATAAGCCCTAGCCTACCTGAAATGCCTTCATTGCACTGTATCCTTGTCGACACCAACAAAACCCTCACACATATATCCAAACTGGTTGAAAGCACTATAGTTCTAGAAATATAAAGGTAATCCAATGAGCTACATCTACAAATCTTTTGGCCCTGCTTTTGGTTTGACGCAACACACCCTAGGTGACAACTCGTCTAAAACACTGGTTGATTGACAAAATAACACACTTCATGGAACACCATTTGAGCCTCCAACTATGAATAGAACATAAACAAATGAAACACACCGGAAAGATTGACCACTTTGATCCTTGCTGTCACATTCCACTTGCGGTCAATCTAACAA
This sequence comes from Camellia lanceoleosa, assembly GCA_025200525.1. Taxonomy (NCBI): domain Eukaryota; kingdom Viridiplantae; phylum Streptophyta; class Magnoliopsida; order Ericales; family Theaceae; genus Camellia; species Camellia lanceoleosa. The sequence goes on from JANUSC010000068.1 coordinate 111,857, forward strand.
AACAACAAACACGGTAGGGCAACAATTTCAACTGATTGCATGGCGTTGAACTCACCTACACATCAACATCCACAGTATTTGTGCCACTATATACTATAAACCCCACATTCAAAACCCATATCTTGAATCACTTCCAACAGGTTCCTTTCAATCGACCTTATGAATCTCACCATGACCTTCAATCTAGAATCCTCAATCTCCAAAAATCTGCTCCCCTATTTGGCCAGCAATTAAACTCCACCCATCTCAAACTAAAAATAAACCGGGCAAGAATAGCTACTCCTTTCTTCTACAAGCCGCAAGAACCTTCTCAAACAAATAAACCCTAACAAAACTTCGCCACTCAGATATAGACGTGATAATTGAAGGAAAACAATACAACATCACAGTCTTCTGATAGAGTCTTATACATATATGCACAAAAGTAAATTAACAAAATTTGAGAGAGAATTCAGACGACAAGCAATACAAAACCCTATATAGAGGTAAAGTAGAAAAAGACTCACGATTTTAAGGGATCTGAGCTTCTCGAGGAGGGGATAAGAGACGGTGGTGATCTCATCGTCCGCCCTCTTTACATACACGAAATGAAAATTCAATTAAAAAAAATGAATTACTATGGAGTAAGTCTCTTGAAAATATAAAGAAAAAAATATATGAAGTGAAAGTGACGAGCTTACATATGAGCTTGAGGGTGTTGATTCTGATGAACCCACTCCTAGAAATAGAAATGGAAATGGCAATGCTGGTTTCTTTCGATCACGTTTATTTATTATTATAACAATGATTGAGAATCTATTTTTTTGGATCCCATAACCTTTGGATTTCCATCATGTGTGGGCTCCACATGAGTGAATCCACACAGTTAAGATCAAAGAGGGTCGTGGGTCTCCAAAAAAAAATGGGTGTAAAACATTTTTCTTTGGGTTAATTACATTAATAGTCCCTATAGTTTGGGACTTGTGTCACTTTAGTCCCTGACTTTTCAATTGTGACACATTTGACCCTGAATTTTGAATCTTGTTTCAAATAAGGACAATTGAAAATATTATTAGATTTTCAAGGGTAAAATCGTCAATTTGATAAAATATAAACTAATTTGATAAAAATAAATGTCAAAAAAATATTTTTAATTTTTTTAAAATTATTTTTATTCACCAATGATAAAATTATGTAAAATTAATAAAAATTACATAATTAATTTTTTGAAATTAATTTTACATGGTCATCATCCAAATACATAATAAAAATTAATTTGGTAAAAAAAATAAATAAATGTCTAAAAGATTTATCAATTTTACAAAATTTTATTTTTAGTAGGTAGAAATAATTTTTAAAAATTCAAAAATATTTGTTTAACATTTATTTTTGTCAAATTACTTTATATTTTATCAAACTGACAATTTTACCCTTGCAAAATCTAATTATATATTCAATTGTCCTTATTTGGAACAATATTCAAAATTCAGGGTCAAATGTGTCACAATTAAAAAGTCAGGGACTAAAGTGACACAAGCCCCAAACTATAGGGACTATTTGTGTAATTTGCCCTTTTTCTTATTATGATGGGCATCTTCAATGTCAGATTAGAGAACCAAGTACGACGCCATGTATTTTAAAACATTAACGTTTTGAACTTCACTTCCCAATATAAATAAAAATTCACTTGCCTTGCCTTGCGTGGAACCAAGGATAATTTTATTTTCATACACTAAGGCTGTGTTTGTTTGGACAGACTAGACAAGGGAGGATTGTAATTTATCGGACTATTAGTTTCGGAATATATTATCCCCGGACTATTTGGTTGGACTGGATTTGTATTCTATGTTTGTTTAGTCATGGGATTATATGTCTGGATTAAATTATTTTTAGTGAATCTAATGTTTGGTTAGACTAGGGATGACAATTTGAAACCGACCCGATGGGGATCCCCGATCCCGATCCTGATTTGAGCGGTTTTTCCCCGAAAAATACCCCCGACAGGGAGGGAACGATATTTGAAAATCAATCCCCGATCTGCTTTGCCGAGATCGTGATCGGTGTTCAAGCCCCGCCTCTGCCCCTCGAATTTCCCCGAAATAAAATTACATTTATACCCTTTATATTTATATTATATGCATATACATATATATATATATATAATATCTGTGTTGTTTTTTTTTTTTTTTTTTGAGGAGCTGTGTTGTTTTATATCTCTTACTCTCTAACCTGTTTCTGACTCTCATCTCAACTCTCTCTTTTTTTTTTTGATCGGAATCTCAACTCTCTCTTTCACTCTCACTCTCTTTTTGACTCTCATCTCAACTCTTACTCTTAACTCTCTCGTTCCTCATGGCCACCACCACCACTGTAGCAATCCCGGTTTCAATCTTTTTTTTTATGTTTAGCCACTTCGACTGGGGGTCGGGGGTCGAGGGCATCATGAGGGTCGAGCTGCCTTGGCCACCAAGAGTTCCAAGGGCAATCAAGGGTTGAGGGGCGCCAAACCAAAAATTCATAATGCATTCAAAGTTACAGGATGAGTGTGTTGGGAGCTTAGTGTTGCTGCCCAGATTTTTGGGTCTTAGCTCGAGCGAGGGTTTGGTCGCTCGAGCGAGGATTCGTCTGGGTGGACTGAAGGTTGCATTTCTTGGCTCAGCGAGCTTTTCTTCGCTCGAGCGAGATTTTTTCATGTGAGTCGCTCGGCGACCAAGTCTTCGCCGAGCGAGCTGTTTATATCGGGCATGGCGACTCAGATTGAACATCACTTTTCTTCTTCTTTTATTTTGTAAACCCTAGCAGCCCACACTCTCTCTCTCTAAACTTATCTTCTCTCTAAGGTTTGATCTCTCTAGAGTGTGAATCTACCCTAGAGCCTTTGTTAATAAGATAGAGGGTGTTGAGATCTTCGTTTTAATCTGAAAATCTTTGGATTTGGAATACTTTGAAGTTTGGGTCATCATCTCCATCTTCTAAGTTTGGGCTATTTTCTTCAAGGTAGGGATTTCCTACTCCATTTATACGTTTTAATCCTAAGTGGTGGTATTTTGGTATGTGGGGGTAGTTTGGTAATTTTGGGAGAAACCTTAGGGTTTGTCATAGATTAATTTGTATAATTAATTTAAGGGAAGATTGTGATATTGGGTTTAAATTCACGAGATTGGGGAATTTAGTGGTATAATGATGTATTTGGTTAGTTTAAATACTTACCTTTGAAAATGTTGAAATTACATTTGTTGTTATATTTATTTCTTGTTTAGAAATAATTGTTTTGGGCTATCGGTGGAGGATAGCCATGAGTGTTGTAGACATTGCATGTGGATTAGGTAAAATTGAAACTAATCATTTGGTTAAGTGGTTGAGTATAAAAGTTGGTTTAATACATTAAATTTATGTATTGATTTATTATGTATATGACTTTCTGTTTATATGCATTACTTGTGTATGGGAGGAGAAAGGGGGTGTACTCCACGGTTTAGGGGAAGGTGGGGGTGTGCCTCTAAACCGGTTAATGATTATGAGAAGAAAGCGGGTGAACTCTGGGTTGTCGCTTATGCGCTTATAAGAGTAGATACAAATTATGCATATCAATTTGTGTGGAAGTATGGAAGTGTATTTGATTGAGATTGTTATTACATTCAGTACTTGTGCTTATTGTGTTATAAGAAAGGTTTAACCTGAGTTGTTATCCTTGTTGAGTTGTTTGGCCAGGTTCTGTGCCATTGTTGGAAGGTGAATTAAGCCATAGACAAAGTGTCATAGGCAATGTGGACAAATTGTGTCAGAAATAATTGTAAAATGGAATATTTTGTGTTAACCATGTATCAGATGCTACTGCTTTAGTTAATTCTTATGCTTGGTTTAGTATTTCTCTACTGGGCTGTGGCTCACCCTATATGGGAACTTCATTTTCAGGTGCAGGCGGTTCACTACCTCCAAGGACTTAGCTTGTGAGGAATTAGACTTGAAGTCTTGTTTTATATGAACTATGTAAACATTCAAGCCCAGGGCTTTATTTGTATTTGAGTTAGAACTCATGGTTTTGTAACCAAGTGTTGGCTTGGAAAGATGTAAGCCCGTAGGGCATTATTTGGTTATTATATGTAATGTTTTATTTGATGATACTCTGATGAAGAAATGCATATTATTATTGTCTATGTATGGGTTTATTTTTGAGGGCGTTACAACCACCACCGCCGCAGGTCCGAACCCACCGTCACAGCTGCAGAGGTGTACCCAGATCTAACAGATCTGTTCTCTCTTTCTCTCTCTCTCTTTGTGATCTGATCGTCGTCGCCGCTGCATGATCATCAATCGTCGCCGACAAAGAAGTATGGGGTTTCAGCTCCACTGTAAGACGACTCTCTCTCTCTCTCTCTCTCTCTCTCTCTCTCTCTTCATTTCAGTTCTAAATCTAAAGCGTTTTTCTTCGCCATTTCTCAGATCTGAACTAGATGGTGAAAGAAAATGAACCAGATCTAAAGGCTTGTACATTTTTAATGATTGTTGATGATTGATGAATTGTTGTTGATGATTGTTGATGATTGAACCAGAAATTTTTTATTTTTTTTTTATAAGTTGTTGATGATGAAAAAAATGAGTCGGGGATATTTCGAGGTCGGGGAAACCCGCTCCCCGTTGGGGGCGGGGATGGAGACGATGGTAGGTTCCCCGTCGGGGACCGGGGACGGGGAGGGTGATCCTCGGCCCGCCCCACCCCGTTGTCATTCCTAGGTTAGACAGACTAGATAAGGATAAATGTTTAAAAGACTATTTTACTCTTGTAATTTATAATTTAACAACACTAAAAAAATTTAATTTATAAGGCCATAATTTTTAATTTATTATTTTCAATTAAATTAAATTTATAATTTATATTTTTTATTTAATATATAATTTTAAATTAACAACACTAAAAAAATAATTTTATTTAATATGTAAATTTAATTTTTTAACAACACTAAAAAAATTTAATTTATAAGGCCATAATTTTTAATTTATTATTTTTAATTAAATTAAATTTATAATTTATAATTTATAATTTAAATTTTTTATTTAATATATAATTTTAAATTAACAACACTAAAAAAATAATTTATAAATGTTGAAAAGACTATTTTACCCTTTTCTAATTGTTTACTAAGTAATAGCATGTAATGTAAAATAGACATTTCACAAAATAATTCCATGGGATACTAATCCCATAGTTTCTATTCCACACCCCCTATGGGATATGATAGTCCCATATTTGTGGAACTAATAGTCCGGAGGGACTATTAGTCCGAAACAAAAATTTTCAAACAAACAATGGACTATTAGTCCGGTGGGACTAATAGCCTAATCTCACACCCTAATCCTTCAAAACAAACACACCCTAACTTCATTCCGTTCATATACTTAATGAAATTTTTTATTAACATAATTTTAATCTGTGATAAAAATATCATAATATCTTTATATTTTTTTATTCAAATCCTATTTCTAAAATGTTATAACCATCTTTTATTACTAGCGTCACCTCTCTCATTCGCAATTCCCTTTTGTCACCTCTTTTTTTATCTGTCTGCGATCACTTCCTATCATAAACCATATACTCTCACAAGTCTCTCACCACAAATCATTCAATGTTGATTGTATAGGTCTAGGATGAAGGGAGATGAGTTAGAAGTGGTGATGGAGAGTTGAAAGTGGCAACAACAAGAACAAAAAATGAGTGGATGAATGGAAAAAAAAAATTAGACTTTGTTTGATATAGTTTTAGAATATATTTTCAAAAATAAATAAAAAAAACTTCTTATTTCAATGTGGTTTTATCTTTTTAGGGGTAAAAGAATTTAAAAATATTTTTTAAGTATTTATTTTTGTCAAATTAATTTATGTTTTTCTCATAAAAATTTCAAAAAATCATTCAAAAATTGAAATTAAACACAGCCTTAGGGTTTTAAAATTAAAAATGAAGGTAATATTAAAATATAGAGATGTATATTGAAAATTTATATTTTTATAATATGTATATTTTTATAAGTGTGTATACTTAGGAGAATTCTATGTTTGGTTTTGGCTTTTTAACTAAAAAAGCCCAAAAGATAAAATTGACTATATAAGTCAATAAGATAAAATATCACATCCAAATCATAATCATTACACTTTTTATCTTAAAAAAGTCAAAAAAAAAAAAAAAAAAACCAAACTAGGCTAAAAAAACAAGACTAAGACCTCGTTTGGGAACATGCTATTTTAGTAATTTTTTAGCTAAAATATGAGGTAAAAAAAATTAGTATTTTGGAATAACTTTTTGATTTTTTTTATAAAAAGATATGTAAAAATAGAGAGAAAATGAAATCTTAGACTTTTTTGTGTAGGTTATAAACTTTTTGATTTTTTTAATAACTTTTTGATTTTTTTTTAGGAACTTTTTGACTTTTAGGTTAAAACAAACACATGCCAAACGAGGCCTAAAATAGCCAAAAAGCCAGGCTATTTTAGTTCTTCCGAAACGAAGACTTAGGCCTCGTTTGGGAAGTAAAAGTTTTAGCCTAAAAGTCAAAAAATTATTAAAAAAATCAAAAAGTCTATAACTTATATAAAAAAGTCAAAGATTTCATTTTTTCTCTACTTTTTACATATCTTTTTGTAAAAAATCAAAAAATTGTTCCAAACATACAAATTTTTTACCTCATATTTAGCTAAAAAATTACTAAAATAGTCTATTCCCAAACGAGACCTTAGTGCTTGTTTGGGATCAACTACAAAAGTTAAAAAGTTAAAAAATTATTAAAAAAACCAAAAAAATCCATACTATAAGCGTGTGGAAGAAGTTATTTTATTTATTTATTTTTTTAATATCCGATAGGTTCAGTCAATATACTTTACATATATATTTAGCAAAATGAGAAGATATGGCACGTCTCAAGCCACAAATTCTCATTAAAAAAAAAATTAAATCATGCACGCCCTAAAAGTCAACAATTTAGAGTGTACTGTGCATTTATAATTTTATTATACAAATTTTTATAAAAAATTAAAAAATTATTTCAAACTTATAATTTTTTTAAAATGACAAAGTACATTTAAAAATACTCGGAACAAAGTGCCACAACATAAACCACCTCTCTCTCTCCCTCTCTCTCTCCCATTGTCGTCGGTTGCTAGAGTTTCAGACTTCTTCTCAGAGTGATGGGATCGGACATTTGTTGATTTTAGGGTTTATTCGTTTGACGCATCGATAATGAAGAATACACCGGCGAAATCCGCTGCCTCGAAGAAGACTCCTCCAGCCAAACCGGCCTCCGCGAAGAAGGCTCTATCTGCCAAATCGACCGCGCGCGAAGAAGACGCCATCGTCCAGAAAATCCACCGTCAAAACCCTTCCGAATCCGCCACCCAAGCCCGAGACAAAATCGTCTACGCCCAAAACCACCGACACCAAAGCTGCCGCCGCCTCCTCTAAAGCGAAGCTAGTGAAGACCGATGATACTACGCCCATCTCCGCCGTTGATTCGGTGCCCGAACAACCCAGTAAAGTTTGACTCTTTGCTTAGGATTATCGTTTCTCAATTATTTGTGTTTATGCTAATATAGCCATGAAGTGATTTTTATTTTTTTTGTGGGGTTATATTTCTGAGTACCAACACGTGGCAAGGTGACGCCGACGTGTCAGCCGAGGTGTCACGTGTCACGGTAAGTTTTGCCGAGGTAATCTAAGAATTGCCGAGGTTATCTCCGAAGATATCTTAATCCGGGATAAAGGTCTCTCCTTTCTCCTACCTCGGTTTAACATGCAAAGGCCGAGCTACCCGCAGAAGACTTAAGCCGAGGTAATTGTTAGATTGACCATACCTGCCTATATAATATGATAATATTATCTTGGTCGAATGGATGTCCAGCCATGTGAAGAAAGCTATAGGCCAACACCTCGCTAACTAGCTGGCCTTGAGGCCATGTGAGTTGGCCATAAGGCCATGAGAGGCCATGTGAAGCAATGAGAAGCTTTTATCTGGAAAGCTGCCAAAAGCACAACAATGGGCTGGCAGGCAGCTCAAAAGTTGATGGCTTCTCCATCTCTATTCTGGTGTATATATTAGCCGAGAGAGAACGAGATAAAGGGGGGGCACTTACAGTTACAAGCTTAGAGAACAAAAAGAGGAAGAGAATTACAGAGAGTTAATTGTAATTCTTTTTATTCATTCAATATAGTGAATCTGCTGCCCGTGGACGTAGGCAATTTGCCGAACCACGTTAAATTCTTTGTGTTATTATTTGTGCCATCTATTCTGTCTGTGTTCTACAGCTGAATCACTAAGGTGGGCAGTGTGAACGGAAAATCACTCACACAATTTGGCGCCGTCTGTGGGAAGGTAAGACGAGTAGATGGCCAGTAACGCACAAAATGAGAAAGTTCGGGGCGACACCCCCGCTGAAAGTGGCAGGCCTGTTGACCTTGACGTCGAAGGAGACAACCACAACGACAAAGCCCGTGACCAGGGGCACGGGGGAAAAGACGTCGTCCAGGAGGGCAGATACTACAAGGAGGATAACCTCCAGGTATGGAGGGATAGGTGCCTACAAAGGGATGAGGAAGTCAAGGACCTGGCAAACAAGTTGGCAGACCTGCAGTCGGTCGTCAACTTCATGATGCAAAACAATGTCATGCAGCCGCCATACCCACTGCAGGATACGCCAATCCCAGCAGTTAAAGCTCAGAATGGAGGAAGGAAGATAATTCCTGAAGCATCACAACGTTCCAGGAGCAAGAGGCATTCTCACTTGAGCTCCAGGGAGGTCGGGCGAGAGGAACCCAGACAAGAGAAGTCCTAGAGGACGTATCATACCAAGGATCAGGAACCCAGAGAACATCGGCATGTACAAAAGCAAGCTCTCTGTTTCGATACAACCCATGGAGAAAGATCAAAATGGGCACACCACGAGGCCGAGAGTAATGTGCCAAAGGGACTAAAGTCGAAAGATAGCCGAGCTCCGGGGAGGAGTAAAGAAGACTTGAGAAACTACCTCAAGAGGAGGGAACAGAACGCTGAAGCCGAGGTAACCTCACTCGTCAAGCCGAGGACACCATTCTCTGTAGAACTGGACAAATTTGAAGCACCAAAAAGATTCAACATGCCGAGGTTTCAAATATACGATGGTAAGTCAGACCCTAACTTCTACGTTGGACTATTTTTAAACTCAATGGCGTTATACAGTGGAAACGAGCCTTTGCTATGCAAGGTGTTCCCCTCGTCCTTTGGGGAAATTGCATCAGATTGGTTCCACAAGTTACCAAAGGGAAGCGTGAAGACTTGGGAAGGCCTGGCCGAGATGTTTGTGGCCAGGTTCGTGACAAACAAGCTACAGCCATTGAGGGTGGACGCACTAATGGCTTTGAAGATCAGCAAGGATGAAGGCCTTAGGGCCTAAGCAAAGAGATACTACGAGGTGTTCAACCGAATACCTGAATGCAACCAGGAGGTAGCGGTCGTGTCTTTCAAGAACGGCCTGAAAGCAGATTGTTCACTACGGAAATCTTTGGCGAAGACATTGCCAAAGAGCATGGAGGAACTCATGGCAAGAATCAAAAAGTATGCCAGAGCCGAGGAGGATACATCGGCATCGAAAGAGGTCAAACAGGAAGGAAACAGCTCGCCAAAGCGAGGCCGAAGTAACAACGGATTCAGCAAGACAGAAGTAGAGTTAAGGGCTAAACAGGCGGTGACAACCATGTTCCGACTTCCAATCCAAAAAGTCCTAGGAAAAATTCAGAGCCAGCCCTATTTCAGAACACCAGCAAGGGAACCCGGGGAGTTTATGGGAAGAAACATGGACAGACATTGCTCTTATCACAATGAAAACGGACATACAACACAGGGCTGCAGAGCCCTCAAAGCACACTTGGAAGATCTGGTGAGGCAAGGCCACCTCAGAGACCTTGTCGATGAAACCAGAACGAGGGAAGAACAGGCAAGACTGCCTCAGGCTGAAGCAGCACCACCATCGCCGCAACCCCGGGCAGAAAGACCTCGGGTAGTAAATGTGATTTATTCCAAGGTGAATGAAAACGACATACGGGGGGAAACCCAAAGAGTAAAACACTTGCAGTACGTGAACCAGGTCGGATTGAAAAGACCTCGTCCGGAAGATTGCCAAGGTCTGATGATAACCTTCACCGAGGCCGACCTAGAGATGGTACAGCACCCGCATAATGATGCCTTGGTAGTATCCCTCCAGGTTGGGGAGTGCCAAGTAAAACGCATCCTCATAGATCAAGGCAGCTCTTGTGATATCATGTACGTTAGATGTTACAAGGAGCTCGGCCTTCACCCTGACGACCTGGAGCAATCGAATGGCCCAATGGTCGGCTTCAATGGAACGCCGACGTGGCCACTGGGTGCCACAAACTTGGAAGTGCAAGCAGGCACTAAGAAGATCAAGACTGAGTTCATCGTGATTGATACACCTTCACCATATAACATCATCATGGGCAGGCCGTGGTTGCATGCAATGGGGGCAGTTCCCTCAACATTGCACTAACTACTGCGTTTCCCAACAGAGCATGGGATTGAAGAAATCAGAGGAGATCAACTGCAGGCAAAGAATTGCTCCATGGCAGCAATGAAGACTACTTGCAATGTTCGAGAACCAGCCAAGGCAGAAATTGAAGACGAGGACATGGAGGTCCTGGACGATGTCGGCAAGGAGCCGGCCGAGAAGAGTGAGGAAACACTAAAGAAAATCCTCGTCCAGGAGGGAGATGAGGAGCGCTTTTTTCTTCTCGGCTCAGGCTTAGCCGAAGAAGAGGAAAGAGAACTGGAAGCCTTTTTAAGAACGAACATAGAGGTGTTCGCCTGGACACCTTATGAAATGCCTGGCATTGACCCCGAGGTCACATGTCACAGATCAACGTCGGCAGTCGGCTAAACTCGTGATACAAATGAAGCTAGAAGACCGACGTTGATACACGTCGAAGCAGTGGAGGAAGAAGTTGACAAACTTCTAGAAGCCAGGGCCATCAGAGAAGTCAATTATCCAACATGGTTGTCAAACACTGTGGTGGTAAAGAAGAAAAATGGTAAATGGAGGGTATACATAGATTTTACAAGCCTGAATAAAGCCTGTCCCAAAGACAGCTTCCCTCTGCCAAAAATTGACCAGTTGGTGGATGCTACATCTGGACATGGAAGAATGAGTTTCCTGGACGCATACAGGGGGTATCACCAGATAGCCATGTACCCTCCAGACGAGGAGAAGACATCGTTCATCACCCCAAAAGGCCTGTACTGTTATAGGGTGATGCCTTTTGGACTAAAGAACGCAGGAGCAACCTACCAAAGGCTGGTAACCAAAATGTTCAAGCCCAATATAGGCCAAACAGTGGAAGTCTACATCGACGACATGGTCGTAAAGACCAAGGAGCCAGAGAATCATCTTGCCGACCTAGCAGAAGTATTTAACATACTCAAAACATATCGGCTCCGACTCAACGCTTCAAAGTGCGCGTTTGGGGTTGGATCTGGTAAGTTTCTAGGGTACCTGGTTACAAGAAGGGGAATAGAGGCCAGCCCAGATCAGATCAAGGCCATCCTAGATCTATAGAGCCCAACCTCGGCAAAACAGGTTCAAATGCTCACGGGCAGGGCCGCAGCCCTAAACAGATTCATAAGCCGAAGTTCAGACAAGTGTAAACCCTTCTTCAACCTGGTAAAAAAGACTGCAGACTTCCTATGGACTGAAGAATGTGAGGCCGCTTTGGCCGATCTAAAAAAGTATCTGATCACGGCTCCAGTCCTCTCAACACCTGAGCCTGGGGAGGAGTTGTTTTTGTACTTAGCCGTGTCAGAGCACGCGGTAAGCGCAGTACTAATCCGAGAAGAGCAGGGAGAACAGAAGGCTGTCTATTATGTAAGTAAAACCTTAGCCAGCGCTGAAACAAGGTACTTACCACTGGAGAAGTTAATGCTGGCCTTAGTCATGGCCTCAAAGAAGTTGAACCACTACTTCCAAGCACACAAGATTGCGGTGCTAACAGAGCACCCATTGAAATCCCTGTTACAACAAGGAGACTTAACAGGAAGAATTGCAAGGTGGGCAGTGGCCTTGGGCCAGTATGACCTAGAGTTCAGGCCCAGAACAGCAATCAAGGGCCAAGTTTTGGCCGACTTTGTGGCAGAATTCACGCCGGAATCCATCCAACGTCGGGCTCCGTTGAGCCAAGATGAACGAGGTCCTAGCAAGCAAGAAGAATCCCCGTTGAAAGCAAAAGAGAAAAGGAAGGAAAAGCTCAGGCCTTGCAGCATCTACATCGGCGACTCATTCAGACTCTTTATCGATGGAAGTTCAAACCGACGAGGAGCGGGGGCAGGAGTGCTGCTGATATCCCCAGATGGAGAAATAATAGAACAATCCATCCGTTTGGGGTTCAAGGCCTCAAACAATGAAGCTGAATACGAAGCTTTAATTGCAGGACTAAAACTGGTAGCAGCAGCAGAAGCAGATGAGGTAATAGTGTTTTGTGATTCACAGTTAATTGTTAACCAATCAACAGGAGAATTTGCAGCCAGGGACGAGAGGATGTCGGCATATGCAAAAGAGGTAATCAGATTAGTCGAGTTATTCCAGAACTGCCAACTTCTTCAAGTTAGCCGAGATGATAACAGCCATGCCGACGCGTTGGCCAACCTGGCGAGTTCAATGCAGACTGGAAAGACAAGAACAATTATGATCGACTACATGTCGGGCCCGAGCATAGAACCACGGAACGCAAAGCACGAAGCAATGTGTGTGGACATGGGGCCGAGCTGGATGGATGCAATTGTTGCGTTCCTGAAAGAAGGAAAACTGCCAGAAGATCGCAAGGAGGCACACAAAGTCAGACTGAAGTCGGCAAGATTCAGCCTGACTGCGGACGGACATCTCTACAGAAGGTCCTTCACTGGACCCCTTCTAAGGTGCGTACACCCTTTACAAGTTGAAGATTTTTTATATGAAATTCATGAAGGGATTTGTGGAAGCCACACTAGGGGCAGATCGTTAGCCCATAGGGCCATTATCCAAGGGTATTGGTGGCCATACATGCAAAAGGATGCAGAAGTATATGTGAAGAAGTGCGAACCCTGCCAACGGTTTGCACCTTTGATTCATCACCACCGCCGACCAATCCAAAGATTCAAATTTCGGCCGTTTGCCCAATGGAGCATGGATTTGGTTGGACAGCTTCCCCAAGCAACTGGGCAGAGAAAATACTTGTTGGTAGCAACAGATTACTTCACAAAGTGGATAGAGGCAGAACCTCTTGCTAAAATCCGAGATGTGGACGTCAAGAACTTCATATGGAAAAACATTATCACAAGATTTGGCATTTCTAGAGCCATCGTGGCCGACAACGGAACGCAGTTCGACAGCAAACTTATCAAGAACTTCTGCGCCAAATTCAAGATCAAGAATTACTTTTCAACACTAAGTTTCCCCCAAAGTAATGGGCAAGCAGAAGCATCCAACAAAGTAATTTTGGATGGAATAAAGAAGAGGTTGCAGGCAGCAAAAGGGAAGTGGGTAGACGAATTGCCCAACATGCTTTGGGCATATCGGACTACGCCGAGAAGATCAACAGGGGAATCTCCCTTTGCCATGGCCTATGGCACAGAAGCAGTCATTCCACTGGAAGTCGGCATCCCAGGGATCCAAACCCAGGGAGTTGAAAATGGGACTAATGATATACTCTTAGCCCGAGATCTGGATCTTTTAGAAGAACGAAGAGAGAATGCTGCAATTCAGCTTGCCAGAGCTTACAACAAGAAGGTCAACCTAAGAGATTTTCAAGTCGGCGACCTAGTCCTGAGAAAAGTGGTCGGCAACAAGAAAGATCCCAGAGAGGGCAAGCTTGGCCCAAACTGGGAAGGACCTTACAGAATTACCTCGGTGTTAGGTAATGGAGCTTATCGGCTTGAGGGCAATGAGGGCAAAGCATTGCCAAGACCCTGGAACACTTGTAACTTGAAATTTTTCTATCATTCAGATGGTCCTTAATCTTGGCCGATGTCATCAATAAACACATATGACTGATAAAGATGCTGGAAGACATGACAAATGAGAACCCAAGTGGAACTCAGGTTCACATTAGGGGCAGAGAAGATACAAAGCCTACCACTTGTTGAAATTTGTAGCAATTTATAAGTTGGTCTGGCCGAATACATAGCCTACCACTTGTTGAAATTTGTAGCAATTTACAAGTCGGTTTGACCAAATACAAAGCCTACCACTTGTTGAAATTTGTAGCAATTTACAAGTTGGTCTGGCCGAATACAAAGTTTGCCACTTGTTGAAATTTGTAGCAATTTACAAGTTGGTTAAACCGGTACAAAGCTTAGCTTCGCTTGTTGAAATTTGTAACAATTTACAAGTTGAAGTTAAGCCGAGATGGTTCCTTAGCTTCACTTGTTGAAATTTGTAGCAATTTACAAGTGGAAGTTGAGCCGAGATTACTACTCTCCTCGCTTGTTGAAATTTGTAGCAATTTACAAGTCGGGGTGAAGCTGATACTATTGCTAACTGACATATAGCAATCCACAAAGTGGTCAAGCCATAGAAGATGTTCAAACACTTGTTGAAATTTGTAGCAATTTACAAGTTGAAGCTAAGCCGACATGTTATCATCTGTTTAAATTTGTAGCAATTTACAGGTTGAAGTAAAGGTTAAGTATATTGTTTAAATCCTTGTTGAAATTTGTAGCAATTTACAAGTAGATCACTGTTTAACACTTGATTACAACTTGAGAAAAGTTTACTGTATATGATAATCCTTGTTGAAATTTGCAAAGAATTTACAAGTAAATTGGTGATATTGCGATATTGAAGTTAAGGTTTACATGTTATCATCTGTTGAAATTTGCAGCAATTTACAGGTTGAACTAAAGGTTAAGTATATTGTTTAAACCCTTGTTGAAATTTGCAGCAATTTACAAGTAGATCATTGTTTAACACTTGTTAAAACTCGAGTAAAGTTTACTGTTTATGTTAATCCTTGTTAAAATTTGTAGGTCAGACTGAGATTGTTGTTTAAACACTCGTTGAAACTTGAGAAAAGTTTGCAAAGTTAACATTGAATAGTATATGTTTTATACTTGTTGAAATTTATGAAAAGATTGCAGGTCAGTATCTTGCCGACGTAAAACTTGAAGTTATCGTACCCGAGGTATGTAACCCCGAGAAGATTATGCAAAAGAAGAACTATGCAGCTCATGCAAAATATTCTAAGTATAGAATCAAACAGAAGCAATGAAGAGAAATTAAAGACTATAGCATTCAGAGAGAAACAGTTGCATATAAAGAAGGCACTATGGCCTAGCAAGTCAATCGTTCACAGGAAACAAAGAAAGGCACATCGGCCATAAAGAAGAAGCTTACATTGTTCAGGGGACATCAACAAAGAACAAAGAAAAGAAACAAAGTAAAAAAAAACAAAAGACATTCAAGTTTCTTCAGCTTCAGGAGCAGGTTGGGCTAGGACCTCGGAAGTCTCTCGAAGAACAACCTCGGCATCTTTTTCCACCATAGCATCTCGTGATCCTTTCGCCACAACTTCGCCTCTTTATCTGAAGCAATCTCGGCGTCAATCTCGCCAAAGTCTTCTCAAGACTCTTTCACCAAAAGCAAGTCGAGGAAAGCTTCCCATGCTTCCTTGGGCACCTTCTCAGCTTCCTCATCATGGGTTAAGTCTAGGATCTGCTCAACTGGAGGAGGAGACTTGACCTCAGCAGCATCCTTAGACTTTCTCACCAAGGCCTCTTCATCATTAATGTTTTCATCCTCATCTTCAGCCTCGGCTTCAGAATCAGCTTCTTCTTCAACCTGAGTTGAAGGTGGAGAAGGAGGAAAGGGAAGACGAATGGCTTCGGTCTTGTGCCATGGCGAGTCGGCAGGAAGATCAAGCTTTTTGGCCAAAGAGTTCCAACCTAGGGAAAATCCCCTGTTGCATGCCTCCCTAACTTGTAGCTTATAATCTTCCGCGACGTCGGTCATACCCTGAGTATAGGCCTTCTCATGAGAACCTTTATCTCGCTTCCTTAGTGGCGGGGCATCTTCCAAATTCTCGGCTGGCCGCCTTTTCTCGACCTCTCTTTCCGGGCTTCAAAGAACTGCTTTTATTGCTCTCGATTCAAATTTTTCTAAAGCTAAGGATTGGCTTTTGTGGCGACCGGCTGGTCTTCAAGCTTCTTCATTTTTGCCAAAAAGTTTTGTTCTTTTTTAGGGCGACCACCTCCTCCTCGCATCGGCTAATTTCTCCTCGTCTCAAAAGCTTGCATGGAGAAGGAGGGCGTGTTGAATGGCCCGAAAGTTCACAAAGGCAAAGGTTATTACAAAATATTACAAGACTTTACAAGTATGAAGAAAGTGGCGAAAAGAAAAGTTATCAAATTCAAAAACTTACTTGCACAGAAAGCGCCGCAAAGATAAGGGCGTAGTTCTCATATTCACTCATCTTGGCATTGCGCCAAGATCGCCTTCAAGGAGAATCGCGATCTTGGCGCCACGCCGATGTTAACGCTTCGTGCGCTCTCATTGGCATAAACAGCTCGTTCTCAAGGGTAATCCGAGGCGCCCAAGGAACTTTTAGGACTTTGGATCCCGAGGTCGCCCCAGGATGACTTCGCTTTTCGATGGAGTGGACCACGATGGCCGGGTCAAAGCAGTCTTTGGCGAGTCAGAGGAGGGCTTCTTGTTCTCGGCCAATTTGGAGATAGGCATAGCATCCTCAGCCTCGGCGTCAGCCTCAGTCGCCTTGGCCTTTGGCTGGGCCTTCTTGGTTCTTTTTGGTTTTGGCGGAGGCACTATTTGGGATGGTACATCATTGACGCTTACCGAAGGTCGGAGAGAGATCTTGAACAAGCTTTAAGACCATTTCGGGCTTTTACAAGATGTCACGACGCTTTTTCTCATTCTTGGGATCAAGTATTGGGCAAAAGTCGATGGTAGATCGGCTGGATCGGAGGTTGACCCTTGATCAGCTCGAGATGTTGATGCAGTTAGCAGAGTGGTAGCAAAAGGAGGAGAGGAGCTTTTCTTCTTCCTCTTGGGAACGTCGGGAAGAGTTGATTTGTATGTTGGGATGAAATTCAGCACCAATGGAGCTTTGCGCTTCTGGATTGGAAGGTCCAAGAGCTTCTTCAGGCCTTTTCCAGGGAAATAGGACTGGCGAAAGTCCTTGGGAGGCTTGTGAACGTCTGCAAAACAGAACATAACATCAGAAACAGATAAAATTTTTGGAAAACTTGAAGAAAGCAACAGCTAAGCAGTTGACGTTGGGCTCTTACCCTTGCCCTTTTTATCGTTGGGGAGAGGGAAAAGATGGACTTCTTCATCTGGGCCAAACTCCCAATTACCAGACGCAATAAGATAGTCATCTCCAGCACCTTTGTTGGAGTCAGGAAGGTCGGCTATGATTTTAAACTTGGTGGACCTCGGCTTGAGGTAATACACATAACCTTTTTCCTTTAGGTTGAGGGCACACATGGTGTAACAGTATTGGATGTCGGCAAGAGTGATCCTGACACTCTCCTGCCGAGCTAAGGCTATTATACCATTGAGCGTTCTATAGGCGTTGATGGTGAGTTGCATAGGGTTCAGGGTATAGTAATGAAGGACTTCGCGAAAAAGGGGATCTAGAGGGAACCAAAGCCCACATTCGACAAAGGCTACAACAGGAAAAGGCATGGTATCATCCTCGGCCATAATAGAGTCACCCTCCCCAGCCAGTCTTAGATGGACATCCTCTGGGATGGAGAACTCTTGCCTAAAAAATTCTAGTTTGGTTGGGGTGTTAACC
The DNA here is from genome assembly GCA_025200525.1 of Camellia lanceoleosa. Taxonomy (NCBI): domain Eukaryota; kingdom Viridiplantae; phylum Streptophyta; class Magnoliopsida; order Ericales; family Theaceae; genus Camellia; species Camellia lanceoleosa. Next base: position 129,648 of record JANUSC010000068.1, read on the forward strand.
CTATTTCTCCACATACCCATGGTTTTGGTATACAAGTACTTGACTACAGAAACAGGGTACTCCTAAAGGGTTCTTGGGACCTCGGCTTAAACCTAGGTGTATATTGGTAAAGATGGTTTCAGTTTTTCCTAAAAATTGAAGGTTCTATAAGCAAATCCCAAACCTAAGAGCTACGAAGATAAAGATCGAAGGCACAGATCTGGAAAAGATACAACAAAGCAGAAAACAAAAAGGAGTCTCAGATTCAAGAACACAAAGGGTGGAAGACCAAGAATAGAGGAGAAACAGTGCAAATGTTCATATGTAAAATCAAGAAATAAAGACGCATTCAGGTGAATGAGTCGCAAATTTAAATACTGGAGCAGAACAATAATGGCAAAAAATTTGTGGATAATCAAGAATGGAGAAGAAAAGCGGTTGCTTACGAGAAAAGGTGAGGCGGAATGAGCTTCGCCGAGGTCGAACGGAGGCAATGGAAAGCGAAGCTTGAAATGGTAGATGGAGATGGTTGCAAAGCTCGAGCTTGGGGCAATGGCGGTCGAAGAAGAAAGCTTTAGAGAGAAAATGTAAAGTATTCAAACGCAAAAGTGAAGAAAGAGAGAGGCAAGCGTTTTGTCCAAAACATGAAGCAATGGCAAAACAAAAGCAATTATTGCGCTGGGTTAACGTCGTCGACGGCATAGCGAAGAAAAACGACCAACGAGCGTCACCAAAGACGGACCAATAAGGGAAAAACGCGTCAGTGGAACGGTTGAAAAATAGTGCATGACAGCTCATGCGCGTAGGAGAATTGATCTGAATTCTTGTTCTCGGATGAAGACATGTCGGCTTGAAATGGATGATCTTGGCTAGAAAGTTCTTAAGCCGACATACGAGAAAGAAGTCCAATGTAGGCTCCATCACCTCAGTATGCCGAGGTAATAGAACCTAGGGGGCAGTTGTGGGGTTATATTTCTGAGTACCAACACGTGGCAAGGTGACGCCGACGTGTCAGCCGAGGTGCCACGTGTCACGGTAAGTTTTGCCAAGGTAATCTAAGAATTGCCGAGGTTATCTCCGAAGATATCTTAATCCGGGATAAAGGTCTCTCATTTCTCCTACCTCGGTTTAACATGCAAAGGCCGAGCTACCCGCAGAAGACTTAAGCCAAGGTAATTGTTAGATCGACCATACCTGCCTATATAATATGATAATATTATCCTGGTCGAATGAATGTCCAGCCATGTGAAGAAAGCTATAGGCCAACACCTCGCCAACTAGCTGGCCTTGAGGCCATGTGAGTTGGCCATGAGACCACGAGAGGCCATGTGAAGCAATGAGAAGCTTTTATCTGGAAAGCTGCCAAAAGCACAACAATGGGTTGGCAGGTAGCTCAAAAGTTGATGGCTTCTCCATCTCTATTCTGGTGTATATATTAGCCGAGAGAGAACGAGCTAAAGGGGGGGCACTTACAGTTACAAGCTTAGAGAACAAAGAGAGGAAGAGAATTACAGAGAGTTAATTGTAATTCTTTCTATTCATTCAATATAGTGAATCTGTTGCCCGTGGATGTAGGCAATTTGCCGAACCACGTTAAATTCTTTGTGTTATTATTTGTGCCATCTATTCTGTCTGTGTTCTACAGCTGAATCACTAAGGTGGGCAGTGTGAACGGAAAATCACTCACACATTTTTTAATTGAATTTGAGTTTTTAGCAATACTAATAGGTAATTCATGTATGATTGCATTTACTTTTCCTTGCTTTTGATTCTGAATTAGGGTGTTTTACATAGTTATACATAGAGCATTTGTATGTGTATGTAACTCTATGAGTGTGGTTTTAACTGGTCTTATTTGATGTTTAGTTGAACAAGAAAAAGCATCGGTGATCTTTGTGGAGGTGACACGAAACAATAGTACGAGAGTTAAAAAACAAGAATTGTTAGGAAAGTCTTGGTTAGAACCAAAACTCCCACTTCACCAAAAGTTACTAAGCGGAACACCTAAGCCGAAAAGTTGAAGGGTAAAGAATCCTCCGAGAAGGAACAGGTTGGGGATGCTAAGGATGTAGATTCTGAGAAGAAAGAAGAATCCTCTGTTTCAAATGTTGAAGAATCTGCCAAGATGAAAGAAACTGCTGTTGAAAATGTTGAAGCAACCAAAACGGAGGAGGATCAGAGTGTTATGAATGTTGAAGAACCCACAAAGAAGGAAGAAAAGGCTGTTGATGTGGAACAACCTCTGGTTCCAAATGTTGGAAAATCTACAACGCAGGAAGATCCTGTTGCTGTCGATGTTGCAGAGTCTTTAGAGAGTCGAGAACCTGTTATGGCAAGGGAGGAAGCCGAGGTGAAGGAAAAAAATGAGGAAATGAGAATTGTTGAGGATAAAGTGGGACCCAATAATGAGCTTGTCAGCATGGAGGAAGATACCAACAAGGAATTGAAAGGACAAGATGTTGAACCTGGGGATGGACACCAGGGTGAGGAGTGGATAGAGGAGTGCAGGGACCTAGAAGTTCTTGAAGAATTTGGTGAGGAAGAGCTTGCAGAGGAAAATATCGAGGAGCATGGCGAAGAAGAAGAGGCATTGGAAGAGGAATGCTTGGAATTTACTGCTGTGGCAAAAGAGCTCAAGATTAGGAAGGAGGTGGAGATATTTGTTGGTGGGTTGGATCGTGATGCAGTGGAAGAGGATGTGAAAAAGGCTTTTGAGAACATTGGTGAGGTAGTTGAAGTTAGGTTGAATAAGGATCCTTCAACTAACAAAAATAAGGGTTATGCATTTGTGAAGTTTGCAACTAAGGAGCAAGCAAGCCAAGCTTTATCGGAAATGAAAAACCCTCTTGTATGAATTTTCTCTTAGTTGTTGTTGTTTCTTTTTCTAATTTTAGTGTGTTCTAATTTTTTGTTGTTCATAGATACATGGGAAGCGATGTGGGACTGCACCAAATGAGGACAATGACACATTGTTCTTGGGCAATATTTGCAATACGTGGACAAAGGAAGCTGTAAGATTTACTTAACATAGTAGATGTATTCTAAGCAAGATTGCTTGCTCATTATTAATTTGACATGGGTTGGCAACCTGGCAGATCAAACAAAAACTGAAAGACTATGGAATTGGAGGTGTTGAGAACATTACTCTTGTCTCAGATGTCCGGCATGAAGGGTTGAGTTGTGGCTTTGCATTTATTGAGTTCTCTTGACATGCTGATGCCATGCTTGCATATAAGAGACTTCAAAAGCCGGATGCTGTTTTTGACCATTTTGAGAGGACTGCCAAAGTAGCTTTTGCTTAACCTTTACGTGAACCAGTTCCAGAGGTAACGGCCCAGGTTAAGTGAGTGTTTGTTGATGGGCTTCCACTATGAGTATTTGTTGATGGGCTTCCTTCCCAGTGGGATAAGGACCGAGTTAGGGAGCAATTTAAAGGCTATGGAGAGATTGTTGATGGGCTTCCTCCCCACACACACAAGAAAAGGATAATGCTGATGCACATGGGGCCTCAAGGGCTGCTATGATGTAAAAGAGATTGTCGTCTATAAAGCATGGATACTCCAAAATTGGTGCTGTGGCGGTGTTCGACATGCGAACACGGGGGACACGGGACATGCCGGGGACACGTACGAGTAATTTAATGATTTTTTTGGAAGGGGACATGGTGGGGACACACGTGTCCAGATGGCCACGACATGGGCCACGACATGGGCCACGGCAAGGTTTTTTTCGAATTTGTTATATTTATTTGGTGTCGAAGTGTAATATTTAAAAAGAAAATAATAATAATAACAATAATAATAATAATAATAAAAACATGTAAAGCCCTAATCGAACAACTGACGGAGTTAAGGAATAGAGTCAGACCTGCGAAGACCCCCTCTCTCTCAGTTGAAGACCTCTGAAGTTGATCGAAGCTCTCTCTCTCAGTCAAAACCCTCCGAAGTCGATCCAATCCACTTTGGCAAAGCTTTCTCTCTCACCTTCTCTCTCTCCCTCGCGATCGCAATCGCGATCGCTTCTGTCTCCTTCTCTCTCGCTTCTCTTCCTCTCTCTCGGCCTCGCTTCTCCCTCTCTCTCCTTTCTCTTCTGTCTCCCCGTCTTTATCCTTCGTCTTTATCCTTGATTCATGTATAATATATGTAACTATTATTATTATATATTACTTGCCCGTACCTAAAGCCACGGTATAAATAATATTAAAATTAAAATGTATTTATAAAAGTATATTTAAATTTTTTTTTCTTAAAGAATTTGTAACGTTTTTGCTTGTATTATATGCTCTACAAAACTCAAATAAAATAACGACTCTCCCATGCAAATTAAGAAATAAACATATAAGATTTATAATGTTTACCAATATTGCAAATCAAAATATAAGAGTAAGTAAAAAAAAATTGTAAACACTAAATAAAAAACAGAAACTAAGGTTATTGTATACTAAATCTATAATAAAAAGAAAAAAAATATTACTAAATCTATATACTAAAGAACATCCGTAAATGCTTTACATAATAAAGCACATCAGTATAATGTAGGCATTCAACTCATCTTGGTAATGAAAAAAAGAAAAGAAGCAGAAATATGTGATATTTTACCAAATTGCTATCAAAATGCTAACCCATATTTTGTCTATGATACCAAGAACTCTTTTATTTACTCTCCATTTGGTACTATCAAGTGTATTAAGGGTCTGAAATGCAGAAAAATTTGTAGAGTAATTCTAATTTCAAGTGTAAACATAACAAGTTGGTTAGACCAACTCCCCGAAGCTATTTGAAATGAAAATCATCCAAAAGCACACAACATAGAAGAACTAAATACTGTCCAGAAAATATAAACAAATTAAAACCCATTCAAAAAATAAAACCCATTAAACATAACAAATTGGTTAGACCAACTTCCCGAAACTATTTGAAATGAAAATCATCCAAAAGCACACAACATAGAAGAACTAAATACTGTCTAGAAAATGTAAACAATTAAAACTCATTTAAAAAATAAAACCTATCAAGTATTAATTCAGATCCAAAACCTTTTAAAAAATTAAATCCATTTAAGAAACATAATGTTAAGATTAAATTGGATAAATTACATTTTAATCCAGATGATAAATTACATTAAACTAGATAAATTATATTTTAAGATTAAGTATTATATATCTATCTATTATTGCAGATTAATCTATTATTGCAAAACATTTATAAATGATAATATTAAATTTAAAAAAAAAAAATCGTAAACTAAAAGCAAATTGAACAATTTAATTCCCAATGGAAGCCAAGCAACATATTAAAGAAGTAGGATACCTTTAATGGTTTAGCCAATTTTATATGAACAATAGCTGATTAAAAAAATAAATAAATAAATAAATCAAATAGAGAGAGGAGCATTAAAGATTTAGCCAATTTTCTTATTTGTATAATCAATTTTACTCCCCAAAATTACTATATGTGAGAGAGATTTCATATTAAAAAAATTTAAAATAAGACTTACCAAGTACCCATGAGCTTCTTAAGACTCAGCACACAGATTGCAAATATCTATGTGTAAAATCAAATAGAGAGAGGAGCACTAAAGATCTTTGCAATTTTCTTATTTGTATAATCAATTTTACTTCCCAAAATTACTATATGTGAGAAAGATTTCATATTAAAAAAATATAAAATAAGACCTACTAGGTATCGATGAGCTTCTTTAGACTCAGCACACAGATAGCAAAGATCTATGCGTAAATTGTCACAAATTTTAGTCAACAACACTATTACAATGAGCACACAACAAATTCTAATTGCTTATTTGGAGTCCTCTGCTGTTCCAATTCTACGTGTAGTGAACATATAAAGCTGATCAAAAAGGCTTAGGGTGTGTTTGGAATGATTTCCAAACTATAATTCTACCTACACATTCCAATTTCATGTTTGGATATGGCTTTCAAAATGTATTTCCAAAACTCTGTGGAAAATTCTGTCTCAGACACGATTTTCAAAAAAAAAAATTTCTTCAAATTTGGCCTAACTGGTCGTCCCACCGGTCATCTAGCCAGTTGACTGGAACAGTGTAAAAAATTTTTTTTTTTTGCAATTGACATATGTTAATTTTTATATATTCGAAAAAAATATTTTCTGAATTTTTAATTTTTTTTTTGCGTTTTAATAGAATTTTAAGTTGTATGTTTGGTTATGAGTTGTAAGTTTTGTATCTAATATCATATGTCACATCAAAAATTTCTCACTCAATTCAAAACTCTTTCACCAAAAAATTTTCCACACTCAAATCATAATTTCAAAACTCACAAACTCAAAATACAATTTATACTCGCAAATTATATTTACAAAACTCTACCAAACGCAACCTTATTCTTTCCAATTTTGGCTACTTGTATTTCAAGCATCTTCTTGAATATAGCTAGCTATGAGACCTAGGATGGTTTTGAGTGGATGTTTTTTTTTTCCCTCTATTTTAGTATTGGATACTATCATGAGCTAAATTTATATTAAAAAATTGGTAATTTTGGGTCCAAAATATAAAAATACTATTTGGAGGTGGAGTGCGATCATAAAAAGGGAAAACATTATGGAGTCATCAGCCAATTGCTTTTGTCTCTTGATTATGACTTAGCTTATGCCTAATGGGATTGGTATTTACTAATGAAATTGATCGGTTAAGAGTTTCATACCCTGAAGATATGTCATTTATTAAAATGTTACTTTGAACTACACACACACATAATTTGTTTAACATGCATCTATTGATACAAATAGGTATATAATAAAAATAAAAATAAAAATAAAAATAAAAATAAAGAAAGGGAAAGAAAAACACAAGCCCATTGCAGGTTGCAAGAAAACAATTTCCACGAAATTGCTCACTAACTCAAATCTCGTATTACGGAATGCCGTTGATAGGCAATAACTGTTCAATTAGGAACGCTTAGCCCTGAAAATTTTGGTGGAAGCCCAAGTTGCCTACCTTGGTTCTTCTTGAATGTGCTCATGTACCTGATGAAAGGATGACTTGCTTGATTTGAACTATTATTTTGAGAATCTATTGATGTGATGTTGTAGATCGTGGGCTTTGTATAATTAGACTTCACATTAAAGTTGTTATTTAACTGTGTATAAAAATTGCATGCAGTTCATGGATTGCAGGTTGATCTTGGGGAGCTGAAGGGAAGGTTGACTGAGGTGATTAGCAACTGTGATTCATTATGCAAGAGAATCATTGCAGAGGGACCCGAATCACTGAGATCATCTGTCAAGCCATTTTCAGTGACCTCAGCAGACGTTGAAACCAGTTGTTGCTCCCATGGAAAGAGCGTTAAACAGAAGCCTGTCTACCATGGAATCCAAGTTAGATTGACTTGCTCATTTACTTTTTGTTGTAAATTTTCCAAGTATTTGACAATCATGGTTGTAGAAATTGAGGTTATACCCTCGGGGCCTGACTAGTGCAGTTTGATCATGCTTCTCTGATTAGCACCTGGTTTTGTCATGGTCAGAAAAGAAGAATAGAGCACTTGTACACCAATCTCCCTTTTGTATCCTACCCATTGTTCATAATTCAATAAAACCTGTGTTTGTGCCATCGTTTCACAGCTTTTATGTTCTTTTATCCATTGTAGTGTTAAATGTACTTCATGTAGTAGTTTCATTCAATCTTCAATGTTATCCAATTATAAAGTGTTTTTCAACTCATCTTTTAAAAGGATGGCTTTTAAACTGGTCTCTCTTTTTTAAAGAAACTTTTTCAATTTTTGTCAAATTATGTATTTATTAATGCTTACTGTTTGAGAAAACAATACAGACGTGATGAGACTCAACTAAAATAAGTTGAATCATATATTAATTATTTTTATATTGTTCTATGCACGATTTAAGTGTAAATAGATCATCCAGACGGTGACATCTCCAGTAGTTTAGTTTCTGGACTCCCTGGTAAACTGTGGACACAATACACTACAACGTCATCACATACTCAAATTTAATCACCAATGTATAGCATTGGAGTCGATCAGAATAGAGAGTAGACAGGATCAAATCATCCGCAGCATCTCCAAAAGAGTTGTCATTATTCTAAATGCAAGCAGAACAAATGGTAGAGAAAGATCCAAAATATAACAATGAAACGTTTCTCAACTTCATATTAAATGAATGAGGGGGGGTTGAAGACAATCAAACAACCCATTAACATCAAAAGTTTAAATTTAACAAGAGTACCCACATTGTAATCAAACTATATTATCTCCGGAACATAGTTATAAAAACTCAAACGCTAAAAACAGAATTGAACCATAATTTAGAGAATCGAAAACAAAGACAAAATGGTTGAATCAATCAAGGCTGTTGCCGAGCAAGAGAGATCACCAGAAGACAAGATGGAACATAAATTTCATTTGCATTAAAGAAGCACAATGTACACATCTAGTTGGACTATTAAAAGTACAATATACATATGATTGTCAAATATTACATACAATAGTATCCATATAGAAATAATCATTAGAAGAACGCGCTGCCGACAGACCTATGTATTGAGAGACTATCTCTTACTAGCAGCTGAAACAGGTATCGGCATAATATAGACAAAATTGTGGGTGCCTCAATATCGACATGGTTATCTCTCATGTGAATCCTATTAAAAGGCTAACAGCTGAGCTAGTGCATGACCCCCTTCAATGGCAGTGGTGGATTATGGGGGTCATGAGTTTTGAAGAACTAGATTTAGTTCTTGAGCACATTTCGCCAGTAGACCACCTCTCCTACAGAAAATCATTAGTAAATAGATTAAAAAAGAGTTATGAGTTGCGAAACCACGTTCGTGGTTACTTGAGGCAAGAAAGAAAATAAAGCTATTCAACAATCTAATATGTTTAAATGGGGTAACTTTGTAAAAAGTGGTATAGAGATTGAACTAACCAGCTTGTGTTGATATTTACAATTGCAAAACTTGGAAGATGAAACTACATATTTCTTAGACTTTATTACCATGTCTTTTCCAATATAACGAGTTTCCATTACGTAGTTTACTTCATGATTGTCCATTACGTCTTCTTTTAAAGAAGAAAGGGTTTAAGATAGATTTGGCCATTTGGGACATGAAAAGAGGAATTTCATGACTACCAATTTATCAGGCAAGCTAAACAGCGAAGACGGATTTCTGACAACACAACCCCTAAACCTAATGTTCTTACATTTAATAAAAAGCTGACTGACCAAGAAACAGCTTCTTTACCTTATGAGCACCGGAAGAATTTTTGGGATCTTCTGCAGATGGATAAAACACTGATTGCAGCATTCGAGTCTGTCAGAGAAAATTTTCAAAAAGAAATCAGTGTGCTATACAAGTAATTCTCATTCATTCACCGCCATATATTTAGGCCAAGTTTGGCATCCTCAAAAAAATTTAAAAAGTCAAAAAGTCACTATCCTATTTAAGTCACATCATCTTATTTAAGTCACATCACCTCTCTAACACATCATTTCAAACCCAACCCAAATCTAACTCATATTTTATAAAAAGTCAAAAAGTACACTTATTTAGTCTTTCCAAACTTGGCCTTAGAATGTTGGGTGGGAATGGAACCACAAAAAAAAAAAAAAAAGTTCCATTAGATGTTGATAGCTGTACCTTTTCTCTGCATGAAGATCGGGACCAATGACTGGAGGTGCTGAAATGGTTGAGCGGACTACTGGTCCAAAGACTGCAACAAGTTTCAATAGCATCTCCAGGGAAATATTGGCATGCCTATATAATTATTAAGATATCTGTCAGGATCCAAGAAATAAAGAGGATATTTATTGCAAATTCACAATTTATCAGTGATATTCTTCAATCATACAGTAATTTATTTATTTATTTTTCTAGTAATTATTTGAAAATCATACATGCTGTGTCAAGTATCGTTACACTGTATTAATAACCATCAATCAGAAAAGAGATTTTCTCTAGGAATTACAAGGAAATCTTACATCTCTGTCAAGTATTATTACAAAAGGCTCTTGTTTCTTTCATTTTTTAATTTCTGCTTCCTTTGCGTGTATGTGTACTTTTTCTTTTCAATTTCAAATGAGAGACCTCAAGATAATATCAAGTTTTCTCTAGGTTTTAGTGCTTCATTAAAAAAAAAAAGTTTTTTATCTAGATTTTATGTACTTAATTAGAATAATTCCTGTAAGAAAAACTTCCTTCTTGGATAATGACCTTTTCTGGGGAGAGAAAAATGAATCACTTTTGCCTCCTCCTCCCCACCCCTCTTCAGAAAACACACATACACACAAGAGATAGTGCAGGAAGAGTTCTTGGATCCTCCACTAGATTAATCCGTTCTTCATTAAAAGACTATTTTCTAACATGAAAACTATAATATAAAGTCAACTCTCTGAACAAATTACTAGTAGATTGGGTCCCCTGGATTTGGTCAATAATCTGGACTTAAGAACCCGGAAAGCATTATCACAGACACTACAGCACCCCATGTCAATGTTTTCCGACCCCCAGCAACATAAAAATTTACCTTTCTATCTTGCTATCCAGTAAACCCAAAAGCACAGGCAGCAAGCAAGAAAACAGATCTAAGGTGAGAATCTCCATTTTCCCCATGAGAATACTCATCAGGTCTGCTTGTACCTACACCAGGGAGAATGAACCTTCAATTAAACAAACACAAAACTGGTTACCAACAGAACAAGCAACAGACTTGAAATCATCCAATGAATACCCACAGAATGATCAGGCAACTTCCTCACAGCATCAATAGCACCATTAATATCATTCCGATCCCAAAAATGCCGCAACACCTGCAAATTTATTAGAATTTTACATGCTCACAGCCTTGTAATATAAAATAAGATGCTAGAACGCAATTCCTGTAACAAGCAATAACAGTACACCAAAATAGACTATCAGCGGCAGAACAACCAGCCAGCAACATCATTAAATGTTCTGGCAATGGAGGCTGATTTGGACCCGCTAAACTTACCTGTAATTTCGTCAAGCGGGACCGAAGGGTACTCAAGAATACATCATGATTCTGCATCAAATCTTCAGTCAAGTCACCATCATTTGAGGATGTCAACTCCCTTCCAGTAATTTGTGGATCTCTATTCTGTAAGTCGCCACGTAACATGATGAATATTCAAAAGACAGACTTTTTAGACAAAATCTAAAACTGTGTCCGCATTAAATGAGAGAAGGAAAAAAAGAAAACTGAAATATAATGTTTAACATTATACACTCCAGAACAAATCCCAATCCCCCAGGCGTCTCTTCCCCTTCCTCTTCCTCATAAATGCAATCATTACTTTGGCTAGGCTACTAGTTTGTAGAACCTTAATTGAGAGAGAGAGAAACTGGGACACTAATTCCATAGGTTTCAATTTATACAACTATGGCCTATCCCCCTTGCACCCCAACTCTTCCAACCTTTACTTTAGGTAGGGTCCATCCAGTTAAAACCAAGTACCAATATAGACCAAACTGAAAGGTCATATCAAACAGAAGATGAGGGTATTTAAAATCAGCAGCATCAATCCAACTTGCTTCCAAGCAATTGGAAATAATAGTGTTTACCAGAGTGCTAATACAAGACACCAAATGATGTTCCCACATCCCATAGGAGTCAGGCACTGATACATGAGGCTAGATCAAGTGCTTGTGCTCATAGAATTTAATTATGATTAATTATACAGTGCATCATTAGCAGTAATACAAGTAGCCTACTAATTCAAAATATCCTGCATGTGTGTTCATACAAAATCAAAATAATATCACACATCACTATGCCCATGCATCAATCACAAAAGATAACCATTTAAGTAGGCAAAAACCCTACCAGCATGGGGGTTGTTTTAGCAGTCTCAGTTATTATATGAGCGGTTGTATCATGTGCCTGAACCTCATCACTATTTAATCTTTCTCTCCTTTCAAACCTCTCAACCAGAGAGCGGGTCCTTCCCTGTACAACTGCCACTGCCAAAAGAATCAAATTCTAAATGAATCAAATTCTATACAATGTGACCTTTCAAACAGTGTAGATATCATTTGATAGCAAACCTCCATTGACAAGTTTAACCGAATTTGTCCCTTCAGTGCTACTGGGGGGGTCATTGCCTGAAACTAATGAAGGGAAAAAAAAGGAAAGAAAAACCAATCAAACTCGTGAGCAATAGATTGTATATATAATCAAAATCTCATACGATAACATTCAAAAACATAAATCATATTTTGGACATATGTACGATATGAAGCAAAACATTCTTCTATCCTTTCAAAAACCCAAGAGAGGAATGAAAACAGTACAGAAGAGAAAGTACTGGACTTTGATAAATATTGAAATGAAAATGGAGTTTAAAAACTTACATTAGTCTTTCTTTAAAGAATTTCAAACTGGAAATGGAAGAAATGATGTTTTCAGAAATTGGTTTTGTCAAGTAATCTCCCCTTTCTTTCTGGAAAATTTAAATGTCTTCTGAAAACAGAATCAATATGCTGCAAGTTCTAGGTAAAGTTTCAATCTCAAAATACAGATTTGTTAATGTAATTGGCAATGAATTCCCAGATCTGTATGTTCACAAAGCAATAATGTCAACACACATGCTTTATCATGTTTTATGCAAGGTAGTTAAGAAACAGAAAATTCATAAGTTCAGTCATCACTAAAATGGACCCAGAGATTGATGAGTGAACAGGGAAGAAAGAAATAATTACAAAAATAAAATAGATAAGAAGGTAAAAAAAGCATCAGTTGGTACAAGAGTTTTATGGAAGCTGCATAGAAGACCAAATTTGCTGCCTATGTATGGAGAAATTAATTCAGCTGAAGGTGCTATGAGATATGCTGGGCCCCTTCATAGAGTGGAATGAGAACAAGAAGTTGTAGCCAAAGACAATTTTCAGGACAAGACTATAAAGTGGAGTGAACAGATAAAAACTATTCATGCAAAACAATTTGACGAATAAACAAGGAGAGTAAGTAGACATGAAAAGAAAAAGAATAGAAACATGTATAAATTAAAAGGATAGAACAGAAAGTGCATAAAATGTCATGTAAAGAAATAGCAGTGTAGCAGAGGAAAAAGAACTTCACCGTTTTCTTGATTAGATGGTCCCTTTGGTGACAAAACTTTTTCGAACTTCTCTGCAACACTCTTGATATTCAAATGCTTTTCCACAGAGGTTTCTCTAGCATCATCATCTGCTATAAGCCTGTGATGGAAGCTTGGATCCACTGCAGTATCATCACTTCTTTTTGAAAAGATTCAGATTCAATGGGCACCGACAGCCTCTCCACATCAAATTTGGTAGCTGATGGCCTCCGTATATGAGGTGGCTTGAGTGACATACCAATGCTGGCCCTCCCAGAGCTAACAGATTCTCTTCTAGAATTGGCCGATTCTTTTCCATCAGCATTGTCCCGAGGTACAACACTAGGTACTATGAAGGATTTAGTATTTGTTTGCCCAATATTTTTTGCATGCACAGCAACTGCAGGACCCTTCTTCTGGGCTTGTATATTATTGATTTCCTTGGAATCAGAGGGGTTTACAACCTTAGGAGACGTATAAGAACCAACTCTTTTTGAGGCAACTGGAGTACAACCTGCAGCTTTTCATGGAACAACATGTTAGGGGACAGACAATATAACCAAAAGCAAAATCAGTACAGACACTACAGAGAATTTATTGGGTATCCAAATAAGATCACAACTTGAGCAACTACATAAAAATACCGTAGTCATCCCTGGTTTAGGCCTAGGCATGCACATCACTTACATGCAGACTTAATCTATCTGTCTAAACAACCCACAAATCAGCCTAGTTGCAACTTTTTTACAATAGCCCGTGTGCCAGTGCTTCATAGGTTTTAATTAACCACTGAACGGGCAGATGAATACATTTTATGTACAAATTCTCTTGTTCAGTGTGACCACAAGTAACATAAAATCAATAACAAATATATATCACAACTTAGACAAATCAATATGAATTTATAAAATTAACAAAGACATATCACAACTAAATAGAAATTAAATCAATATAAATTTATAAACATCATGTGTAATACTGGTATATCAAGGCCTTGCAAATATCCAAAAACCGCCCTGTTCCCAACCTTTGAATCCACATCCCATATTGTCAATGGATGAATATAATTAAAAAGGGTATCCAAACATAATCAGATTTTGAGTAAGACCGAAATTACAATTTTCAAGTAAATACAAAAACTTACTGTCCACGTATATATTTTTTATCTCTTTAATCTCATAATCTGGAGATGGGCAGCGCACACTTGAAGCAGTCGTTCTATGACTCCCTACTTTATCCAAAGGACTTTCCTGAAGATCATGTTTCTGCTCAGTTACCAAGCCAGCCACATATGGCTCGATAAGCTGACAAAAAGAAGACAAATGGACTTGAGGACAAAGAGAAACTGAATTTAAGATGCAAAGGGGAAAAAAAAGCTTGTAAAGTAACAATGAAAGAAAATAATCGAAGTAGTTAAAAAGAACTAGATGAAGGCAACTACCGAAATATCTGACGCCCAAATCGCAATAGAGTTCCGATAATACGAGCAACCCAAGAGTTTTCCATCATGTATACAGATGTCACCCAGTGTTGACCATCCCATATCCACAGCATCGTGACAAATTACAGGCTCCCATGAATAAACCTGCAGTTAAAGGGGCATGGACACATAATGGCTAATTTCTTTTCCCGAAAGGCCGAAACCAAATCTTAAAATATCAAGTGGTTGAGATTGGAACCTTTAAGCTATCATTCAATCCACAAAACAGGGTTCTTCCATCTGGGTGAAAGGTAATTGATCGTACCTCTGTAGCCTGGAAAATAAAAAAGAACAAGAAAATTGTGAAAAAGATTGTGTTTCTAACCTCTAACAGTGAACTCAACAACTTGTCTCCGCAATTTCTTTGTTGCAAACCTTAATAAGGTAATGAATAACAAAGCTTAAATTATCAACAAGGTTAGAATTACACAAGCCCACATACCTCCGGTCTGGTTGATCCAATTAGTTCAAAGGACTCCAAATCCCAAAATTTCACTGTCCTGTCTGCTGAACCTGAACAATAGCTCACACATCACTACAACTTACCAGAGAAGGAAAGTGAAAACCAGAAGCAAATTTAGAGCACAAATGAGGCAGTAAATATTTATATTTGAGGCACATTGACATATCATTCACAATTTCCAACATCCCATAAATTTGTTAGATGATGTGAAAAGCCATGACACATATCGAACCCAACTGTAATATAGAACTAAATAGATGGTTAATGCACAGATAACAATATGAATGTTAGCCCACCAACCACCATCAGTACCCAATAGCTCACCATCATAGGATCCCCTTGCTACCCAAACACAAAAAATTATTAAAAAAATAGAACACCCCTTCCTTTTTGGTAAGAGCAAATGTTGGATTTTTCCCTCTCTGGTCTAAATGGAAAACAAATATGATATCAAACACAAGTTGAAAATTGCACGTAGTGACTCATGTATTAGATGCAAAGAATTGCCAATAAAGAAAAAAAAAATAGTTGTACACTTTTATTTATCGAGCTTTCAAGGTACGTTCCATACACACAAATGAAATGAACTGAGAATGGAATGAGAGTGGGAATGAACCACAAGTTTGAATGGAAAGGAATATTGCCTATTCTCCTTCCAATGTTTTGTTGGCAACATGGAATGATGTAGGAATTAAATGACAAATTCCATTCCTGTGTTTGGTTAAGCCTATTAAGAAGATGGAATGGAAAGAAATTTTTTTATTATCAATGATAGTGTTGAAGGTGGTGATGGTGGCGAGGGCATAGTGAGGTTTCAAAAACTGGATCAGATCGGCAGGTAGAATTGGGACTTGGTCAGCTTTCCGATCCTGAATACCTAAAAGAACCGTTCACAACATAAAAACCGCTCTTGATTTTCAAAACCGCCAAACCATTTGACCTGTTTCCGGTTGATGGTGATGGAACGGGTTTCTTACCCTTTCAGAAACTCCTAAACCAATTCGGCGATAACCATTTCTCCGGTACTGGGCAACCTATCCACCGACTCACGACACGCCACACCAATCCAACCTTGATAGTCGACGGGCTCCAGCTCCAGCTCTAGCTCCAACCGTGACTGTCTATGACGAAGGTGAGACCCTCCCTCCTCCTAAACTTTGTTGTAAATGGTCAATGTTATAGTCTATGTTTTTTTTTATCAACCTTGTGTTATGTTGAGAACAATAAATTGTTACATTGAAAGTCGAACCATTAATGTCATGAAATGACTTCAACTTTAATGTGATGAGACAACTTGTGCCTTTCCATTAAATACTCATATATACATATATGTATGTCTATGTACTATGATTTATCAAAAAAAAATGTGTGTCTATGTACTATGAACAAGATATTACAAGTGTATACTTAATATTTTAGGTTAAATTATTATTTTGTGCATTTACTTATTTACTTTAGAAAAAAAAAAAAAATAGACGAAACATGTCAAAAAAATTTAAGAGTTATAAAATTTTAAAATTTTAATATTTATTTTGGTTATTTATACATAATTTTTAATATATTTATGACATTACAGTTCGATACCAGTTTGATTTTGGTTGACCTGACGGTTGAACTAGTAATCCGTGACCTGATCATTTTTTGTGATTCTCTTAAAAGTTTGAGTATCAAAACATTAGGTGGTTGTAGCATGGTGTGGTGTGAAATGTGTGTAGTAGTGGTGATGGTGGTAGCGCCGATAGTGGTAGGATGGTGGCAGTGGTCGTGCCTATGACTTTGGTAGTTGTGGTAGTGGTGTGGTAAGGTAATACTAGTGGTGGTGGTAGCAGTAAAGACCAGTGCCAGAGCAGGAAGTTCATCGTCACCATCACCAGACAAGGGTGCTAGCGCTAGAAGTTCATAATCATTTGCCACCATCAAACAGCGGTGTCAGAGCAACAAGTTCATCACCATCAAATCTCGGTGCCGAAGCAAGAAATTCATTTTCATCACCACCAAAATCTGGTGACGGAGCAGGAAGTTCATCATCATCATCATCATCATCACTGGACACCGATGACAATGCCTCCTGATTGTCACTAGACACTGGTAACGGAGTAGCAGGAAGTTGATCGTCACCACCAGACACCACCGGTGGAGGCGTAGAATAGTCATCTAAAGGTGCAGGTACAGGTAAAACAAGAAATTGATCGTCGGCACTAGAAACCAGTGACAGTACAAAATCATATATGGTGGTGTAGCTGCATGAGCCAACGGCACAGAATGTGCGGGTTATGTTAAGGAAGAATGACGCCAACATTGATGTATAAGCCAACGAAAATCAAGACTGCAAGTGTAAAAGCAATCTTCATGAATTGTTTTTAACAACCTCACAAACTCTTCACTAAGGTGAGGCATCATAAGGAAAACCACATCTCTATTATGATGATGATGATGATGAGGCTTGGATGATTTGTGTAGGGCACCAAGACCCAACCAACATTGCTTCACCTTCTCTGCCGCAAGAGGTCACCTTGGGATTGGGAATCCCGAAAATCGCAGAATCGGCCACCATGGAGGGAAGAAGGGAGCCAAGACTGGCCTCCATGGATACCATGGCCACAACATGGCTTTGAAACCTCCTCTTGAATTGCTTTCACTCACTTTAGAATCTCCTTAATCGGTGCTACAACTAAAAACCCTCGCTTCATTCAGCCTAAACTACAACCACAACTAAAAACTTCAAACTTGATTTTTTAAGCTTTAAAATGATCAAATTAGACTGGAAATTTATACAAGTTTTGTAATAGAGTTTAAATGCATAACTACTCTGTTATAACTTACAATTGATAGATCAAGGTTTTTAGATGGACAATCAAGTCTTATTTTACAAATTGTTCTCAAAAAGTTCAATTTCCTATAATGGAATATTTTATTCCAATTTTAACTTTCGTATTTAATATAAATAAAAATTTCATAAATAATTTTAATTTACTTAAAATTATATTTTTTAGTTGTAAAAACTAAATATATTATATTAAAAAAAAATCATAAACAACAATCAGATGGAACAACGAAGATAATAAACTCATCATTTTTTGTTGATTCAAACTACGAATTATTTTTTGATAAATGTACCAACAAAACACAATTTTATTAAAATTTCATCAAGAGAGGTATGGAAAATAATAGGGTTAATTACACCAAGACTCCTCAACTATTAGTGACTATCAACTTACCCTCATCATCTATAAATCTGTACATTTTGACCCCATCAATTAAGAAAATGTATCACTTTACCCCTCTCGACTACCTTAAAAAAAGACGTATTTGTACGATTTTTTAGTTGAAGGGTTATTTTGTACAAGTTCATAGATGAGGGCGGTAAAGTGATACTCGTTAATAGTTGAGGGGGTCTCAATGTAATTAACTTGGAATAATACTATGGCAAATTCACATATTTTTCAATGCAAGAGATAATTGATGAATGTTATATTTATAGTTTTGTTTATGAAAATTTATTTAATTTCAACAATTAAAAATATTTTTAATGATAATAATTTAAATTTGTTTTAATTTTTTTTTTATTGTATTTTAATGAGAATTGTAAAATTGGAATACAATATATTATGGATAATTGTCGAACAATTTACAAAAAGTAGGATTTAGTTTCTCCACAGTAAAATTTAATAAGACTATAATTTTTTTAGTTTTAGTTGCATTAGACATCTAAAAATAATAGTAATTAATTTTTAAAAATAATAAGAATAGTAAAAATATACTGATCTTTCATTACTAAAATGGTTTGAGTGTTATTGTAAAATTGAAATACTAGAGAAGGATTCATAGCCCAATACGGATGGCAACGTTTTTCAAGCGATGGGTACTATCTTTGTCAACAAAAATAGTTTCGGAGCACCATATAATATTTTGTTCATGATACTCCAAATTAATCCTGTATAGAAAAATTAAAAAACACCATATGATATTTTGGAATTATCATCCGAAAGTAAATAGAGAAGTGGAAATTTTTTTATATTTTGTTTTGTTAGTTTTTTCGTTTTAATTCTTTTTCTTTTGGTTGGATTTGGGCTAGTTACATGTATGATTCTCTCCTACATTATAATGGAAAAAATTAACATCTTCTATATTTTTAATTTAATGGTATAGCAACACCTTGATGCACTCATAACACATAAATAACAAAATAGCAAAGTGATAATGGTTTCAATTTTATATAGATGATTTATATTTTAAAAAAGAATATTTCCATAAATGAAAATAGCCTTTTTATCATAGTCATGAGACAAGGGCGGGCTGACACTGGGTTTGTGGTATTCTATCCCTGCCCAATTCTTTGTTGAGGTGTGAAAAATCAAGAAGATGGCAAGAGTGGAGGGAGTAAGAGAGTTAGGAGGGGTATGATACTAATAAGAGAAATGATGTATTATATATACGATGGACAAAGATTGATTAGTAATACGAGATATTTAAAAAAAAATTGAGTGATAAAAAAGCAAAAAAAAAAAAAAAAATTGAAATACATATAAACATAATGATGTATCACTTTGATTATATTTAAGAAACTAAATTATATATTAATATATATGCATAAAAAAAATTGATTAATGTAAACTAAATGGAGTGAGGGAAGCAAATCTTATTCCCTCCCATATTGGGAAATTGCCCCCATTGAGTTTGGAAAAATTTCAATTTTATATATAATTTTAGAATTTCTTTTCAAAATTTCCCCAATGAGATTCTAAATTGCGGCTACAGAAGATTAAGAAATTTTATTTTACCTATGGTTTTAGAATAATTTTTGATTTGCCTCATATTAATTTTTTTTTTAAATTACTATTTTTACTTATGATTTAAATTTTTTGAAGAATTGCCCTTTTATTTTTGCTCCCATGAAAATTCCCCATCCACTTATATTATTTCCCCCTCAGATTTCCATCTCTCTCTGTTTTGTTGTGCATGTTGTTCATTACTTGGATTGATTTGGAACAGTAATGCAGTGCTATACATCAAATAGGAAAAACAAAGTGTACAGTTTTATGTAAGAAAAATACATGTTCCACCCCAGCATAACTTACCTGTTGCCAAAAGGAACTCAAGGGGATGGAAATCTATCGATCGAATATGTCCTTCATGGAGCTTGAATTCATGCAAGAGCTTTCCAGCAGTTAGATCCCACACCTGTCCAAAAAAATAGGGATCATTATCCAAACAATAATTTAAAAAAAAATACTGCTTTCAGGCTGAACTGCCAACAAGAAGTCTGATATTACCTTTACAACATTATCAAATCCACCAGATACTACCCAGCGACCATCAGGACTAAATTTTATAGTACTAATTCCTCGAGTATGACCCTTGTATGTGTGAATGCATCCCTTCTTTCTGATATCCCAGATCTTTAGATTAGTATCCATGGCACCAGAGGCAAAAAATTCACCAAATGGATGGAATTCAACAGCAGTGCAATTGGATCTGTGTCCAGTAAGAGTGCGAACCACTACACTTCAAGATTAATAACAACTAGATTAGGACAAGCCACCCACCACTCTTAAAATCCGTGTTATTACAACAAATTGCAGGTCAAGAAGTTTCAGTTATAGAAAACATATACTCTAGTTCCACTACTTGCAAATCAGGAATCCAGATTACCCCGGTGAGAAATTGACTAATTTACATTATATATATCCATATTAAACATGATATATCAAAATTAATATTTAACAAAACAGAATTATGTATTTCTGTTAGTTTACAGAAACAAAATCATGCAGCAATGCTTTCAATCTAGGCTCAACTTTTATTGAGCTAATGAAGAACAAAACGGCTTACTCTTTGTTTCTTCCAAATCCCACAACTTTATAACACCAGCAGAAGCTCCAGCAAGCACCAAAACCTCTGTCGAATCAAATGTTACAGATTCTACTGGACTTGTGTGACCACATAGACTCTGCACAAGAAACACAACCTTATTCCATCATATAAAGTAACCACAGCTACTTAAACTGTGACACCAAATCATAGTATATTTTGAATACCAATACTTGCACACACAATTAATGATGCAATGCAAGAGAGTCTTCAAAGCTGAATATACATAAATTCAACAATAAATAAGATGTTAAAAATGGATGCACAGTTAGTGAAGTTGTATGAACAAGAAATAACTCCTATACTTCATTAAGCCAACAATGTCAGAATGTCTCAATTGTGTTTCACTATTTCCTCGTATATAATAATAAATATCTCAAAATTTTCACAAAACTGCTTGCACAATTTCCGAATTATGCCAAGAAATATAGCGGATGACAACAGAAAACCTAATTGTTGTAGTTTTCTTGACATAACTGGAAACTAATCACAAGATTTTCTCTAACCATGAATTATTTCAATGCAAATTTTCCAAATATATCAATGAACTTACAACACAATGCAAATCAAGCACACCTCCAACAAGCTGTAAAATCCAAACTAATCAATACTATATCATAAATCCAAAGCCAAATTCCAAGCTCAAACTCACCATTAATGAAGTTGCCTTGCCAATCGACCAAAGATTCACTTTTTGATCATCCCCACCGGTAATGAAAAGTCGACAAGTCTTCTTCCCGACAGTAAGGCAATTCACACTACCCGAATGAGCCATAAACTCCTCTATTTTCAATTCAGTCAAGAAAACAAATGCATCCAATACGAATACAAAAAAAAAAAAAAAAAAAAAAAATGAACCATCAAGTTCAAAAGTCTAACATCTCTTTAATTGCCAAGAAAATGCAGGAACAAGAAAACAAAAATTAAACCCCTGAACCTCAAATTTTTCCTAGTTACTGTTACACCCAATGACCCAACAATGTGAAATCCCACAACTTAAATCAGCTGAACTGAGCTGAGCTAAATTTGATTAAAAGTGAAGCCATTGGTTTTTTTTTTTTTTTTTTTTCTTTACTTTCTCAGCAACCAAACAGAGGAGAAAATACATTTTCCAAGATGGCTAAATGAAAGTAGTTCAGATCATGTGAAAGTAATGGAAAACCCTAGAATTAAATAAAAAACTCGAATCAGAGAGAGCTCAATGTGAGCTAAAAATTTCAGAGGATACGCAATTTATATCCACGCTTCGCCATTTGAGAGATCTCTGGTTCCGAAACTGGGATCAGAGAACTGAAACGCCGTCGTCTCGGGCTTGATCTTCGTCGTCGTTGTGGTGGTTTCGATTTCTATATATATATATATATATGTGAATGTGTGTATAGATTGTAATGTAAAGGATGTGAAATCTACCGAACGAAGAAAGATGATTCGGAGATTCTAGTGAGAGAGAGAGGAGAGAAAGTTGAGACTTTTTGTATGCTTTTTAGGCGAGACGCGTCTCTGGAGCTCTTTGCCTTGTTGAGAGGGAGAGAGAGAGAGAGAGAGAGAATGAGAGTGGAGCTGAAATATACGGCACTGAAATTTCAGAAATCGGACCGTGATTTGAGGCAGTCTTTTGACAGGAGCCTATCATGCATCCTTTAAAATTTGGAACCGGCTTCTCTCCGGTTCTTCGTCGTTTATTTTTGGAATCGCATTTTGATAATTTAAATTACTAATAATGTACTGTTCTTATTGAAAGTTAAGGTGTTGTTTGGTAATACTTACGTTTTCAGTTTTCTGTTTATATTTATAAAAATTTTAAAAACTCAAATAAAAACTTGTTTGGTAAACTTTTTGATTTATAAATCATTGGCCTCGCTTATAATTTATTAAAAAATAAAAACACAAAAAATGTGTTTCCATTTTGAGTTTTCAGTTTTTTTTTTTTACCACCCAACACTAGCCACTACCCACCACCATTTTCCACCACCGTCTTCCGCTACCACCACCCACTGCCACCTGCCACCACCGTCTTCTGCCACCACCACCCACTGCCACCCGCCACCACCACTCACCACCCATCTACCACCACCATCCACCACCTGCCACCACCACCCACTAGCCACCCACCACCTACCACCCACTTGTCACCCACTCGCCACCACCACCACCACCACTACCACTACCACCACCACCCACCACCCACCTGCTATCCACCTGCCACCATCCGCCACTACCATCCACCGCCCCCCACCACCACCCGCCACCTACTTGCCATCACCAGTCACCACCTACCAGTCACCACCATCCACCACTTACCACCAGCCACTTGCCACCCACCACCACCACCACCACCCACCACCCACCACCACCACTACCACCATCACCCACCACACACCCGCCACCCACCTACCACCACCACCCGCCACCTACCACCACCACCACCCAATCGCTACCACCTACCACCCACCACCGTCACCCGCCCACCCACCGACCACCACTACCACCTCCACCACCACCCATTACCTACCCGCCACCCACCTGCCACCACCACCACCCGCTACCCGCTACCACCACCACTACCACTCACTCGCTACCACCCACCACCCGTCACCATCACCTACCCGCTACCACCTACCACCACCCGCCATCCGCCACCCACCTACCACCACCACCACCCACCACCCGGCCACCATCCGCCACCCACCACACCACCACCACCCACCACCCACCACCCACCGCCACCACCACCACCACCACCACCACCACCCACTGCTACCACCCACCACCACCACCACCACCACCACCCACCCACCCACCCCGCCACCACCACCACCACCACCACCGCCACAGCCGCCACCACCACCCACTCGCCACCACCCACCACCACCAGCTACCCACAACCCACCGTCACCACTTTCTACCACCGTCTTCCGCCGCCACTTGTCATTTCTCACTCTTTTTTATGTTTTTAATTTTTTTAAACATTTTGTCAATTACCAAACACGTTTGTAGTTTATGTTTTTTTTAAAATAAACAAAAAATAAACAAAAATCAGTTTATAAAAATTTTGTAAATATAAACTGAAAACGTAAACGTTACCAAACGCACCCTAAGTTAATTAATAACGTTAGCTACGTATTTAAATTAATTTTATATTAAAAAATATAAAGGGCAAAAAAATATAATCTGAGTACGTGCTTTTCATTATTTGATTTGCTTAATTTTGTTGTTAGAATGATATATTTAACAAATTTTAAAATATGAACGATTCGAATTATCGAAGAATAATACAAAAACCAATCCAACGAGTCAAACTGAACTGTCCAATTTGATAAAGGACTAACACTCCAGTTCCAATTTGATTTATCTCGTTAATTATATTTTCTTCTTGAGTTGGATTTTTTTTATAAAATTTGTAGATTTTCAATATATATTATTTACACAAAAAAAAATTGATAATCGTAATATTTTTATTTTATTGTATTTATTTTCAAAATAATGAATGACAAATATATTTTTAAAAATAGATCATTCAAATTTTTAGAGACAAACACAAAAAAATAAACAGTTTACGATTATCAAATCGACCTAATTTTTATTTATAAATTATATACATTGAGAATTTTACAAAACGAACTGTTCAATTCATCCAAACGAAATCTATTGTATGCCCCACAGTTCCCCAACGCTCCGTTTGGGAAGAGCTATTTGGAGCTTTTTTTGGCTATTTTAGCCACAAAAGGCAAAATAGGCTATTTTAGCCACAAAAAATAAAACATCACATCCAACCCATAATTATTACACTCTTCTTTTACAAAAAAAGTCAAAAAAATCAAAAAGCTAAAAAGTCATTTCCAAACAAAACTTTTTAGCCCAGACTAAAATAGTCAAAAAAACCAAAAAACAACCAACTTCCCAAACGACTATTAATATGTGAATATGACAGAGGACTACATTGAAACCTAATTCTAACTATACTCTTTATTTTTCATTAGTTAAAATATATTAAAAAGGTGATATTCTTTATTTTTCCTAATTCATTTTTAATCTATGCATTCCAATATTATGTTTTCTTATTTTACCTATATGTACACAAATTGTTTAAAGAGCTTCCTAAAGCTCTTCAAATATAATTAGCGTCAAGGAATTTTATTAACATAACTATTGTAATAATAACCTATTAGAGAGATTAAAATATGATTATATTAATTATAATAACTAACATGCCTCATTTAAAAAGAAGAAAATTAGTGAAACATTCTTCTCCAACTTTGTATAGTAGAAGAGGTCCAAGATGTTTTTTTTTTTTTTTATTAGCTAAGATCTCTCAACATTTTCATAAAGAAAATTTGACTCAGAGAAATTTCGAAATTTCTCTGGTATGATCATAAAGAAATTTCAAAATTTTTCTGTGAAATCAAAAAAATTTCTCTGTAAAAATTGAAATTTCTCTGAGTCGGGCAAAATTTCTCTAAGTTGAATTTTCTCTGTAAAAATATTGAGGGACCCTAATTATTATAAAAATATTATATGTTCTTTATCTTATAAAATCTTAATATCAGAGACTTTAAAAAAAAAATCCTTTAAAAAGTCTCTTGAAGATGTGTAATTTTTAAGTGAATTTTTTCATTGTGTGGATAACTCTATGAAGTGTAAATTACACTTTATCATTTTTATGTTTAACCATTATTTCACTTTAGTTTTTTTTTTTTTTTTTTAACTTTAGCCATTTATGTTTAAATTTGTTTTAATGTACACTAAAAGTTAATTTATATTCAAAATTAAATATAAAAAAAATAACACAGTAATAATCATGTAGTATAAAAATATTTGGAAAAATAATATTTTAGTGTAAATTTGAATTTTTTCCAGATCTGTGGTGAAATTTATGAACTTTGATAACTAAAATGTTAAACTTTATCATGAATTTGTAATTTTGAAATTAAACCACTGATATGTAATTCTACCAAAATATTTAGTGGCTAAAGAGGAGTTTTCAAAAAAAAAGAAAAAAAAATTACAAATCAGTTGTAATTTTAAAAAATAATTACTTACACATGAAAAACTATATGATTATAATAATTAAAATTTATATACTTTATCATTATTTGGAAGAAGAAAAAAAAAAATCAACCCTTGCACAGACATGAAATTTTCCCTTAAAAAAAAAATACACTAAAATTCAGAATGCAAATAATGAGATTTTACCACTCTTGGAGAGGAAATTACCCAATGAACGTGCTGATCAAATTTTTGTGACTTACCAACCAGGGAATCTTTTTTTTTTGTAATTTAATTATATTTTGGATGGTATGATGCATCCCAACCACTAAACCAGTAACCATGTTTTTTTTTTTTTTTTTTTTTTTTTTTTTTTTTTTTTTTTTAAAAAAGTTTTTTAGTAATATCTTGAGCTCCTAAGGGCAAAGTGGTTTATAACTTCATGATTAATTAAATATATATATATATATATATATTTTTGGACTAGAACAAAGAGTATATATGAATATAAAAATGCACATCATACAAACAATAATATTATTTTTTTGTGCGTGTAAGAAAGTTGGTGGGAACAAAGATGGATGTTATTTTTTATTTTAAAAAAATGAGTTTAAGGTCTATAAACCTCTAAAGTTATTGTTGTTGAAAGCTAATGACGAAAGTTTGTAGAATCATAACACAACTAATTATATAATTTGCAGCCTAAACGTCTAGTTGTGCTTTTGGCCAATGGCGAGCACACTTTAATCAAAAGGATAGACACGAGATGAGATTAAAATTGTGTTTTGATTATGAATTTAAGTAAAAGAAAAAAAAATTAAAAAAAAAATAAAAAATTAAGAGAAATGTGAATAAAATATAAATTATTATTATTTTTTTTTCATTTTCATATTTCTTTTAGACTTTCTATCTAAATTCATAATACAAATACAACATAAAGATTTAGAGTAAACGAATCAAACTATTCGTAAATAGTTCAAAAATTTAGTTCATTTTGACTTTAATTTATTTGTTAAATGAATATATTCAAGCTAAAATTCTAAACTTATTTAAGCTAAGCGCAAGTACATCTTAACTCGGTTTTCTGTGGGCTAATGTACACATATACATTTTATTTTCATTCTTATATCAATTGTTTTTATTGAATAATTTTTATTTATTTATCTGATATTTGTATAAATTTATATATTTGAAACTAAACTTATTAATAATATCAGCATTTTTTATATTTTGTCCATAATATTCTCTTATTGAGAACGAGATCAACTTGTTTTGTGATCGAGTTGACTCAAGTCAAACTTAAGTTTCTAAAACACTAGACAAAGCCAACTCAATTTCTAAACTCGAGCTCAACTATTCTTTGTCATCGGTCAAGCTGAGATTATGGCCCCGTTTGGTGTAACTGTTAAAACAAATTATAAATTATGACTTTAATCAGAAGCTGTTAATCTGTTTGGTATAGTTGTTGAATTATAGATTTAAGTTACTAAGTAGTATTTGTTAAATAAGCTGTGAAGTAACTTTTTGCAATGTAATGTCCTTTTTGTCCTTATAAGATATACAAATTGTTATTTTTTCATTTTCTTCAGTTTTAATTTTAAAAAAATTTATTTCATTAATAGAAGTTAATATAATTAGTATCAATTAATATAAAAATTGATACATTTCATTACAAAAATTGTTATTTCATTTTTC
This sequence comes from Camellia lanceoleosa, assembly GCA_025200525.1. Taxonomy (NCBI): domain Eukaryota; kingdom Viridiplantae; phylum Streptophyta; class Magnoliopsida; order Ericales; family Theaceae; genus Camellia; species Camellia lanceoleosa. Next base: position 157,207 of record JANUSC010000068.1, read on the forward strand.
TAATTTCATTTAATAGAAGTTATTTCATTTTTTTTTCATTAATATTAATTAGCAACAATTGTTTTTGTTTTATTACAATACATAGAAGTTATTTAATTGAAATAAATTTATATCAATATTAATTGAAATAAAATTGTGCAATTTATTTCTTTATTTAAATTGTGCAATTGTGCAATTTATATCAATAATTGTGAAATAAAAATTGGTAAGTTTTTTTAATTTATTAATTCATTACAATAATACCTGTTAATCATATTATTTAATTTTGATGATGTCTAAAATATATTATTTAATATACATATTATTTGACACAAAATATTATCTTTTTAAAATATATATATTTGTTAAATATTATTTAAATAAAATAATATTATCTTTTTAAAATATATATTTGTTAAATATTATTTTAAAAAGATATTTTCAAAAGCTTTACTATTCACTTTTTTAAAAATAGGGTTAATTACTATTCATCTGTTGACAAAACGATTAGTTCAAAATACATATTTGTTAAATATTATTTAAATAAAAATATTTTCAAAAGCTTTACTATTCACTTTTTGAAAAATAGGGTTAATTACTATTCATCTTTTGACAAATCAATTAGTTATATAATTTTGATAAAAATGATTGATTGGTTGTATTATTTTGACAAATTTGATATTTATGGGTTGTCTTGTTTTGACAAAATTGATATGGAGTGGTAAAATATATTTAGTTTAAAATCTCTACAACTTGTACAATATTTTAAAGAGAGCATATATTTTCAGATCCATCATAAATATTATTTAAAGAGATTTTTCTGTGTATGCAAATATTTGATCAGAACATATATAACGTTATATGCAGAATACATCACGTGCGCTATTAAATTTTTTACATTACATTGATTATATCATATCACACTACACTATATTGATTACATCATATTATAATCAAACAAAAAGAAAAAGATGGAGTTATATATATGTATATGTATATATATATATATATATATATATCTTATAAACAAGATGGAGCAAATCATTTAAGTTTTTGAAAGTTGTGAACTTTGTATTAAATTGTCTACAAAAACGGTGGCTCCATGTTTGACAAAACAAAAAGAAAAAAATCAGTTTTATTTTTATTCTTATCATTTGCTGACTATTTAAAAAATTAAGGAGTGTGTTTATGTAAGCGATGACATCAAGAGCCTGCTTATGTAAGCCATGACATCAGGAGCGTGCTTATGTAAGCGATGACGTCAGGAGCGCGCGTATGTAAGCCATGACGTCAGCAAGGAGCGTCAATCCAAGTATATTTTGTGTATAAATAGAAGTGTTGGATGTGGAGAAGAACCAAGAACTTGAAGAGAAAAATTTTCATGAGCTCCAAAATTCTCGAGTATTCGCTCTTTCACTTTCGATCTAAATCTAGCATTTGTTCTTACACTTTCATATCTACTCTTTGTGAGAGAATTGTTGTAAAGAGGGTTTAAATTACCCTTATTCTTATTCCTTATTTTTAGAGAGATTCGTAAGAGTAAGGCTTTTATTGTTGAGTGAGGCTCAATAGATAAGAGTAAGTCCTGTGCCAAATCCACAAGCTTGGTGGTGTAATTATCCAATTGATAGTAAAGAAATTCTCAAGGAGGTTCCTTGGGAGTGGGCGTAGGTCTTGCTGTCAACCACTATAAATTGCGGTGTTTGATTTTCTCTCTCTCTATCTCTCTTACATTTATATTGATAATTATTATTCTGTTTGTTTTATTTATTCAAATTTTGAATATTGTGTTAATTTTAATACTGTGAAATTTTTAATAACCCAATTCACCCCCCCTCTTGGGTTGCCTATTTGGGATAACAATACCAAACCCTAGCCACTGCCAGAGCCCTAGCTACCGTTGATTGCCCTCTGCAAAATTGGAGAGAACACAAAGAGAGCTAGGGTTGATCACGAAGAGAGAGAGAGAGAGAGAGAGAGAGAGAGAGAGAGAGAGAGAGAGAGAGGCCCAATCGCGATGCCGGAGAGAACACGGAAAGTTCATCATCACGCCAGAGAGAACATGGAAGGTTGATCACATCGCGATGGTTAGGGTTTCACATCGCGACGCTAGGGTTTCGCATCATGATGGTTTCAGATCACTAGGGTTTAATAACATACCCGAAGAACGACGTTGGAGAGAGAGAGAGAGAGAGAGAGAGAGAGATCTAGTTCACAACATCGAAAATCGCCGATTGTCACGCTGGAAATCACCTTTCTCATGGCGAAAATTGCCACTCTCTCTCTTTCTCTCTTTCGGAGTGAACAGTGACCTTTGTGGTTTATATAGTAGCAATTTGGTTATACTTCAAATTGATGAAAGGCATTTAAGTAATTTTGACCCTCAACGTTGGCCCTCTGCTTAATTTGATAATCAAAAGCACCGTTGGGGTTGATTCTCAGATTCTGATTATTTACCTTTAAAAAAAATTGTTAGAAGTTGAAGTTGAAATGATTAAACTGAAACAAACAACTAGTTTTAATTTTTTTTTAGCTAAAAGTTATAAGTTGGGTGAAAAAAAATGGACCAAACACCCCCTAAATACTCTACTACTACACTCTGACTCATTAATTTCCAATCCTTTAAAATTATGAACTATGATTTTTGGCCAACAGTGAACATATTTTGATTTAAATTTTGGGATAACCCTTACTATTTTGATCTATTATGAAAAGATGTATCATAAGTTTTGAGTAGAGTGCCATAGCGCATATATGGATATTGCTACTAGGACCACTTCTCACAGTATATCTTACTATTTCAAAGTTGTTTTTGTTTTACACCAACAAATTTTTGTGAAAAGATCTGACCTTTCACATCAAAGCTCATATGACTACTCAATCAGATCTTTTATATACACAAAATTTGATCACTGAATCAAACAATTATATTTGATTATTTAATCAAGTTTTATTCTTGAAATTTGCTTTTGGACTCTGCAGCAACAAGTAACAAGTCAATGTCGGAATGTCAACACATCAATAGCACTCCCTTTAAGCAACCAACAAAAAACAAACCGTTACTTTAAAACAAGATTAAGCCTCTTAATCAGATAAAAACATCTAGACAGAGATCTTTGTCATTTGACTTTCCAGTACCATGGTTCCCCACACTTGCATACACCATGTTATCATTTGAGATCTTCTTCTTTTTTTGGTTCTTTCATTGTTTCCTTCTTTCTTTATTTTGAAAATTAGAAGATGTTTGGGACCTCAAAAAAAAAACTAATATTTGGATTAAAAAATCACAAAAAAGCTAATTTTTTGTCATCGGTTAAAAAAAGCCAAATATCACATTAACTTTTTCACTAAAAAAATTTAACTTTTGTGAGAACTTTTCAAACATGTTCATTTTTTTAGCTTTTAAAAAGATAAAAAAAATAAAAAACACAAAAAAAGTAAAACAGAAACGCTTTAATGTAATTTCTAGTCGTAACTTTCGAAAGTAACAACTTAAGAGAACACATATATATATATATACAAGATCAACACCAACATATATATTGAAATTTCAGCCAAAATAGGCAGAAATTTTCTTCTTATAGATTTACCACATTTAAGTTCAAAAAATTGATTATTGGAAAGATTGGAAAAAATATATTTTGTTACTTCTAATTTCTAATTATCAAACTTTTTATCTTACAAAACCTACATTAAACAGACCAATATGTGGTGCAGATTTTGTTGTGAGGTGAGCCCCACCTAGAATAAACCTAGTCTACAATACTTTTCAAAATATTTATTTTGTGTTGGACCTAGATCATTTGTCATAAATCTTTCTGCAATAATTTTATTGTGATAATCCAACAATCTACATGTGATGTTGAAGTAAAATGACATCATTTTAGATGTGCATGGTTTAAAAAATATTACTTTAATTTTAAATTCAAACGGTTAAATTATATATTTTTTTGTAAAAAAAGAAAAGAAGAAAAGAAAAAAAAAACAACAGCATGAGCACATCATTGGGGATGGAATTGGACGGGGGAAAATTAGAGGGATGAATAATTTTTATTACAAGAACCATTATAGTGAATTTTTATGATTTTTGTTTATCTACATGCATTTATTTCTTTATTTTATTTTATTTTTTTTTTATGATATCTTATTGTAGATACAAGCAAGACATTGAATACAAGTTTTGAATTAGAGGCATAGAGAATGTTCGAATATGACACATTTATTAGTATTCACAAGGAGTCTTAACTTCCTGAGTTAAGGACCACTCTGTACCCGTGAGTCGTGGACTTGTGTAAAAAATGAGATAGACTTTATGAATTTCAATTAATGATCCATTCAAAATCCATCTACCTCATTCTTCAAATTTAACATAACAATGTTACAGTGGGGCTACTATAGAAGATATGATGAGAAAACATTTTATTTTACGGTTACATTATGTGGTCAACATGATTGGTGTCATTTTTCTATTCATTAATTGATATTTAGTAAAACGGTAGTATTAGGGGCCTTGAATTCGAGGTCTCGAATTTGCCTCGAATGTGTTTTTTTTTTTTTTTTGGGCTGTGTTAGTTAATTTTTTTTTGTTTTGTTTTGTTTTTTTCTTTTTTTAAGAGTGATTATATGTAGGGATGTGCCAAAAAAATTAGACATTTCGCACCAACTCATCGTATAAAATTATATGAAATTAACAAAATTTAACCAACAACTTAACTGATCAGTCAATTTTATTACTCAACTAGTCTAACCTAATTGACTGATCAGTTAGACTGCTGGTTAAAATTCGTTAATTCCATATAATTTTGTACGATGAGTTGGTGTAGGATGTCTAATTTTTTGGCACACCCTTACACATAACCACCTTTAAAAAAAAAACCAAACCAACACAGCCCAACTCACTTGCGGAATGTCTAATTTTTTAGCACATCCTTATACATAACCACCCTTGCAAAAAGAAAAGAAAAGAGAGGGAAAAAAATTAAAAAAAAAAAAAAACCAAACTAACACAGCTTTAGAAGAAGAAGAAAAAAAAAAAGGAATTTGAGGCCTCAAATTCGAGGCCTCAAACATTATTTTTAGTAAAAAAGTATGACTGAGATTTGATGTGGTTGAATACTCCGCACATTGGGCTAAGTAAAATATGATTTCTCGAGTCCATTTTAATCACATTTCAATTAATGAATGAAAATGTATACCATATCATCTCAGTCAAATGATATATCCATTGTATATAATATTTTCTCCAAAAATATGATTATGAACTCCTTGCTTTGTGACAAAAGACTTGGCCAAAAATGGGGCCAACAATGCCTAACCAAACCACTTTCGACTTTGTATGTAAAAAGAAAGACATTAGGGCATTTTGGTAGGCACATACCTGCCTAACTATTTCAGCTCTATGTCAAGACATGTTAATATTGATACATGAAAAGGGGAAACCATCTAGCAAGCCCAAACAATAGCGATCGCAATTTGTCTGCGCTTGTAGTGACCCGCCCTTCCTTGCTTAGGGTTGGTGATAGTAATAAATTTGAATCTCCGATCAATATTTAAGACGGTATCAAGTTCTCGCACTTGTTGCTACCTTCATTTATATGATTACAAATTTAAATTCCTAAAATACACCTTTATATATACAAGTTAGAGTTCATTTTGTATTATGATACTATTTAAAATTTTGTTATACATGTGAATCTTTGATAATTTTTTTAACATTAAATATAGTCACCCCTTGTTAGCGCCAAGAATGGAAAGTTCAAAATACACCCCCTTAGGGACAGGGCAAATAAAAGCTGGCTCACCCTGCCCCAATGCCACTCATGGCAAAGGATCATGATGGGAGTTGATGATGTATTGAATAGTATTAACAAGTGGAAAAAGTCTAGGAGACCAGAAAATGTTCTAGATTTTTACCATAAAAAATATATTAATGATATGTATTTAAAGTGTTTGTTATAAGATTAAACCTTGAGTGAATTGTGGCCACTGATTTCAGTTTTTGAGTTTTTTTTTTTTCTTTTTAAAATCCTAGTATCACTGTAATTAGTGAGTAACAAAACCTTAGAATGACTGACTCTTTGGTGACAAATGCAATAACATTACAAACATGGTTCCATGTAGTGAAAAGATTTTTTAGTGGTGACATTGTAGACATGATTAATTAAATTACACAAAGTGTTTGTGACAAAAGATGGCAGTATACAGCAATGATTTGCTGAGCAATAGCACATGATAGGTCAAACACTAGATCATAATATAAGTGAACTATATTTGCAATTTTAAATGAAAAATACCACATCATTGATAGCTACCAACTAACATTTACTTTGTCCTTCTTCTCACTAGTAGCATTTTAATTATCATATGTTGCTTATTAAGATTCTAAACTAATGAAATAAATACATGGTTTGCTTGCAAATGAGTTTAAATGGTTGGTTTGAGAGTGGTAAAATGATCAATGATAGGTATGCAAATCAATTCTAGGTAGAGATTATGCTAATTAAGTTGGCTGAAACCTTAGCATATGTTAAGATTTACATGCTTTTTTTAATTTTATTTTTATTTTATTTTTAATGAGCATGTTATATTAGGATTAGAGCTGGCAAATGGGCTGGTTTAAATGGGTAACAGGTCAAAAGAGTATTAATCCAAAGTTGCCCCATTTAGGTAACGGGATGGATATGGGCAGGTTGTAGCCATTCACGGCCCGGCCCGGCCCGGCCCGGCCCGACCCTTTTATTATATATATATTTTTTTTTGTGTGCATGTGTGGAAGGCATGCCTTTCACTAGTTTTATTTCTAAAACACAAATGACTATTACTTTCAAAACACCTATTGTAAATAAATGACTTACTTCTTAGCATAACTTTCAATGGTTTTACTTCAAAACACATTATCCATCTACTATAATATGTACATATATATATTTTAACATGTCTTTCAATGATTTTGTTTTGAACACATTAAAAAATAAGAAAAAAGAAATGCATTAACATGATGACATCAATGGATCATAAAAGGGTAAATTACACTCACCTCCCTTGAGGTTTCTGACAAACACAAAGACTTCCCCTGTAGTTTCAATAATTACAGCAACCTCCCTTACTTTACCTGACATTGTACAGATTCTCCCAATCCGTCAATTATACACAAACGATGTTACTTTTGTATACAAAATAACCATATTACCTTTTTATTTGAGCGTGAAAAGACGAAAATACCCTTTGATTATAGTATTCAACTTTTATTTTTATTTTTATTTTTTGTTCTCTCTTATCTCATCAGACCGAAACACCAGAGAGAGAGAGAGAGGCTCGCAGGTACCGCTCCTTTTGTCGTCTGTCTTCTTCCTTCCGTCGCCATTATCTTTCCTTCTTCTATTCTTCTTCCTCAACTCCTTCTCTTGCGCTGTTCGCCGTCCGTTGCCCGTTTTTCCTTTCCTTCTCATCTTCTTCGTCTTTTTTTGAAACCCTAGCCCTAGATCTATGGTTTTGAGAGCGGTGGTGAACGGTGATAGTAGAAGATCCATCAATGATTTCATAGAAGCAGAGAGGTTGTGTATTTGTATCTTTTTTTGCTAATTTAGTGTAAGAAAGTTGAAAATTTTGCTTTAAATTATTTGGGTGTAGATTCCAAACACCACTAATTAGTGTAAGAAAGTTCAAATTTTTGCTTTAGATTAGTTAGTGTAGATCTAGAATGTACTCTGTAATGTTTTATTTTTGAAATCCAAACAAACGGCGAAATATATATATATATATATATATATGTGTATATATATAAATATATGTTGGGTTTCAATTCTTTGCTAAAAATCCAAACAAGTGTATATATTTATATATATAAATATATGTATTTATATAAACATACATTTGGTAGACAAATTCTTCCCATGTTTGAATGTGTGTATAGAAATACATATATCTGTTAAACAAATTTAGAAATTAATTTAATTGGATTTTATTTTCTTTGCTAGAAATCAAAATACATTTTCATGGGTTTCAATTTTTTGCTGAAAATTCAAACAAGTGTATATGTATATATATAAAAATATATGTACATATATAAACATACTTCTGGTAAACAAATTGTTCCCATGTTTATATATTTCTATATATATACATATATCTGTCAATATATTTGTATGGATATATATCTGTTAGAAGAAAAAAAAAATTCTTCCCATGTTTGAATGTGTGTATATATATATATCTGTTAAACAAATTTAGAAATTAATTTAATTGGATTTTATTTTCTTTGCTAGAAATCAAAATATGTTTTCATGTGTTTATATACATGTATCTGTTTTGTGGCTGTTCTTTGCTAGAACTGTGGTTGTTCTTTTTTACATGAAAACATAATTAAGTATCTGTTCATATGTAATAAAGTTCTTCTTTAGATAAGGTTCCCATGTGGTTTCAAAAAATGTTTTCATGTGTTTAAACAAACTTCCCTGTGGTTTTCTTTAGATAAAGGTCTTCTTTAGATAAATTACACAAACGACATACAGGTTCCCTCTCCTGTGGTTTTCTCTATAAGACACTTGAGGGCATTATAAAAATTTCAGCATATATCTTTGATGACATCAGCAATTTCTGTTAGTTTTGTGAACGGAAGTCAAAAAATAGGGGAATCTGACAATGTCAGGTAAAGTATGAGAGGTTTTTATAATTATTAAAACCACAGAGGAGGTTCCTGTATTTGTCAAAATCTCAATGGAGGTGAGTGTAATTTACCCTCATAAAAAAATATATATCAACAAATTCAGTATACTTCAAAAGTTTCAGCCAAGCATTGTGAGGAGAAATCAACCAATACACTTCAAAAGTTTCTAATCCATCAAACAAAACATATCTAAATGTCCAAAAATATTCAAAAATAATCCAACCCAATCATTCAAACAAAATACTAGTGTTTGATTACAGATTACTATTCAATGAGTCTATCTCCATCATATATCTCTAAAAGGAAGGGGAAAAAAAGAAGAAGAAATCATAAACATGTAAAATAAAATATAGAATTAGGATTTTTTTTTTTTTCATGCTAAATAAACTCAAGAAATTTTTTATTTTTTTTCCATTTTCCTAACTTCCCATCACTTTCATCCTAACCAAACTTAGCCTAAGTAAATAAAATGAAATTTTGATCAAATTATATTTTAATGTTACTCATTTTGATTGGACATGATCTCGTATTTGTACGGGGAGCAAATATCCGATGTTGTCCGTACTCCTCGTGTCCAAGCTTCACGTCACTCCGATTAACCTACAAACACAACGATGGTGAGCTACCCGACGGTGTATTGTCGGAAAACCTCTCTGACGAGCAAGTTAGTATACTTCTAGAGAGAGAAAAGATAGAGTGGTCTTTTTCTCTCACCAGTCTCTTTTCATATGGAGGCGTTGCCTTGTTTATATAGTTTCTGCGCATGCTTTTGCGTCCATTCCTCTCAGGACGCGTGGATCTGCTCCCTTCTCACGTTTCCCCACGTGTCAGCGCTAAAACAGCTAATCACCACCTAACAAAACTGTCCAACCGAAATAAAGCATATGAACTGCGGAACCTCCTTTCTGCAGTATCGGGATGCCACACAAAACTCCCACCCGGGCTACTCCTAACATGGTATCACGATTCACCGAAACAACCGTCATAATTGACCAGATACTTTGATAACTTCACCGTGGCTCTTGCCGAGCTCCTCAGTCTTGGCTGTTCTTCTTCCCGGTTCGTCCGATCCTCGGAAGTTCTAATCCGCCTAACACGTCGGAGTGCATATGTTCAACCAAGATATCAGTCCAAGGTCACTCAAGCCAGACCGCATCGAGATTTCAACCAGGCCGTGCAATGAACGCACGAGCTTAGCATGGCCCAAATGAGCTCGGCCCAAAGCCAATTTAGGAAATCACCCTCTCAGTATTCTATTACTAACTTGCATACTTTTAAAAAATAAAAAATAAAATATATATATATATATATATATATTTTTAACAAAAATCATTAACTTTACAATCTTATGCTGATGAGTTCACCAAAAACCTAAGGCCCCGTTTGTTTTGGGTTATAGGGAGGGTATTGGGATTGCTAATACCTTGGGACTAGTATATGGGGTGTTTGTTTTGAGAGATAGTATTGGGACTACTAATACCTTGGGACTAACTAATACCTTGGTATTACTAATACCGTGTTTGTTTTGAGAGATAGGGAGGGTACTACTAATACCTTGGTATTACTAATACCCTTGGGGAGGGGATTCATAGTGAGGAGGTAGAGATGGTATTAGAAAAATAGTGAGGGGATTAGAAATTTTTTATTTATTTTATTTTTTATATATTGGGATTTTTTTTTTTAAATATTAATGTTTAATTTTTATATTTTTATATTTGTTTTATTATTTTATATAAAAATAATTTAACAATTCCTCACTATTAATCCCCTCACTATTAATCCCCTCACTATTAATCCCCTCACTATTAATCCCCTCACTATTAATCCCCTCACTATCAATCCCCTCCATTCTATCTCTGAAAACAAACAACCCTCACTAACAATCCCCTCACTAACAATCCCCTCACTATTAATCCCCTCACTATCAATCCCCTCCATTCTATCTCTGGAAACAAACGGGGCCTAAGAGTTAATAGAACATACGATTCACAAACTCACAGATAGGCTAAACATATTTCTTTTAATGCTTCTAAATAGACATAATAATGAGTTTGCAAAGTTGAGTAAAGAAAACAATATAGGTTCATAGAGACCTAGATGCTATTCATATTACCGTAGCAATAGGGAAAGGAACTTTCACATAGCGAGCATATTCACGGATCGTGTCATACATAAGATCTGCCTGCAAAACTTTGAAATTCAGTAAAAATGTACTTCACTTCACCTGACTGCAACAACTTTGAAGAGAAAAAGAAAAGATAAGGAGAAAGACAGAAATCACCAATTAATGTACAGTGAAGACTTCTGGTCTACCAAGTTCATACACTCTCCCCATGCTAATGCCATCATTTTTTAATGCTGCAACAATTCCGGATGCTAGATTACCCATCATTTTTCCTTATTCTTTCAATCATAAGGGAAAACAGTGGCATTCCAAAACATGACCAGAAGTCAATAGAAATTGAAAACAAACAGTCAGGGCATGCATAGATTTATCTGGCTAAAAATTAAGGTAGTAAAAACAAAAAACACATCTTGCTGTATTTTTTTACTACAACTCAAAGAGATTTGAGAGATGCACTTAACAAATTTAATTTTCCTTGCTTATGAACCTCTAACATACTTAACACTTTCTCAAATGCTATGTATAGATTGATCGATCACAGCATTCAAGATATGTGCACCACAACATATATGAAAAAATTCACCTTTACACAATAATGTAGCAACCAAAGAAAGATGACACTTCAACACATCCACAAGATCGTCATTATATGATGCATTATACAATATCGGTAACTATACAAATTGATGAAGAGACTACGGTTTATGTATAACCATGGCGAAAAAATGACTGTTCATCGCTGGCTTACCATCATCTTTGTTACAAGTCCATCTTCATCTCTATCATTGATCTACATGTATAATTAACTTTCTCTTCCAAACATTCTTCCATAGTAAGACCTTATTGTAAAATAATGGTGAAAGAATATCTTTGATCAAGTGAATCCCTCACATTGAGACAAAGAAAATATTAAGAATAATAATCTTCTATATTTATATACAATATTATATATATATATATATATATTATAAATGAAATACATCTAATAATAATTTTCTCTCTTCTAGATACATGGTATAATATATAGAGTGTTGCTATTAGCACCTCATCAATTATTTTGAACCCCCATTTTTTAGCTTTTTTTATTATTACAATAATAGCCTCAAATGAAATTACTAAAAAGAACATCAATAATCTTGAGATACCCCATCTCACAATTAAGCCTAAACACCCACTACATCATAAGTTAGGGTTTATGAGAGTACCCACCTCTATCACCATCCATCCATCCATTTTTCCCAAATCCCACATTCAAAACTTACCCACTCTTAAAATCTTGAAAATCCTTTGGTGGCAATATTCTAGCGGTAACGATGGCAACCATTTGATTATCTAGACTTCTCCGGCAATAACAGTGAGTGGAAGTTTTTTCGGCAACCGTAACTCCATGAGACAAGAGAAGTACAACAATAAAATCTCAGAGAATGTTCATAACTTTGATGGTGTTCTTAGCTCAGAAAATATTAGCATTGTAAGGGTAAGTTTCTTGAAAAAAATGACAATGATAATAAAAATTGTTCGTCATTTTTTCGGGATTAAACTCTTGAATATATGACTGAAATTTGGGAACATAGGCTTGAACATTGTTTATTTGTTCAGCAACAAATAACCGAATAAGGAACAAGAATTGAAACTGCTAGAGAATTCAAAGAAACCCACCCGAGAGATCACAAATCCAAACTCATAGAGATCGTAGAACCCACAAAAGAGAAATTTTGAATCAATAACAAAAAATCATACATTTATTTTCTCAGGTCATGAACAAGTATGTGAAAATGAAGTAGTAATCACCTTCGTGAGTTTTGTTAGGATTTTTGGAAAGAGAGGCTTTTTGGGTTGTAGAGGTATGTATTCAATTAAATGGGTAGAATATTTTCACAAGGATAATTTTGGTATTATTTGGGAGGAGAAATTTTTTTTTAAGAGTTTTAGAATATATAAGTAAAGGCCCAAAGAAATGGGAGGTGCAAAATAATTGATGGGGTGCTAATAGCAACACTCAATATATATTATAATAAAAGTTTCTAAGGGTAAAATAGTCCACATAATACTTCTAATATTGGGAAAATGACCTATTAGAATATAAGTTCAAATGTATGAGATTAGGTGAAACATAAGAATACTTTGTGGACTTATTGGATTATAAATTCTCTAAACGAGATTTATAAATAAATCTCTCTTTTCTAGACGATCCAAAATAATAATAGAAATAATAATAATAATAACAATAACTAAAAAACTTTTAAAAACTCAAAAAACCAAATTATACCTGTAGTTTTTATGCTTTGGCTCTTATTTCATTTTGCTCCATGTAATTTTAATTAATTTGATTTTAACTTTAAATTTTTTATTGTTTCAATTTAGTAGCATGTGTCATGTTTTTAAGGACAAAATTGTAAACTTACTCAACTAAGTGAGTCAATCTCAACCTGTGACGCCCCAAAATTTGGGGACATCATAATAAGGTTTAAAACTCAAAATCAATTTTCTTAATTAAGAATCCTCATCAATGTTGCCATCAAATTTACCATCATTCATTAATTAACAACCAAAAACTAAAAGTTCTTAAATTACAACTCCAGTCAAACTTAAAACTTTATCTTAGTACACAAATAAAAAAAAAGAAAGCTAGAGAACAACTAGAAAACTCAGAAAAATGGTTCATGGAACTTTGGCACGCTTCAAGCTAATCAGGGCTGAATGTTGCCTTCCAACATCTCGGTGTTTCCCACGGTTTCTTCAGTACCTGGCATGAAACGCCAGGGCAACGAGGATGCCAATGAGCGACGAGCTCAATAAGATACTACAACCCGAAATACCCACCCCAATAATAATACCTACAATGAATAATGCCTAGTAACATAGTAACAAGTAGCATTTAATAAGCATGATAGGAATGTCATCAGTTGAAATAATAACAATATATAATAAATAAATAAAAATGACAAACAGATGCAGTATTTTATCATAAGGAAAATGCCTACTTTTTCTTTTTAAATTCTCATAGATTTAGTTCATCAGATAAGTTTAAGTAACTCCCCGTGAAGCACTATTTTCACTCAACCGCTAAGCAATGGCCACAGGCAATTCTGACTCTCCCTTGGTCAAATATTCAAATGTTACTTACAGTAACTACCAATGATGCCCACGCACCAGGGTTACATACCCGAGTCGTGACATCACGGTCACTTAAGGAACGATCTATGTTGTGACGCCCGCACCACCAACCTTATATCGCCTTTACACCGAATAAGAGCCGAAATACCTTCCCGTGCCATGTTAGGGTTCGCAACTCACTTGCGCAAGATTCTAAACCGGGCTCACCCCATCACTTTTACATTTTAATGTATCATTGGTTAAATTCCGTGTCTTTTTAATCGTTGAGATATTCACAATAATTCAAAATTTAATTACCAATAATGTTAAACCAACTCATTGAAATCCAAACATGAAATATTGCACGTGTCACCCAATAATAAACAATGATACAAATTTTAAATAAACAATTTATTTAAACCATGGTATGAAATAATAATTTAGTTACCAAAAAGAAAAAAAAAGAAATAAATTATAATTACACACATGCATGGACTTTTAATCTATAAAATTAAACTAGCACAATATTAAATAAACCATAATACACCCATACATGGATTACTAATTTATAATATTTGATGAATTAGGCCAACACAATAACAAATTTTTATCCAAATAAATAATTGAAGTGATGATATTAAATCTGTCCAGAAATTTTCAAGTTATACCTTAGGTAATAAAAATTATAAATAAATTATTTATACAGTTCTAAAATTTGTGAAAATGTACAGAATATTCAATAAATATGTTTAGGTCATTTTTCAGAAAGAATTTCCCAAAAATAAGTTATAAATAACACTTGAAGAGATAGTTTTTGATTCTTCCTTAATCTGTCAAAATTTTCAGAATGTATATCTTGCAAATGAAATTATAAATAAATTACTTATACAACTCTAAAATTCATATAACTCTACAGAATACTCAATAAACACGTTATGGTCATTTTTCATAAAGCAGTTTCCAAAAATAAATTACAAATAATTCTTAAAAATTCCAAGAATGTTCATGACACAGATTTATCACATTTTCTTAAATTAATTCCATATTTAAATTTATAAATCAATTACATAATCTAAAAATTTATTATGAAAATAGACTTCTCAAATTTCAATTTTTGCTTAGAAATTATAAGATTTGGTTTAATATAATTTTTTTTTATGATTTTTCAAACACATAATAAAATCTGCCTATAGCTCCAGATTTGGTTAAAAATATATATAAATTCGTACAAAACTCAATAATTGTTGAAAAATTTTGTGGATGAACTAGACATCATTATAAACAACTTTGTAGAAGAAATAATCTTTAAATTTTGAGTATAAAATTGTCTAAAAATTCGTATAACTTTCTAGCAGATTTAAATGGCCAAATAACATCTTCAATAACCCTTTTAATTGCATAAACTACACATGCAAGTCCAAATTCCACAATATTATCATGATTTTCATACTACCAATATTTGATATACCATCATAATTTATTTCTTAATTTATCCAAATTTAGATTTAATTAATTTTCTTCATATCTATTCCAAATTTACACTTATAAGTCTTTCATACATGAATTAAAATCTAAAACATTGAAATTTCAACATGCATGTAAGGATGAGTTTCAACTTCATGAAGAATAACAAGAATCATACCCAACTAATTACTCTCTAAATTTATTTCCATAATCTTACACTAAACTCAATTTTTTTTTTAATCATCTCCTTGCTAATTCTTTTATTTTTATTTTTTATTTTTTTATTTACAAGATATTGATTCCAATTATCTCTTGATTTCAACTTCTAGATAATTTATCTACAAGATTTGAGTTTTAATTTCTTACCCTAAGATAATTTTTTCACAATTTTTGACTCAAATTTTGATGTCTCAAGGAGCCCTCTTCTTCCTCACTTCGTTCTCTTCCTCCTCTCTCTGAGCCTAACTTTGTTTTCTCTCTCTCAGGTTCCAGGCTTCTCCAACAATTCCTCTTCCTCATTGACTTCATTCATCTCCTTTATTATTATTTAGTATTAGATAGTGGGACACTTGCCTTTACCAGAATGTCTCATGTGGTGATATGTATATGACTCATCATCAACACTAGTCTAATCTCTTGGAATTAATTGTTGATCATAATTCGTTAACTAGTCTCACTTTAATTTAATTAATCTCAATTAAGGCTTAATTTAATCATTCCTAATTTTATTCTAATCTACTTAATCTTATTAAATCTTGATTAGCACCTAACTTAATTGATCATAATTAATCGCAATTCCCACATAATTTAATTAGGTTAATTTGACTTCCTTTAAGGCCAAATTAATTATATATAATCTTCACCATTCTGAATCTGATTTTTAATCAAACTCCCAAAAGACTCCAAATATTAAATCAAATTTATTATCATTATCAATTTTGATTTCCCAAATCATTTAGGTCTTCAATTTCTGGTCAGACTCAAATTTCCATCAATAATTACATATTCGAATTGGACACATCGTAATTAAATTTGATTTATAATAACCACAATTCTTAAACCTCATAAATAAATTTAGTTCATAATAATCTAAATTCTCAATCCTCACAACTCAATTAACTCCAATTCGGACCCAATTAATCAAACTTTAGCTTTATTAAACTGAATCGAATATTTAATTACACTTTCATAGGGTCCAATACTTGAAATTAAACTGATTTAACTTATCAATTTCACCTCCTTAGGCTATTTGGACGTTCAATTTCTAATTCTAAAATAAATCCTTAATAATTTATAAATAACAAATATTAAACACCCACAAAATTATTATTATTATTATTTATTTATTTATTTATTTTCTTTTAAGAATAATAAAATGTGGGTTTTCAGACAACCATTTTAGTGACAATTTTCTTCATTTTGATCTTGAATTTTTTTTATTTTATCTCGATTTTGTAGTATATGTTATGCTTTTAAGAATAAAATTATAAACTTATTGAGCTAAGTAAGGCCAAGTTTGGCATCCCAATATAAGTGTACTTATTTTATCTTTTTATCTTTTTTAGGTCACTTCAATCAACATCTCCTCTCTACTTTTTCTACACATAATACAAGAAAAGTCAAAAAGTGCACTTATTCTAAACTTCCCAAACTTGGCCTAAGTCAACTTCAATCATTTAATGATTATTTTCATCAAAAACTGTAATTGACATGGCATTAGTGGCTTACCTCTTCATGCTTCCCAAGTACTCTTTTTATATAGAGTAAGAGCATTAGCATCAGCCTCTCTACAATAACTTTGACGCTATTGTAGAGAGCCAATACGGTAAATATGTGATCCATCAGTGTTGTTATATTCATCATTCATTTTGCCAACGTTACAGTATCTCATGTGATGAAGTGAGCAACTGTTCATCGCTACAATAAGCGGGGTTGTGTGTTATCGAACGTTCGCCGGAAGTCTGGCCGGTCAATCGGTCGAAGGCAATTATTTATTTATTTTTTTGTTAGCAATTATTTGGCTAGCTGCTCATCAATTTAATAAAAAAATAAAGAATAAAAAATATAATAACAAAATAATATTTTAATATAATTAAGTTAAAATAGAGAGTTTGATGTAGTGGGTGACTAACTAAAATAACAAAATAAGTTTTTAAACTCTAATTTAACTAAAAATTTGAAGGGCCTGGCGTGGATGCTCCGGGGACATGTCAAGGGTGGATTAATGAAGGACCATCGCAGACATCTTTACTTGTGGAGATGACTTCGTGGTCCGGCTCCTCATAAATGGTGAGATTGGTCGGTTTATTTTTGAGATTTGAAAATAAATTAAATTGACATAAAATTAAAAGTAATAATTAAAATCCGGATCCTCTCCAGCCAAAGCCTCCGGCCCTTCCTCCGGCCAAGGGTCAGGATTTTGCCACGTCATCAGGGCTGGATCCTACGGCTCAGATGAAGTTTGGTTTAAAAAAAAAAAAATTGAATTTCTTTTCATTCAACACAGAGGCAAAGCTTCATTCCGATTCTCTCTCTCTCTCTCTCTCTCTCTCTATCCATCCATGGCGACACTCTCTCAGTCCTTGCATAGACTCCACTCTCTATCTTCATCATCATCATCTACTTGTACAAGTCTGTTATTCCAACCCCCAAATCTCCAAAGATGAAATGAGGGAAGAACAGAGTAGCAGCGGATACAAAATCTCCATAGATGACATGTGGGATTGGTCATCGTTTTGGGCAAAAGCAAAGATTTTGGTGTTAGAGATTTCTATAACCAGAACTTCTCACAATTTCTTTTAAAATTTCAGAAATTACTTTGATTTTTTTCAACTGGAATCAACCCAAAACCATCATGGCCAATAAAGAACTCCAAAAATGTTGAGGATGAATTTCAATGGCAAATTTCAACGGCAAATTACTTTGTTGCTCTACCTCCAAAACCAGACCTTCATCTTTATCACATTCCAAGTTGGATACAAAAACAGAGCAATCCATGTATGTATCATTGTCACTTGTGAATGACTTGCCCCATTTGAACTCCAACATTTGTCAAAAAATCAACACCCAAAACCCACTTCACTGTAAAAAAAAATTTCCAAGGACATCTTTGACCTGTACCGTAAACAAGAACGAGAAGGGAGAGAAAAATTTACTAATTTTAGTTGGAGATTTGTTTGGAAGTGTATGAGAGAACCCACCAACAGATTTAGGAAGGAGAGAACCCACCAGCAAGAAAGAGAAGGGAGAGAAAAACTGTTGACAAAGTTGAAATTACGGAGCTCTGTTTTGTGGAAAATTTGAAATTTTTTTTTTTTTCGTTGATCTGGGCCGTTCTTTCTGAGTGGGGTGACGTGGCAAGATCCAGGCCATTGACAGGAGGACCGGTTGAAACCTTTGGCTGGAGAGGATCCGGACTCTGAGATTGGTCGGTTTATTTTTGAGATTTGAAAATAAATTAAATTGACATAAAATTAAAAGTAATAATTAAAATTAAATCAATTAAAAATGTAGGACCAAAATAATATATGGGTCAAAATATAGAGACCATCGCTATAATTTATCTAAACACAAAGTAGTCAATTTTTTTTTGTCTTTTCAGTAAAATTTGATTTATTCTTGATTACAATCAAAAAAAAAAATATATTCAATTTTTTTTTTTAATTTTAAAATTTTCAGAATCATCTAGTCTAGACAGACATAATTTTTTTTTTAAAAAAAGATCAGTTAAAGTTGAAAAAAATTTCTTAAAGACAAAAATAAATTGAAAAAATATATAAGTTGGAGCCAAACTCTCAATTACAACAAACAATATTTTAGGTGAACAAAGATTTACAATGTCTTATTTTTTTATTATTATTTAATAATCTTTATCTGTTTAACCTAAATGGCAACAATCTTATTAGGGATCATGAAATTTTTTTCATGAAATTGATTATGAAAAATTTATGATTCTCGGATTACCTTGATTAGTGTGTGGTACTTTATTTTAAGTGTAATCTAAGGGTCATAAAATTTTTATAATTATTTTTATAAATTTTTTTTTCATAATACCTAACATTACTGATCTTATAAATAAACTTGAACGTCTCACAACTTTCTAAGCATGGTTTGGGAAGTGGCTCATTGGGCTTTTTTGGCTCAATGAGCCACAAAAGACAAAATAGGCTCATTGAGCTACAAAAGACAAAAAATCACATCCAACCCATAATCATTACACTCTTCTCTCACAAAAAAAGTCAAAAAAATTAAAAAATCAAAAAGTCCTTCCCAAACCAAGCTTTTGAGCCCAGGCTCATATAGCCAAAAGAGTCAAAAAGTTAAAGAGCCAACCCACTTCCCAAACGGTTAACGCAAATATGTATAAAAAACAATGATAGGTAGACATTTAATAATATTTAATATATTTAACATTATTCTTTAATTTTTGCAGAGAATAGGCAATCTGCCTTGAAAAAGTTCCACCTTGTTAAAAAAAAAAAAATAGCAACAATCTTGGGAAGCATAGTCCCCACATGCTTTTTAATGTAATTTATTTAAGAAAGTCAATTTTGTGTGTGTTTGTACAAATAATTCATCATGTGTGGCACAACCCAAGCTGTTTGTTTTTTTGTCCTTTACCTCACCGTCCATGTACTATTTTCTTTTTGGGCAGATTATACTCATCTCCTTTAAAATAAAATTTTAAAATTTTTTGCTTGGTTTGTGTATTTATTAAATTTTTAAAAAATATTTTACTTTTTAGACACATTTAAGTAAGATGTATCTAAAAAAATAAAAAAAATCTTTAAAATTTTAAAAATATCTATTAAAAACAAAAAAGTACGAAAAATAATAAACTCAATTTTAAAAAAACTTAATTCCAAAAACTCAAACCATACACATTGATTAATTTTATACTCTTAACATATTTAACACGGACCTCTTTTAAAATTTTAATTCACATAGCATTTGAGTTATTTTCTATCAATAATTCTTGAATCGTGTGAATAAAAAATAATATTAATATCTATTTCTTATTACGATATATATTTATCTTTGTTTATTTTAGTGTTCACCTATTAAAAGAAAAATTAGTATAATTATGTCCAAAAATATAAAACTAACAGTATGTTAGTGTAATGTACCCTTCTTTTTATTAGAAGAAGTTATTAGTTGGTCTTGAAATATTGCTCCACATCATTCATTGAGGGACTAATGTCCCATTACCTCTTAAAAAGATACAGAAATGTAATGAGTGTTACTTACTCAACTAATAACACCTAAATTAAAACACCATTTTAGCTTCTCCCAGAAACAAACATAATTTTCTTTTTATGATTATTACTACCCCACCTTACCATAATCAGACATTACATCATAAAATTGAGTGCAATAATTATTAAACCTCAAAGGTAACAATAGCTGTCAAATAAACCACCTAAAATTCCATGCCTACCATTATTACGGATCATACTCAATTCAAAATTTGAATTCCAATCCTCTGTTGCCCAACATCTTGTGTTGTTTTTTTGAGCACAAAACAAAGAAAACATATATATTAGTCATAGGATAAAATAGTTACAGACTTTGCAAGATTATGTGCTGGTTCAACCACACTCCATCCACTTTAGTTACACATAAAAATTGAAAGCATCAAAATATCTTGCACAACTAAATCTACCTCCCAATCAAAACAACGTTTTTGTTCACAGCTATCAACTAAAACTTTACAATTAGTAAAAATAGACAGGCATTTAATTTTCTTTGTGATCACCCACTTAATAGCCTCCAAAAGAGCTCTTGCTTCTGCCAACAATGATGAAGCCAGCCAAGTGGATATCCCTCGTTGATATGCCTGGATTTGATATTCATCAAAACAAACCCATGCGATGCCCGCGGCTCTTGTGGCCTGCTGCCATGCTCCATTCACCACACAAGTAAAAAGCTGAAAATCATTAGAAACCACACAATTATTGACAAGAACACAACAGTGGTTAGAAGATGAATCATTCGGCTGTTTATGCTTATAGTCCTATCTAGCATTTGTAACATCTATGTTACTGTTGGACCATTGCTTTTTAAAGTCATCAACCAGAAATAAGGTTTGCTCAATTGACAATTGTTCGTTTTCAAAAACCTTAAGATTACACTGTCTCCAAATTGCCCAAAGGATGGCTACGGAATGGAGGATGATCTGATCCTCCTAAACAGATTTTATCCACTCTGTCCACCAGATGTTAAACCCAACAAATTGACCTATTGAGAAGTTCAGTCCCAAAGTCGTGCCCCTCCATACTTGTTGAGACTACGGACACTCAAAGAAAACATGCTCTCTTGTTTCCTTAGTTTGACCACATCGAGCACATAACGTATCAGGTGGGATGCCTCTTTTGCTAAGTTGCCATTGTACCGGAAGAATATTATGAAGGCATTTCCAAAGAAATAAGCTCAATTTAGAGGGCAAGTTTAACTTTCACAATTTTTTCCAAACTAAATTATCCATTTCATTACCACAATGAGTACTTGCGTGTCGACGTTTAATAGCCGACCAATAACCAGATTTCACCGAAAAAATCTCATTTTTAGTGCTGGTCCATACCAATTTAGTTGGGCATGAAATCAAAGGAATATGTATACCTAGTATCAATGGAACCACTGTTGCTGGAAACAACCAAGCAAGCAAATCACTTCTCCAACAATCTTTTGTGTTGTTAGCATAATCGATTTTTTTTTTTTGTAATTAAATAAGTCTGATATAAGAAATTTCAATGGCATCTGGTACTAATTGATTAGTAATACAAGCAGGTGCTAATTAAATTAAAGGAATGAGAACCAATAGCCATATTATTTGTCCACGTTAGCTAAAAGATCATAACATTTGTTCGTCTCTTGATAACGGTAATTGATTTCAGATATTTTTAACTCGTTCATCAAGAATTTATAGTCAAGAATTATGCTATTGAGCCTCTGGTGAATTATGTCATTAGCTTTCATGAATTTTTTCTGTATCTACTTTTATTACTAGGTTATGAAATTCATGATTGCATGTCAAGTTTACACCATATCTTAAAGTCCAAAATCCTGCTTGTAGGGCTGTGGAAAGAGGGGTGTGTCAATACACCTATTGAAACCTTCAATCTAGTTCCAATGGTGATCCTAATAAGATATTTTTTGGCTCAACTTAGGTTTTTTTAGCGGCTTCGTCCCGTCAAAGTTGACCTAACAAGTTTATTTATCATGTATTATGTCATTAGAATATTCATCAACGCTAACCGGCTAATTTTGTATACAGTTTATGACTTGCTAATGTGTCAAGTAAAAAATTACCACCTATACTCTGACCACTACTTTCGACAAATCTCCACTGTTTAACATATCTTCTCACAACTTATCAAACATGAGTTATATATATATATATATATTTAGTTTGTTTTGAAAACCATGTGTTCCATACATATTTTTTGTTTTATTTTTAAAAAATATCTCCCAACTACTTGTTAAAAAAATATATATATATATATATATAACGTCTCACTCACAAATTTTTTTTTTGGAATAATCACTATTAGGTGTTGTTGACAGGACTTATGATTATGTTTGATTCAAAAGATTAATAGTGAAGCATTAACAATCTTATTAAATTAGTGTGGTATTCACTATCCAATTGGATTAATATCCATTGGATTAATAATCCCACCCTTACCCCATTACTAATAATCCTACTAATTTGTTGGATTAATTATTCATTGGATTAATAATCCTAAACCAAAATGTTAAAACAAATATAGGATAATTAGGCTCACGGATTAATAATCTCAATCCCATGCTCTAATCCACCCAATCAAACATGCCCTATAAGTCTTCAGTGGTTTTTTTTTTTTTTTTTTGACGTAATTGTATATTGTTTTGATAATAAAAAAATTTTGAAACTTTTTAGATGTGTTTTGTATTTGTGGAATGGTAATTTGTGACTAACAATAATAATACTAATAAATTTATCAAAATGATAAATGATAAAAGACGTTTTGGTTTTTGTTTGTAAGTTTTGATTTATTTTTACTTTATTTATGTCATTTGTATTGAAATATAATGTGAAAAATATAAATAATTGAATTATATTTAAAAAATATATTTTTCATAAGGTAGGACTTTTTGATAAATAAGTTTAGTTTAGAGTACCGGCCCGTAACTGTATTTTTAGTACAAGTAGACACACCAAGCCCAAAATATTACCAGATCAGTAAAAGGGGCCCGAGCCCAACTTATGATGGCCAAGCCCCAGACTGGGCCTAGTTTAGGGCCTAGGCCGAGGAATTTGGAAGAGACCTGAACCAATTTTTATTTTTTTTTTGTTCCCCCAAAAAAAAAAAAAAAAAAAAAGACAGTAAATTATCAATTATTTTTTCAATTTTATTTTAGTTTCAATGTAACACTTGAATTTTTATTCTTCTATTGAAGAATTATAACTTTGCTCTAAAAATTAACATGTGCCTTTTCTAATTTATCTAATTTTAAGACTTAAAATAAGAAATAATAGTTTAAATATGAGACAAACAACATGGAAAGTAACAATATTTTAGAAAAAAAAAATGATAATTTATTATAAATGAAAGAATAACTTCACTCTGTGATTTTCTTTCTCCATTTATTTTTCTCATTTATTAATTATTTTATTAATTTAAACCCTAAAATTCAGTCATAGGATGAACATGATAGTTTTATTTATTTATTTATTTATTTTCCACATCAAACAATGAATTGGAGTCAAATGGTTTAATATAAATTTTTATTTTTATTTTATTAAAAAATATACATATTTGATGTAATTTCTATAAACAAAAAATGATGAATTTTAAATGTTACCCAATGAATTTCACCTTAAAAGGTTTCAATGTTGCATTGAAAACAAAGCTGGACAAATTAAATAGAAAAATTGAAGCTTTATTTGTTACAAAAAATTAAAAAAAAAAAAAATTTATGGAAAAAAAATTCTTAAAAACTATATTTTTAAAAATAAAAAATAAAATGTAATATTGTATTCGATTGTCATCTTGAAATCGATGTGCCAGTGGCATGGAAGTAGGGTGTTGGTGTGATCGTGCTAGTGGTGACAAACTAAGGATCTATACTATATATCTATACTATCTATATAAATAAATGTAGTGGAGTATGAGAATTTTTCAAACTCTTAATACTAAATTCTTATTGATTCTCTCTCCTATGTGCCACTTCTCAAGTCTCTTTTCCTACTTTTCCTAATTTTTAATCATTTGTCAATTATCTAAATCTCAAAAGCCAAAAGGATTATATATATTTAAATAAAATGATAAATATTTAAATATGAACAACAAAGAGGTAGAGATAAAAATATAAAATAAATAAAATAAAAAGATAACTATTCAAATTTCAACCACAAAATAATATAAAGAGTCAAATAAAAGATAAAAAAATAAAAAAATAAAAAATATTACGTGTCAATTAATTATAAAAACAAAAAGTTAACTATTTATTTATGAACAATTAAAAAAAATTTAAATAAAAAAAATATTACGAGTCAAATGATTTTTAAAATAAAAAGGTAATTATGTATATATGAATAACAAATAAATATAGATGAAAAAATATACAAAAATAAAAATATAACTATTTAATGAAAATTCAAATAAAAGATAACAAAATATTTAAATAAAAAAAAGAATAAGATTGGGATATAAATATCTCAAAAAGATGATAATTTTTTTAATGATCTATATTTATCTTTTGTTAGTTTGTTATAGAATTTCTCTATATTTCAACTTAATCTTTTTAAAGTTTACCTTTAAATGGAACTTAATATTTTATCTTTTAAAATCATCAATTACTTATCCATACAAATTTTAAACTTGATAGAATTCCATATATATCTTTTGTTTAAGTATAATCTTTTTAATATAAAAACAAGTTCCTGCAAAAGAAACGATGAATAGAAAATTGGGGGGAAAACAATCATCATTGAGCCATTTCTGATCCCTTTTCGATGTCTAAAAATCTTAAATATTTGCTTTACATTTGAAATGTGTATTTGCATGAGTTTTTACATTTGTAAGAAAGTGAGTTCATATAAATAGATATTATTTTTTTTTTTTGGTTACAATCTGTATTTTTCCTTATTTCTTTCTTTTTGTTAATAATGTGTCATTTAATTGAGATTTTATTCTTTTTTTATATTTATAAAAGCACTGCAATTATCAATTTGTAACTCTCCCACTTATTGATTATTTGTGTTTAATTTTTTTTTGGTGTAGATGCTAGATTGAAAATGAAGAACACATCAAAATTTATTGAATATGGGTTATACTTTAAATGTATTCATCAGTTGATTTTTTATTGTTGATTATCCTATTGAAATAATTCATGATTAAATTTATTGTTAGTAACTCATTTCCTTTGAGAACTAAACCACAAATTTCTTCTTTGTTTAAATTATTTATTTATTTATTTATTTAGATTCAGAGTTTGAGCAAATGGAAGATATCTCATATTTAAAATGTTAATTTTTTTTTTGAATAATTTAAATATTTATATTCTTTATGTTTGTCAATTCAAGTATAATGCATTTTCAAACATTTTTAAATTTTTTTTTTATATAATCATTCCAAACCTATTTGTGTTTAATGAATCAATATAACGAAAAAAAAAATAGCATGTAAAAAATTTTAACTACTAACTAAATATAGTGGGAATTAAAATTAATTTTATTTTAATTTATTATATTATATGAGATGATTAATGTAATATCTACTA
Source organism: Camellia lanceoleosa (assembly GCA_025200525.1). NCBI lineage: Eukaryota > Viridiplantae > Streptophyta > Magnoliopsida > Ericales > Theaceae > Camellia > Camellia lanceoleosa. The sequence goes on from JANUSC010000068.1 coordinate 183,300, forward strand.
TTGATTAAGCAAAATTAGTGTTACTTAAATTTAATATATTAGTCATTTTGATTAATTATAATATGCCTTTATTACTCTATTTTTGGTTGTTTGAAATAATTCTTAGATAAATTAGTTATTATATATGTGATGAATTACTAATGTATGATAGTTTTTTAAAATTTTCAATAATGTGAATTATTAAATATTTTTAATGATGTGGAGTAAGATTTATATACACAAACTAAATAAAAATGTCAAGAAATATAAACAAATAGCAAATTCTTTTTTAATAATTATTGACTTTCTAAAAACCTGTGTATCGCACAGGTGACCACTAGTAAAAGTAGATGCGAAGGTAGTGTGGTGCAAATGTGTAAGTTGATTTCAACACTCAATTATTAAAAAATAAAATAATGTTTTGTAAGATAGTAATAGTAATAGTCGTGATGGTGGTTAAGGTGAGAGTCTATTTTGTTGGTGAGGATTACGATAGTTTAAGAGGTGATGGAGATAGTGATAAAATTTTATTTTAGAAAATATGTTTTACTTTTAAAAATGAAAATAAATTTGCTTCTAAATCTGTTTTTTTTTCTTTTTGTTTTTGTTGTTGTTGATTTTTGTTTTTTATTGTACTAACATTAGAAAATAAAAAATCTCTAAAAAAATACTTTCTAGAAATTAAATATAAAAAAAAGAGTAAAAAATTGAGCTTACATTAAAAATTATATCAAAATTGAAAGGTGTAATTGATGGTTTACCAAATAATAATAATAATAATAATCTATATATTAAGGAAAAGGGTTTTTTAAAACCCAAGGCTTGTGGAAGATCCAACATGTCAATCTTAATTTCCTGATTTTTTAATATTTTTTTAAAAAAAAAATTGAATTGGTGATTGGTGATTGGTTCAAAGATTGTAATAATTACACTATTGATTACAATAAACACTTAATTTATAATAATTACACTTATTAAATGAATAACGCAATAAATGAAATCCTAATTTCCTTACTTTTTGCATCCCCAAGAGACCCATGTAATTATTGTGTAAATGCCTCTTAAATAAATAAATAAATAAACACTTATTAAATTCTTTCAAACTCCTCAGTCAAACCCCATGTATTTAATTTATATATTATGTAATTATTGTGTAAATGCCTCTTAAATAAATAAATAAACACTTATTAAATTCTTTCAAACTCCTCGGTCAAATCCCATGTATTTAATTTATATATTATGTAATTATTGTGTAAATGCCTCTTAAATAAATAAATAAACACTTATTAAATTCTTTCAAACTCCTCGGTCAAATCCCATGTATTTAATTTATATATTAAAAAATCATAATTTCCTGATTTTTTAATATTTTTTTTAAAAAAAAATTGACTTGGTGATTGGTTCAAAGATTGTAATAATTATACTATTGATTACAATAAACACTTAATTTATAATAATTACACTTATTAAATGAATAACGCAATAAATGAAATCCTAATTTCCTTACTTTTTGCATCCCTAAGAGACCCATGTAATTATTGTGTAAACGCCTCTTAAATAAATAAATAAACACTTATTAAATTTTTTCAAACTCCTCGGTCAAACCCCATGTATTTAATTTATATATTAAAAAAAATAAAAATAAATATAAATATCTATAATTATCCCGTGCATAGCACAGGTGATAGGCTAGTAATAATAATAAATAGAAAGAGAATTTCCCCCGTCAATGGTGTTGTTTGGCCCATGGAATCCACCACAAAGTTCATTTTAATGATTTAAATTATTTGGGGCAAATTATTAATACCTCTCTTGAGATTTAACTAAAACATTGATTCCCTCTTGAAATTTGAGGAATTACATTCCGTCCCCTGATGTTTATATTTATATAATAAATTATCCTTTGAGATTTATATTTACATAACAATTTGCTCTCTTATTTGTTATGCAAATATAAATCTCAGGGGATAATTTATAATTTTTCAAACTTTAAGAAGAAATCCGTATTTAGTCAAATCTCGAGGGAGGTGTTGGTAATTTGCCCATTAGGGAGAATGACCAATAAGTTTCATATTTTGAATTTATAATTCATATAGTTTCATATTTTTTCTTGTAATCCATTTAGTCATTTTAGATGTGTAATGACTTATTTGCCAATCATATTTGAGTATCACATTTAGAAAAAGTACACTAAGAAATTTTTTAGAGTCATATCATATCCGCCAAGTTAGAGTGTTACATTTGAGAAAAATATACTAAAGAGTTTTTTTAATTTTTTTAAAGTGTCACATCATACCCGCCACGTTGAAGTATCACATGTTACATTTGAAAAAAATACACTAAAGAAATTTTTTTTTTGGAGTGTCACATCATACCCGCTACTTTGTCACATTTGAGAAAAGTACACGAAAAAGTTTTTATTTTTTTAGAGTGTCACATTATATCTGCCATGTTATCACATTTGAAAAAAGTAATCTAACGAGTTTTTTTTATAGTGTCACATCATATCCGCCATGTTGTCATATTTGAGAAAAGTACATTAAGGAGTTTTTAGTGTTTTTTAGACTAAAAGTCTTTGAGTGTCACACCATATCCGTCACGTTGTCATATTTAGAAAAAGTACACTAAATTTTTTTAAATTTTTTTAGAGTGTCATATTTTTAGAATGTCACATTAATACTTGCCACATTAGAATATCACATCATACATATCACAATAATAGAATGGTATAGTTATTCATCAAAACACTACTAAAATAAAAATAGGACAACACGGAAAAAAACTCTCCACTAATAAAACTTAATAGAATAATAGAAAAAATTTAAGACTAATTGAAATATTTATTTGTGTGATGAGATTTATTAATAAATATTCTTTATTTATTTTGTCAAATATTTTATATAATTTTTTTTTGATAATAAACGTAATAAATTATTAATCTAATTTTTTATATAATTAAAATACATAAAATATCTGATAAAATGAATCATTTAAACCATTATCAAGATTGACCAACCCAAATTGCACCATTCAATTTAAAAACTGGACTCCAAATAAGTAAAGCAAAAACATGTTTGGCAAGGCGCTAAATTTAATTCTCTCTCTCTCTCTCTCTCTCTCTCTCTTCAATAACTGTTGCAGAGATGGGCCAACCTTCCATTAGCAATTTACAAAGCTCACACACACCCATTTCTCTCACTTACAATTTACAAAGCTCAAAAGCTCTTCTTCTTCATTCAACAAAAACTACAAACCCACCGACACCTTAACCTCGCCGAAAAACACCCTCATCCCCACCCAATTCCGCCTCCTAATCTCCACCACTACCCTATATCAAAACCCAATTCATAATTCACTAGCTACATATATATATATATATATATACTTGCATTGTATATACAAGATCCAAATGGGTTGCTGTGCAAGTACCAACCTCAATCCTACTCCCCAACACCACCACCGCCATTCCTCCGCCGTCAGATTCGACTCTTCCCACCATTCCAAGGAGGCGCCACCACCACCACCACCACCACCCGAAGAAGAGACTGTCAAGGAAGTCCTCTCCGAGACTCCGATCCCGAAACCCATGATCCAAGAAGACGATTACGATACTAATGTCGATACGAAGACCCCATTGATGATCACAGAAGTCGTAGTCTCTCAATTCTCTCACAGCTTCGATGACACCGTCACAACAGTGCCGGAAAACAGATCGCCGGCGAAGATCCGGACGCGTAAGTCTCCGGCGAGGTCTTACCCATCTCCGAACGGGCGGAGGACGAGTTCTCTGGCGGCGGCGGAGGGCGGTGGAGGAGCGAGAAAGGGTCTGGGGAGGAGCTCGTCGGGTAGAAAACCCGGAAATTCGCCGGGTCGGACGTGGTCCGACTCGCCGGAGAAGACCCGGGAAGTGGAAGAAAAGAAGAAGACAACGGCACCACCGACAACAAAGGAGTCACTGGAAAACCCACTTGTGTCCCTGGAATGTTTCATCTTTCTTTAGAAACTTGTGGTAGAAATTGTAATTTCAATCAACAGTGGAGGTCATTTTTGGGATCATATGGGACGCTGTTTTTCTTCTTTTTTTTTTTTTTTTTTTTTCTTTAAAAAACTAAAACTGTAAATAAATGCAAAATGTAAATTTGGAGAGAAGGATTGTCTGGTTTTCGTTTCCAAATTTTTACCCTATTGCAATTTAAGTTTGTAACACTATTTTATTTTTGTTGTAAAATATTTGGATAGCCATCAAAAGAGATGTATATGTTTGGTTTGAGTTTTGGAGATGAGTTTTAGAGATAAAAAGTACGAAAAGTTATTTGGTTTGGTTTTTTTCAAAAGATATTTTGAAAAATTATTTTGAGAGAGAGTTTTGAAAAAAGTGATTGATTTGATGTGTATGAGAGAGAGATTTGTTTGGAAAACTTGTAAACCAAACAAGTTTTGGAAAAATTTTTTAGGAAAATTTGTTTAGTTTGATTACTTTTAAAAACTGATTTGCAGATAATTTTTTCCAAAAATTTTTGGAAAACACAAACCAAATAATTAAAATTTTTATGAGTTTTGGATCAAAGTGGAAATAAGGGAAAATTTTATCATGTGGGAAGTATGGTATGTCATGTGACAAACCACATGATATGATGAATAGGGGTGTAGTGAAGGTTTTATCATCTATAAATAGATGAGTTTGCATGAAAATGATGATATAAAAAAAAAAAAAAAAAACTCTTTATTTTATCTTTTATTGTGACTCTTTCTTCTTTATTTTCTTGAGTTTTATAACACGTTATCAGTACGAGATTGTAGTCGGCTGAGAAGACAAAACTACTGGATAGTTGTAGTAAGTATAAATAAATTCTAAAATTAAATTTATATTTCCTTAATATATTTACGTGATACTAAATATATTATTTTTGTTAAATTTAGTAATTATGTCAAATCTTTCAAAATTAACATTTTCAGCTCTTGACATTTTTGAAAAAAAATTATTTATTTTAGATTCTTGATGTTGAGATCTGCCTTAATTTAATGAATCTTGAAGATATCATAAAACATGAAAATGAAGCATCCTTGTAGGATCGCGCAAAGGCAATAATATTCATTCGCATCATCTCTAAAAAAAATAAAAAAATGAGTACCTCACAGTAAAAAATTCACTAATTCTGTGGAATAATTTGAAAAAGAGACACGAGCACCAGAAGACCGTAATCCTCTCAAGAGTTTATTATGATTGGTTGCACATGAGGTTGCAAGATTATAAATTAGTTAGTGAGTACAATTCTGTTTTATTTGAAATAATCTCTCGATTAAAATTATATAGAGAAAAAATTATTGAAGAAAATATGCTTGAAAAAACATTCTCCACATTTCATGTTGATAATGTGCTCTTACAATAGCAATATAGAGAGCATCATTTTTCAAAGTACTCTAAACTGATTTCATGCTTTCTTGTGATTGAACAAACTAATCAATTGTTATTGAGAAATCACCTATCACATCCAACCAATTTTGCTCCATTCCCTGAAATGAATGAGATTGCATTTCATGGTCGTGGACGAGGGAGAGGTCATGGTTTTGGACGTGGTCGAGGTAGAAATAATTTCCGAATTCGTGGGGGATAGGTTTAGAAAAATAACATGTCATTCCACCAGAAGTGGAATAATTTTGGAATATCACAAAAAAATGAGGAAAAGGTTTACAGAATAAACCTCCTAAGAATCATGAAAATGCTTGTTACAGATGTGGTATGAAAAGGCATTGGTCGCATACTTCTCGTACGCCTAAATATTTAGTAGATCTTTATCAAGCCTCGATAAAAGAAAAAGGAAAAGGAAATGAGATATATTTCACAGATCATTATGAACCCATTGATATTAATCATCTTGATGTTTCCGATTTCTTTGAAGATTCTAAAGGAAAAATTGATCATTTAATTAGTGATGGAAATATTCACACTGATTAACTTGATTTTCTAGATATCATATTTTTGGGTTATGCTTTGTATTGTCTTGTTTTACGATTTTGAAATTTGTATTTTTTTATTTTGGAGTGTTCATTTTCTTGTTTTAGTTAGGCCTTCAGAGTTTGTATTTTTGGATTTGATAGTTTGTATTTTTCCTATTTCGAGAATAACGAATTTCGGTTTTTTTATAGGCATGGCTTTCATTGATGCATTGACTAACTCCAAAACGATTGGTGATGATATTTGTCTAGTTGACAATGCAACCACATACACAATCTTACGTGATACAAAATATTTTATACAATTAGTTATGGGAAAAGCTAATGTTAATTCAATTTCAGATTCTGCAAACCTAATTGAGGGCTCCGGAAGAATCAATATTATGTTGTCAAATGGAATAGAATTTGTATTGATGAAGCTTTGTATTCTACCAGATCCAAAACAAATCTGTTAAGTTTCAAAGATATACATCGTAATGGTTATCATATTGAAACTATAAATAAAGGTCAGGAAAAGTATTTATTGATTACTTCAACTAATTCTAGCTAGAAGCTAGTATTAGAAAAATTTACTGCATCTTTATCTGAATTATATTATACGATAATAAAAATGATTGAGTCACATACTGTCATGCACCAAAAGTGCTCTGACCCAAAAACGTTTATGCTATGGCATAACTGACTCAGGCATCTGGGATCTATAATGATACGTTGAATAATTAAAAATTCACATGGACATCCATTAAAGAACTAGAATATTCGTTTACCAAGTGATTATCCATGTTCTTTTTGTTTACAAGGGAAATTAATTATCAGACCATTACCCACAAAAGTAATTATTGAATCTTCATCCTTTTTGCAAAGAATTCAAGGGAATATATGTGGACCCATACACCTTTCTTGTGGACCATTTCGTTATTTTATGGTTTTAATAGATGCATCAATCAGATGGTTACATGTTTGTTTACTTTCTACACATAATGTTGCATTTGCTAGACTCCTTGCTCAAAAAATTAGATTACGAGCACATTTTCCAGATCATCCTATCAAGATAATTTGTCTTGATAATGCAGTGAATTTACATCCTGAGCATTTGATAATTATTGCATGTCCATTGACATTAATATTGAACACCTTATTGCACACACTCATACACAAAGTGGTTTAGCTGGATATTTCATTAAAAACTTCAATTGATTGCTCGACCTTTGATTATGAAAAGAAAATTACATGTTTCAGCATGGGGTCATGCTATATTGCATACAACATCTTTGATTTGTGTCAGACTAACTGCATATCATGAGTACTCACCATTACAATTTGTATTTGGTCAACCACCAATTGTTAGTCACCATAGAGTGTTTGGTTGTGCGGTTTATATTCCTATTGCACCTCTATAGTGCACTAACATAGGTCCACAACGTAGGCTTGGAATTTATATTGGTTTTGATTCTCCATCAATCTTTAGATATCTAGAATCTTTGATTGGTGATGTGCTTATGGTATGATTTGAAGAATCTCATTTTGATGAAATAATTTTTCCATCATTAGAGAGAGACAAGTTGCAGCTTGAAACTCGGTAGGAAATCACTTGGAATACTTTAATGTTCTCTCATCTTGATCCTCGTATTAATCAATGTGAATTAGAAGTTCAATGGACATTCATTTGCAAAATATTACAAATCAATTACCAGATGCATTCACCGACACAAAAAATGTGAAAAAGTCCTACATACCAGCAGTTAATACCCTAGTAAAAATTGATGTTCCTATCGGACAATCAGTGGGTATAGTAGCAAATGAGTCTAAGGCATGCCAGAAGCGTGGGAGACCCATTGGTGCAAAAGATAAAATTCCTCAATAGAGGAAGCTCAAGAATAAACAGTTGGTACTCTAGAAGAAACCATAAATAGATCTCCTAGAGAGGTCATACCCATAAATGAAAGCACCCCTAAAGAGGTTAGAATCACAAAGCAGGCTATATCAAGCCTATCCAAATCTCTTACTTATGAACCTCCAGAAAAAGAACCTCCAGAAGAGAAATTTCTTGAAGATTTATTCCCTGAAGTGGAAAAGGTACCTGAAAAGAATGAGATCTCATTACATTATATGAGTACAGGAGAAGTTTGGAATAGAAATCAAATTGTTGTCCACAATATATTTTCGTTTAAAGTTGCTCTTGACATTACCAGAAATAATGCTGAAAAATCAAAAGTGATGATGACAATGAAGCACAAACTGTTGAGGAATGTTGACAGAGAAATGATGGGCTAATGTGGAAAGAAGCAATACAAGCAGAGTTAAAACTCAATTACAAAACGTGAAATATTTGGACCTGTAGTCCAAACCCCTGAAAGGATACAGCCTGTGGGATATATATATATATAGGTATCTGTTCAAAAACGCAATGAACAAAATGAAATTGTAAGATATAAAGCACGACTTGTTGCACAATGTTTCTCGCAAAGACCTCATATTGATTATGAGAAAACATGTTCACCCGTAACGGATGCAATTACATTTAGATTTTTTATTAGCTTGGTAATCACAGAAAATTTAGATATGCGTCTAATGGATGTAGTTACAACATATTTATATAGATTACTAGATAGTGATATATATATATATATGAAACTCCCTGAAGGATTTAAAATGCTAGAAGCATCTAATTCAAAACCCAGAAATGTTTGTTCAATCAAGCTACAAAGATTTCTATATTGGTTGAAACAATCCAAACACATGTGGTATAATCGACTTAGTGTATATTTGTTGAAAGAAAGGTATGTAAGTTATTCGATTTGTCTATGCATTTTTATTAAGAAATCAAAATCTGGATTTGCAATTATTGCAGTATATGTTGATGGTTTGAATCTTGTAGAAACTCTAGAAAATCTTACAAAAACTACAGAATATTTAAAGAAGAAATTTGAAATGAATGATCTTGGCAAAAAAAAATTTGTCTCAGCCTGCAGATCGAACATTTGCCAAATGAAATTCTTGTACATTAATCAACATACACAGAAAAAGTCTTGACGAACTTTTATATGGATAAAACTCATCATTTGGGTACTCCTATGGCTGTTTAATTTCTTGATGTGAAAAATAATCTTTTTTGACCTTGAGAAGATAATGAAGAACTCTTAGGTCTTGAAGTACCATATTGTTAATCATATAGTTTAATTTTGATGATGTCTAAATTATTATGTGATAAATTATGATTTTTTAATATGCATATTTTATATTATTTGACACAAAATATTATCTGTTTAAAATATATGTTATAGGATGTATTTGTGTTAAATAGAAGTTACTGTGCTATATTTGATTTTACGAAAATATTTTGGAAAATTTACTATTCACGTGTTAAAAAATCCGATTAGTCACTATTCATCTTTTGACAAATTTAATATTGATTGGTTATAATCTTTTGAAAATTTTGATATTGATTGGTTATCTTCTTTTGACAAAATTGATATACCCATTTGGGGTCATTTTTTACTAAAATGTATTTAAAATCTCTACAAAATTTTTAAAAGGAGTATATATTTTTAGATATGATATAAATATTATTTAAAGAGATTTTACTATGTATACAAATATTTTAATAGAAAAGTTACTGTGTAGTCAAATATTTTAATAGAAAAGTTACTATGCAGTTACTGTACATTTTTGTTATTTACGAGAGAAGTTTGAAAATTTTGGTCTTACTATTTATCGAGAGCGACTTCGATCTATATTTTCAAAACTCACGGCATTTGTTGAATAAAAAAAGGAAAAAGAAAATCGTGACCACTCCGCGCCGCATGCCCACGTGATTATATTATCACAAAATCAAACAAGGAGCGTCTGTATCTCTGAGTGCCTGCCTTTCCAATGGGTATATTTTTTGGTATATATAGAAGTGTTTTGTGTGGAGAAAAATCAAGAATTTGAAGATAAAAAATTCTGTGTGCTCCAAAATTGTGATTGTGTTTTTCACTCTACTCTTTCACTTTCAGATCTAAGTATTGTCTTTGTTCTTACACTTTCATATCTACTCTTTGTGAGAGAATTTTTGTAAAAGAGGGTTGAAATATCTCTTATTTTTATTGATTTTTATGTGAAAGAATATTGTAAGGGTGAAACATTTATTATTGAATGAGGCTCAACAAATAAGAGTAAGACCTGTGTAAAATCCACAAGCTTAGTGAAACTTTGGTAGTATATTGATTCATTTTGATAGTGAAGAAATTATCAAGGAGGTTCATTGGGGAGTAGACGTAGGTCTGGTGTGTCAAACCACTATAAATCTCAGTATTTGATTTTTTTTCTCTATCTGTCTTACTTTTATATTGATAATTATTGTTTTGTTTTTTATTTGTTAAAATTTGAATATAGTGTTTATTATTTTTAATAACCCAATTCACCCTCCTCTTGGGTTGCTTACCTGAGATAACACATATCTTAGTGCAATTGGTGTTCTTATGTATCTTGCAAATTGTATCAGGCTTGATATTGCATTCGCTGTCAATTTATTAGCAAGATATAGTTCCGCACCAACTCGAAGGCATTAGAATGTAGTAAAGCAAATATTACATTATGTTTGTGGAATAATTGACTTGGGCTTATTTTAAATAAACCCAAGCTGTGATTAATCGGATATGTAGATGTTAGATACTAATATATCTTGGTGATCAGTAAAACAAATATTGACTGCTACTTCTTCAAATCACTCAGAGATACTTACAATTCATGAAGCAAGTTGAGAATGTATTTGGCTTAGATCCATGATCCATCATATTAAAGAAAGATGTGGATTGTCTTCAACAAAAGACAGTCCAACCATATTATATGAAGATAATGCTGTGTGTATCACACAGATCAAAGAAGGCTGTATCAAAGGTGACAGGACTAAACATATTTCACCAAAATTCTTTTACACACACGAGCTTCATAAAAATGGTGATATTGATATTCAACAGATACGCTCAAGTGATAATCTAGCAGATCTATTTACTAAAGCATTACCGATTGTAGCATTCAAGAAGCTACTGCATAATATTGGGATGCGTCAACGTAAAGACCTATTATGCAACATTGAAGGGGAATCATCAATTTTAGTAGATTTGTAGATTGTACTCTTTTTCCTTCATCTAACGCTTTTTTCTCACTGGTTTTCCTTAGCAAGGTTTTAATGAGGCAATCTAAACAAATCACATACAAGAATATTATACTCTTTTTCCTTCACCAAAGGTTTTTTCCCACTGGGTTTTCCTTGATAAGGTTTTAGCAAGGCATATTCTTCGTATATGGTTATCCAATGAAGAGTGTTGTGAAATATTTGGATAACCATAATAAGAGATGTAATTGAAATTCTAGTGAATTTTGGACCAAAGTAAAAATAGGGAAAAGTTTTATCATGTGGGAAATGTGGTATGCCATGTGGTAAACCGAATGGTGTGATGAATAGTGGTGTATAGTATAGCGATCTCGGTTTTACCCTGACCTTTATTGTATTTCGGACTCGAGTTTCGTGATTGTATGTTGTTGTCTACGTCTTGTTTTTTTCCTTTAATTCTTTGAATTTGAGTTTTGGGACTTGTTGGGCGAGTTTGGATCAGGTTGGTTGTTGGTTGGTTAAAATGGTTGTTGCTCAGATTTTGGCTTCTTCGCTCGAGCGAGCCTTGTGTAATTTGCTTTGTCACTCAAGCAAGGTTTATTACGCTCGAGCGAGAACTGAGGGTTTTCAGGTTTCTTTTCCAGGCGCAGTTTTCTGGGTAGATGTAAGTTCTTCGCTCGAGCGAGACTTCTTGTACTCGAGCGTGCGTCTGCGTCTATGGCAGACCTGAAGCTTTGCATTCTGTGTTCAAGCGACGCTTCTTGCTTGAGCGAGGTTACTTGTTGTGTCTGGTCACTCAAGCGACAACTTCTTTGCTCGAGCGAAGGTTGCGTATATTAGTTCACAGCAGAGTGATTTATTTCACTTTTTGATCTCTTTTCTCTTAAAAACCCTAGATCGGCTGTCTCTCTTTCTAAAACACACACTCTCTCTCTACAAATAACCCTAGATCTAAGCATCTCATAACCCTAGTCCCTTCGTTAAAGCGTTGGAGCATCTCAAGGGCTTTTTTTTTGTCCAAGCAAAACCGAATTTGGGGCATTCTTGAAGCTCTTCATCATCTCCTTTGGTCTTCTAGCTTTCAGGTAGGGATATCCTACTCTTTGATATGAGTTTTAACCTAGATGTTTGTTATTTTGTATAAATAATGGAATTTGGAAAGGTTTGGGTAAAAAGTTAGGGTTTGGGCTCTAAACTAAAGAGGGGTTTTCATGTGGATTTACAAAGTAACCTTGAGGATTTGTGTATGAGGTTCTTATTGTTGAAATGGTGAGATTTGGACCTATGGGTTGATGTTTTGGAATAGGAGAAAAATTGCCCTAAATCGAGTTGAAATAACTATTTGTGTAAATAATGAAATTGGTTTGGGAACTATAAAATTGGGGGAATATGTGATTGAATGGTGTGGTTTAGTTTGATAAATCACACATCTATGGGAATTTGATAAATTATCTGTTGATAGATTTATTTATCTGTTTAGAAATATCTGTTTTGGCTTATCGGTGGAAGATAGCTATGATTGTTGTAGAAACTGTATGAGGATTAGGAAGATTGAAACTAATCAATTAAACTATGTCGTTGAATATGACGGGTTGATTAAACTATTGAAAATGTGATTTGATCAGTCATTGTATATGACAACGTGTTTAAATACATTGTATATATATCATTGTTTGGGAGGAGATAGAGGATGTACTCCATTGTGTGGGAGGAGATAGTGGATGGATTCCATTGAGAATTAAGTTGGCCGGAGTGTCCAGGGTGAAAGTCCCAAAATCTTATATATTTATGGGTGTCGGTTCCCTCGGATGTGATTCCGTAAAATGGCAAGAAAATGGAAGTGTTGAATAATGTTTGTTACTGAAGTGTTGATAAATGAGTTGTAGTCTCATTTTGAATTATTTAGATAACAATAAACTATGTCAATGAATTGATTTGGATAAATAAACAGAAATGGACTGAAATCTTGATGTCGATATTGATTGGTCATGAAAAAGGTACAAGTTGGTTTACTAGTATTGAAACTTTATCTGATGTTGATAGCTTAGTTAATTCTCATATATTGTTTAGCATATCTCTACTAGGCTTTGGCTCACCCTACTTGGGAAACCATTTTTAGGTACAAGTGACATACCACCTCCAAGGACATAGCTTGGGAGGCTTAGGGGCTGAAGGCTCCATTTTTGTTATTTGGCTTTGTGTTAAGTGTAAATTCAAGCCAAGGGCTTTATATGTCTAGAGCTAGGCCTCTTCTTTTGTTGTAACCAAGTGGTAACTTGGAAAAATGTAAGCCCGTAGGGCACTTATTTTATTGTTAGTAGTTAGAGTTACATGCTATAGTTTCGAGATGATCATTTATGAAAGTGTAATGCATGTAATATCTCTTGTAACACAGACTCTGATGAATGAAAATATAACATTTCTATTATGTCTATAGATCTTGTGAATGATTGATTATATCATATTTTGAGGACGTTACAACTTGGAATCAGAGCGTACCGGGTTTGAATACTTTGGCTACGCGAGAAGTGGTTAGTACCACAATGGGTTTGTCTCACTTGTTAGAGACTTAAGTATGATGTTATGTGCTTATATAATAACATGTTTATATGACTATATAGGTATGGGATTTAATTTCTGGGATGTTAATCGGGTCCATGGGTTTCTGGGAGTCCTGTTGGAAAGGCACTTGATCACTGCCGTTTCTAACTAGAACTCTAGCGACGCCACGAGACAATCATTATTTGGAAATGAAATTTGTATGTGTTTATGTGATTATGTGCTTATGTGGAGTGAATTACAGTTGCCCATCATATTAGGACGTGAATGAGATAGCTTTGACACATTTGTAAATGTGCTAATCTTTTTGTTATCTTCATTAGGATGTCAGGACGAGGTTGTGGCGGTAGGCGTGGTAGGCCTAGGAGGCATAAGATGCTTATACTGGATGAGATTCTGGTACAGGAGAAAGGAGTGGGTCAGACCACCGTGGTCGAGCCAGTAGGTCAGCAGGCCATGGGTGCTTTTGCCCATGAAATGGCCAGAGCATTAAGGGGATCTATGGACATTCTTAGGGCTGAGAATCAAGTGCAGGCCCAAGTAGCTGAGGCAGGGCCATCTTTTCTAAAGAGGGAGTTATTCCAGTCGAATTCGGACGAGTTTTTGGGTGATCCTAAGGAGTCACTGAATGCTGATGAGTGGCTTGAACAGATGACGAAGACGTTTGAGATGCTCGGCATCGAAGAAGGAGGTTTAAGGGTGACCTTAGCATCCTTCCAACTGAAGGGAGATGCGGGTTAGTGGTGGAAGTATGCCCGGGGGCGCATTGGAGGGATTTGGGAGGCCTTTGTTGAAGCCTTTCAGGATAAGTACTTACCTGCTACGGTGAGGGAGAAGTTGAGAGATCAGTTCTCCAAGTTGGTGCAGTTGAATACACTAGTAGCTGAGTTTGAGGCCACTTTCACTAGTTTGTCGAGGTTTGCATCTAAGTTAGTGGCGACTAAAGAACGCCGATGTTTAGAGTTTGAGAAGAGGTTGCGGACTAGACTTATGTTTCGAGTAGTTGGGTCCATGATTAGGGAGTATGGGTGCCTTGTGGAGGCTGCAGCCCATCTTGAGACTATTATGCATCTAGAGGAGGAGAGGATGAGGGACTCCAGGAGGAGTCAGGATGGTCAGGGGGACAGTAAGAGGCAGAGGGGTTCTAACCCTCAGCAGTCCCTAGGAACGCATTTGAGATCTACTTTTCCAGTGCCTAGTTTGGGCTCTGGGAGAGGTGGCCAGGAAGACATCACTTGTTACAAATGTGGTTAATTGGGCCACAAGTCTCCAGCTTGCCCACAGAGGGGAGAATGGCAGCACGAGCAGCATCATCTTCAGCTCGTTCTCAGGGCCAGAATCAAGGCAGAGGCCAGTCGCTCACTTGTTATCAGTGTAGGTAGGTGGGGCACTTAAAGAGGTTTTGCCCGCAGTTGGGTGGCACACTTGGTGCGTTTGGTTCGAGGTAGACACATAGTCACCAGCCAACTCAGTCATTATAGGCCATAAGGGCCAATCAAGGGGCTTCTTCAGCTCAGTCTGTACAACAGTCTTATGTTCTAAGAGGTGAGTAGGTTGATCAGAGGCCTACAGGGAGCGTGTATGCTGTTACAGGGCCAAATCTTGTACCTGCTTCATCAGTAGTGAGAGGTATCTTTTTGTTTTGCAATTCAGTTGCTAGCATGTTAATTGATACGGGTGCATCCCACTCTTTTATATCTTCTGCATTTGCATCAGTTTTGGGGTTGGATTTGGCACAGTTAGCATCTCCTATTTGTGTTGTATCACCTATTGGGGGTGAGATAGTTTTGAAATAGGGGTGTCAGGGCTGTGATATAGAGGTCGTCGATCGTCGGCTTCCTTTTTCTTTTGTGTTGATGGATATGTCTGGTTTTGATGCTATTTTGGGTATGGACTGGTTATCGTCATACCGGGCTGTTATAGATTACTACCGTCATAGGGTTATTGTATGTACCTTGAGCGGTGATTGCTTTTATTTCTTGGGGGACCGAGTGGATAGAGTCTTATCGCCGGTATATGATTTACGTGGATGAAACAAACTTAGTTGTCTTCTTGCTAGCTTTATGAGTAGTGAGTGTGATGATGCCCGAGTTGAATTGCCAATAGTGGTTTGTGAGTACTCGAACATCTTTCCTGAGGATTTTATTAGTTTACCATCTCACTGAGAGATCGAGTTCTCTATTGATTTAGTGCCTGGCACAGCACTGATTTCCATGGCACCATATCGTTTTGTGCCAGTTGAGTTGAGTGAGTTGAAGGTTCAGCTCTAAGAACTACTAGATAAGGGCTTTATTCGCTCTAGTACTTCGCCTTGGGGAGCACCGGCCCTCTTTGTTAAAAAAAAAGATGGGGCCTTGAGACTTTCTATCGATTACTGAAAGTTGAACCGGGTTACGGTTAAGAACAAGTATCCTATGCCTCATATAGATGATCTGTTTGACCAATTGAAAAAATCCCGTTGTTTCTCTAAGATAGACTTGAGATTAGGTTACCACTAGTTGAGGGTAAGGGAGGAGGATATCCGGAAGACGGCATTCCATATGCGGTATGGCCATTATTAGTTTCTGGTGATGCCTTTTGGGCTAACCAATGCCCTAGCTGTGTTTATGGACTTGATGAACTGAATCTTCCGGGAATTCTTAGAGCATTTTGTAGTCGTCTTTGTGGATGACATTTTGATTTACTCACCCTCTGAGGAGGAGCACGAGGAACACCTGCGAGTGGTGCTTGAGTTGCTTAGAACCCATAAGCTGTATGCTAAGTTTGGAAAGTGTGAATTCTGGCTAAAAGAGGTTAAGTTCTTAGGCCATGTAGTATCCGGAGAAGGGGTGACTATAAATTCATCCAAAATAGAGGCAGTGCAAGATTGGACACAGCCTAAGAATGCCTTTGAGATCCGTAGTTTTCTGGGATTAGCCAGGTATTACTGTCGGTTTGTGAAAGATTTCTCTAGATTAGCTTCGCCTTTGACTAGATTGACGAGGAAATGGGTCAAATTTGTGTGGAGTGAGACTTGTGAAAAGTCGTTCCAAGAGCTTAAAGTTAGACTTACCACTACTTTAGTCTTGATTATTCCGGAGAGGGATTTGGGCTATTCGGTGTATTGTGATACCTTACGAGAGGGTTTGGGTTGTGTATTGATGCAAAAGAGGAAAGTAGTAGCCTATGGCTCACGGTAGTTGAAAACACACGAGAGGAACTACCATACTCATAATTTAGAGTTAGCAGCTGTAATTTTTGCCTTGAAGATTTGGAGGCACTATCTGTATGGTGAGAGGTTTGAGGTATTTTCTGATCATAAAAGTCTGAAGTATCTGTTTACACAGAAGGACTTGAATTTGAGGTAGAGAAGGTAGATGGAGTTCACAGAAGATTATGACTTCGAGTTACATTATCATCCTGGAAAGGCCAATGTTATGGCCGAAGCCCTGAGTAGGAAATCCATCAGTAGTGTAGCTTGTATTGTTATCCGGGAATGGGAGATGTTAGGTGCTCTTGGTGAATTTGACTTGTATTTGAGCGAGTCTGTTGAGTCTGCAGCCTTGTTTTCTGTAGTCGCACAATGTACACTTGTGAACCGAGTGTTAGAGGCACAGAATTGTGACTTTGAGGTAGAATCTCTACGGGAGAAGATCTCCAGTGGGAAGATAGAGAAGGGATTAACTGTGTAGCCTGACCTGAGTGTGAGACACCGTGATCACTTGTTTGTGCCGGAGTCTTGCCGAGAGGAAGTACTATGAGAATTTTACCATTCACGCCTTGCGGTACATCCGAGAGGCACAAAGATGTATCATGATCTGAGTCGCCAGTTTTGGTAGAGGGGTATGAAGAAGGATGTGGCGGTGTTTGTATCGAAGTGCCTTATTTGTCAGCAAGTGAAGGCCGAACATCAGAGGCCAGCAGGTTTGTTGCAACCCTTGCCTATAGCCGAGTAGAAATGGGAGCATGTCGCGATGGACTTTGTTGTGGGTCTTCCGAGGACTTAACGGGGTAGTGATGCCATTTGAGTGGTAGTTGACTGGTTGACCAAGTCAGCGTATTTTATTCCTATGCACGTAAGAGATTTGGTAGATTACCTTGCTGACTTGTATATTCGAGACATAGTGAGGTTACATGGGGTCCCTGTG
The DNA here is from genome assembly GCA_025200525.1 of Camellia lanceoleosa. NCBI lineage: Eukaryota > Viridiplantae > Streptophyta > Magnoliopsida > Ericales > Theaceae > Camellia > Camellia lanceoleosa. The sequence goes on from JANUSC010000068.1 coordinate 201,018, forward strand.
ACGATCATTTCGGATAGATATCCACATTTCACAGCTAGGCTGTGGCAGAGCTTGCAGAGTGCCTTGGGCACTAGATTGACTTTTAGTACGGCTTACCATCCTCAGACTGACGGGCAGTCAGAGCGTACTATTCAAATCCTTGAGAATATGCTTCAGGGCTATGTCTTTGACTTTTAAATGGTCGTGGGAGAGACACTTACCCTTAATGGAGTTTGCTTACAATAATAGTTTCCAATCGAGCATTGGCATGGCACCGTTTGAGGCCTTGTATGGCTAACAGTGTAGATCTCCAGTGTGTTGGGCCGTAGTGAGTAATGCACCTTTGTTAGGTCCAGAGTTGGTTCGGGAAATGACGGAGAAGGTGGCACTTATCCGTAAAAGGTTGGTTACAGCCCAGAGTCGCCAAAAGAGTTATGCCAACCGTAGAAGGAGACCTTTGTCATTCGAGGTGGGTGATCATGTCTTTTTGAAAATATCACCTATATGGGGTTTGATGAGATTTGTGAAGAATAGGAAGTTATCCCCTTGGTTTATTGGTCCTTTTGAGATCCTTGAGCGGCTTGGGGAGGTTGCATACCGTTTAGCGTTGCCTCCGCAACTTTCCGGAGTGCATGACATGTTTCATATTAGTATGCTTTGGAAATATGAGCCGAATCCATCACATGTGTTAGATTGGACCGACTTAAAGGTAGATGAGGATGCCTCGTATGATGAGAGACCGGTGCGAGTCTTGGATAGGCGGGATCAAGTATTGCGCAGCAAGACAATTTCCTTGGTCAAAGTATTGTGGAAACATCACGGTATTGAGGAAGCAACTTGGGAGCGTGAATTGGAAGTCCGAGAGAAATATCTGGATTTATTTATTGATGTTTGAGTGTATATTGAAATTTTAGTTTTGTTTATGAACCATAAAAACATTGTATATTTTTTGTATTTTGAAGACATTGTAAATGTTGAATGCGTTTCAGGAATGCAAGTTTAATATGAGCATTGTATATGTTGTTTGAGTTTTGGAAATGTAAATATATTATGAACATTGAATATGTTTGAAAAAAACTTGAAAATTGTTAAATTTCAGAATATGCATATCGGTAATATACGTTGAGCTATATTTTGTGAAATTGATCTCTTGAGAAGGGATAGAATGATCGGTGGGCGGGTCATGATAACGAGAATTGAATTGTAATCATTTTGAAAATGGGATAATCATGATTTTGAAACTTGTACAAAAATTTCGAGGACGAAATTCTTTAAGGGGGGGAGATTATAGCAATCCCGATTTTACCCCGACCTTTATTGCGTTCCGGACTCGGGTTTCATGATTGTATGTTGTTGTTTACATCTTGTTTCTTTCCTTTAATTCTTTGAATTTGAGTTTTGAGACTTGTTGGGCAAGTTTGAAACATGTTGGTTGTTGGTTGGTTAAAATGGTTGTTGCCTAGATTTTGGCTTCTTCGCTCGAGCGAGGCTTCTTGCACTCAAGCGAGCCTTGTATAATTTGCTTCGTTGCTTGAGTGAGGTTTATTATGCTTGAGCGAGAACTGAGGGTCTTCCGATTTTTTCCTGCACGCAGCTTTCAGGCAGATATAAGTTCTTCGCTCGAGCGAGGATTCTTGCGCTCGAACGAGCTTTGTGGAATTGTTTCCTCTCTTGAGCAAGAATTCTTGCGCTCGAGCGTGCGTTTGCGTCTATGGCAAACCTGAAGCTTTGCATTCTGTGCTCGAGCAAGGTTACTTGTTGTGTCTGGTTGCTCGAGCAATAACTCCTTCGCTCGAGCGAAGGTCGCGTATATCAGTTCGCAGCAGAGTGATTTTACTTCACTTTTTGATCTCTTTTCTCCTAAAAACCCTAGATCAACTGTCTCTCTTTCTACAAATAACCCTAGATCTAAGCATCTCTCAACCCTAGTCCCTTTGTTAAATTGTTGGAATATCTCATGGGCTTTCCTTTGATTCGAGCAAAACCGAATTTGGGGCATTCTTGAAGCTCTTCATCATCTCCTTTGGTCTCCTAGCTTTTAGGTAGGGATATCCTACTCTTTGATATGGGTTTTAACCTAGATGTTTGTCATTTTGTATAAATGGTGGGATTTGGGAAGGTTTGGGTAAACAGTTAGGGTTTGGGCTTTAAACTAAATAGGGGTTTTCATGTGGATTTACAAAGTAACCTTAAGGGTTTGTGTATAAGGTTCTTTATTATTGAAATGGTGAGATTTAGACCTATGGGTTGATGTTTTAGAATAGGAGGAAAATTACCCTAAGTTGAGTTGAAATAATTATTTGTGTAAATAATGAAATTGGTTTGGGAATTATGAAATTAGGGGAATATGTGATTGAATGGTGTGGTTTAGTTTGATAAATCACACACCTATTGGAATTTGATAAATTATTTGTTGATAGATTTATTTATCTATTTAGAAATATCTGTTTTGGGCTGTCGGTGGAAGATAACTATGATTGTTGTAGAAACTGCATGAGGATTAGGAAGATTGAAACTAATCAATTGAACTATGTCGTTGAATATGACGGGTTGATTAAACCATTGAAAATGTGATTTGATTAGTTATTGTATATGACAACGTGTTTAAATACATTATATATGTATCATTGTTTGGAAGGAGATAGGGGATGTACTCCATTGTATGGGAGATAGGGGATGGATTCCATTGAGAATTAAGTTGGTCGGAGTGTCCAGGGTGAAAGTCCCGAAATCTTATATATTTATGGGTATCGGTTCCCTCGAATGTGATTCCGTAAAATGGAAAAAAAATGGAAGTATTGAATAATGTTTGTTATTGAAGTCTTGATAAATGAGTTGTAGTCTCGTTTTGAATTGTTTAGATAACAATGAACTATGTCAATGAATTGATTTGGATAAATGAATAGAAATGGATTGAAATCCGGATGCCGATATTGATTGGTAATGAAAAAGGTGTAAGTTGGTTTGCTAGTATTGAACTTTTATCTGATGTTGATAGCTTAGTTAATTCTCATATATTGTTTAGCATATCTCTACTGGGCTTTGGCTCACCCTACTTAGGAAACCATTTTCAGGTATAGGTGACATGCCACCTCCAAGAACATAGCTTGGGAGGCTTCGGGGCTGAAGGCTCCATTTTTGTTATTTCGTTTTGTGTTAAGTGTAAATTCAAGCCAAGGGCTTTATATATATAGAGAGTTAGGCCTCTTCTTTTGTTGTAACCAAGTGATAACTTGGAAAGACGTAAGCCCATAGGGCACTTATTTTATTGTTAGAAGTTCGAGTTTTAGGGCACTTATTTTATTATTAGAAGTTAGAGTTACATACTATAGTTTCGAGATGAACATTTATGAAAGTGTAATGCATGTGATATCTCTTGTAACACAGACTTTGATGAATGAAAATATAACATTTCTATTATGTCTATAGATCTTGTGAATGATTGATTATATCATATTTTGAGGGCGTTACATATAGTGAAGGTTATATCATCTATAAATAAGTGAGTTTGCATGGTAATGATGATATAGAAAAAACTCTTTATTTCCTCTTCTATTATGACTCTTTTTTCTTTATTTTCTTTAGTTTTATAACAATTTTTGAGTAATGTCTTATGAATGGAATTTTTGTACATAATTTTAATATAAAATAATATTGTATTGTATAGTTCTTTCATATAAAATCAAAATACTTACAGGTTTAGTATCGTTTATATTTATAATTTTTTATTTATATATCTATAGTTTTTGAAAAATAAATAAAAACTTGTTTGGTGTGTTTTCAATTAAAAAAAGAAGGGTTAATTACAAAAAAAACTCCATGTTATTGTGCATTTTTTCTTTAAATTTTAGTATTTTAATTTTGTGTATTTTAATTTTGAGTCCATCCCCTATCTCCTCCCACACAATGGAGTACATCTCCTATCTCCTCTTAAACAATAATACATATACAATTTATTTAAGGACGTGTCATACACAATAACTACCAAATTCACATATTCAACAATTTAGTCAAACCATCATATTCAATGACATAATTCATATGATTAGTTTTAATTTACTTAATCCTTATGCAGTTTTTACAACAATCATAGTTATCTTCCACCAATAGCCCAAAACAGATATTTCTAAACAGATATACAATCTATTAAACAGATAATTTATCAAATTTTCATAGGTGAGTGATTTAGCAAACCTAACTACACCATTCATCTATATATCCTTCTATTTTCATATTTTTCCATATCAATTTCATTATATGTACAAGATGAATTATTCAACCCAAATTAGAAAAAATTTCCCTTTTTCTCAAATGTTAACCCCAAGGCCAAATTTCCCATTTAATTACAAGAGAGCTACATACTCAAAGCCTTAAAGTCATTTTATAACCCAACTCGGAAAACCCCTCTTTTAATTTGTATCCAAACCCTAGTTTATCCAAATCACTTCCAAATCCTACAATTTATACATAACATCAAATACCTAGGTTAAAAAGTGTAGAATATCCCTACCTCAAGTGTAGAAGCTCAAAGGAAATGAAGAAGAAACTCAAAAGTGCCCAAACTCGATTTTGCTTTGATCAAGAGGAAGCCCATAAGATGCTCTAACTCTTTATCAAAGGGAGTAGGGTGGAGAGACCCTTAGATCATGGAGTATTTGTAGAGAGAGACAACTGATCTAGGGTGTTTAGCAAAAAGAGATTCAAAAAGTGATGTAAAACTCCTCTACTGTGAACTGATATACGGGACCCTCGCTCGAGCGAAGGAGTTGTCGCTCGAGCGACCAGACATAACCAGTGACCTCGCTTGAGCGCAAAAAGCGCCGTTTGAGCGCAAAATGCAAAGCTTCAGAAGTATAACAACGACACGCCGCTCGGCGCAGAAGCCTTGTTTCGGGCGAAGAACTTCATCTTCCCAAAAATGCTACGTCTGGGAAGAAAATCTGAGAACCCTCAAAGCTTGCTCGAGCAAAGAAACAAATTACACAAGGCTCACTCGAGCACAAGAAGCCTCGCTGGAGTGAAAGACCAACTAACAACCAACCTGTTCCAAACTCGCCCAATAAGTTCCAAAACTCAAATGCAAAGAGTCAAAGGGAAAAAACAAGATATGGATACAATATTCAACCACGGATCCCAAGTCCAGAACACAATGAAGGCCGGGGCAAAACTAGGGTCGCTATAACACCCCTTCCATTAACTTACACAGACGAAGATGGACGAATGAGGCAAATTGAAACATGGATGAAATTTCAGGGTTAAATTTGTTGAAATTAAAACAATATGATTTAAAGTGAAAAATGTGCAAAATCTTAGGATTTTTTTTAATTAACCCAAAAAAATGTACATAATTCACAAAATTTTTATTGAATTATATATGTATATATTATAAAATTAAAATTTCATTTGTATTTAAATATATTTTCATTACTTTCTCTCATACCTGGCCCACTACTTATCATCATTGACAACCATGACCCACTCATTACTCATCGTCGACCATTACCTTTGGCCACTTTCATTTCTAACCACTACAGTCAGTAACCCATCTCGATGTCTAAATTAAAAGTATGAATAAGACTAGGCACAACGAATACATTGAGCGAAAGCAGTAGCGAAAGGCAACCTGGCAGTGGTGGGTCCCGTTGGGTTACTTTCATTAAAGAAAAAAGAAAAAAGAAAAGAAAAGAAAGATAACATCAATTGCAGTGATGGGTCCCAAGGCAGCAGCCAACACTTTTAGCTCTTTTTTTTTTCCCATCAATTAAAGTAACCCACGACACCACATCGTCAAACGTTTTTGTTTTTCTTTTGTTTTTCAATGTATTCAAGTTGCGTCTTATTCTCAATGTATATAAGAGTGATCAACCAAGTTAATCTAATTAATTAAATGATAAAAATAATTCAGCTGTCATTTAAATATGTAAGAAATTATTATTTGTATTACATTATTCTTTTTAATTGTATCATTACTAACATATTGCGTACGGGAATGGATTTAAAAAAACTATCTAGGGTTATGTCAAACATATTTTTAAATTATTAGCATAAAATATACGTAATTTTGAAAGAAAATATTGACATTTCATAATTGAAGTAATAAAAATAAAAATTTTATTACTTTTGTTCAAAATTCATTGAATAAATAAAATATGTTATAGCTAAAATCTAAATTGTTGTGGGTCTTATATCAGCATTCTTGCATTACCAACACGATAGTTAGTATTATAATTAATGAACAACACATATATTATGTATTTATAAAATGTTATAAAGTAAAAATGTTATGCTCATATTATATATATATATACCTTCTAAAAGGTATAAATATTTTTCAGACCAATTTATATTTAATAAGATAAAGGTATAGACATTTATTTTTTAATAGAAAAATAAAAACACACAAATAATCCGGTGCATAATATGGGTGATATGGTAGTTAATATTTATATTGTCAAAGAGAAGGTTAAATAATCTATTACTTAATTGAATACATTTTTGAAAATGACAATTTAATTGTAGACAAACCAAATTAACCAAAAGCATAAATCAAACTCATTTCATAATATAAATAATTTATATCTATATTGTAAATTTATAACATAAATTGGGTGCATTGGCAACTATTGACACAGTTAGTGAAATTCATGACACATCAGTATTGTAAAATATTTATAATATTAAGAATATCACTTAAAATACACAAATAGGAAGAAAAAAAAATTCACACTCAATTTGTTTTTTATTTGCTACCTTAAATAGAAATACCATTAGTAAACATTGCCTTAATAACTATCTTTCCCAAGAAACATTACTATAAATTTGACCGACAAAATAAATGAAAGGAAAAGCAATCAATGAAGTCAATTGAATAATTTTTCTTTAGTCCTCAAAAAAATAATTTTTCTTTTTTTATTTGGTTCCTTAAATAGAAATATCATTAGTAAATATTGCCTTAATAATCATCTTTTCAAGAAACATTACTGAAATAAATTTGATAGATAAAATATAATCTAATCATCATCAGTAGTGAGTATTTTATGTGAATTTAATGAATATAATCTAATTTTTTTTTTTTTCAAAAAACACTGAGATTGTCGCAATCCAAACAATTTTTTTTTCTCATCATGTGATCAAAATGGAGTGTAAAAAAATACAATCAATTAAAAAAATAAAATCACTATGTGATCAAAATGGAGTATAAAAAAACACAATGATATTTTTGCTCATAATTTAAAAAAAAAAAAAAAAAGAGCAATGAAGTCAATCGATAGTTAAAAAACACAAATTTTTTTTTTAAAACACAGTGAGTTAAAAAATCCAATTACAATTTTTTTTTTACTAAACAAAATACAATCTATTCATCATTAATAGAGGGTACTTTATGTGAATCTAATGAATATAATCCAAATTTTTTTTTTTTTTTTCCAAAAAACATAGATATTGTCACAACCCAAACAAAAATTTTCTCATCATGTGATCGAAATGGAGTGTAAAAAAAATACAATCAGTTAAAAATAAAATCACCATGTGATCAAAATGGAGTATAAAAAATATAATAATAAAAAAAAGCAATAAAGTCAATTGAGGGTTAAAAAATACAATCATTTTACTTTTCAAAAAACATAGTGAGTTAAAAAACCTAATTACAATTTTTTTTCCTTAGCATGTGATTAAAATGAAGTGTAAAAAATCAGTTAAAAAATACAATCAACGTGTGGTCAAAACGGAGTGTAAAAAAACATAATCACATTTTTGCTCATAATAAAAAAAGAAAGCAATGAAATCGGTTGTTAAAAAACACAATCATTTTTTTTCTTAAAAAAACACAGTGAGTTAAAAATTAAATCACAAATTAATTATAATTTTTTTTTTCTCACCATGTGATTAAAATGGAGTGTAAAAAAACACAATCATTTTAAAAATACAATCACTGTATGATCACAACATAGTGTAAAAAATCACAATTACATTTTTGCTCATGATAAAAAAAAAAAGTAATGAAATCAATTGATAGTTAAAAAACACAATCATTTTAAAAAATAAATAAAAAATAGTGAGTTAAAAATCTAATTACAAATTAAGTCGATTGATATTTGAAAAACACAATCATTTTTTTCCCAAAAAACAGAGTGGGTTGAAAAATTCAATTACAATTTTTTTTTCTCACTATGTGATTAAAATGAAGTGTAAAAAAATACAATCAACTTAAAAATACAATTATCGCGTGATCAAAACAAAGTGTAAAAAACCATCACATTTTTGTTCATAATAGAAACAATAATTGAAAAAAATGAACCATTACTTACATGCTATTGAATTGAAGATTGTGGCTATGGAGGTGTCAGGCTGTAGAGGTGAATAAAAAAAATAATGTGCGGCAGTATGGGGAGATGTCAGTTGAAAATAAGATGCCATTGTAGGGTTTAGGGTTTTTAAATTTCAAAAATGCTAAAATTTAATGGTGGGCGGGAGGGTTTTTTTTTTTTTTTTTAAATCAAAGAATTAAAAAATTAAGATTAAGATATTGAAACTCCCACAGTATTTATGGGTTAAAAATCTCTTTTCCCTTATATAATATATAGACGTTAGTGGGTATTTTCAATTGACATTTGTTAACATCTTGCCTCTACTTAAAAAAAACCTTGTGCAATGCGTCAGTAATTTGTAAAGGAAAATAATAGTAGGTTTGGTGCAATCATGATTCAAATAAAATCTTGAATTAAAAAAAAAAAAAAAAAAAAAGAAGAAGAAGAAGAAGAAGAAAGAAAGAGAGAAAAATTAATAACAAGGTGTGATGTGTTTATTTGGTAGGTGCATTTTTTGAATTTATTGTCAATTTGTGATTTATTTTGGGACCCATTTGGATTTTGGATTTTGGCATGTAATATGTGTTTTCTTTTTCATGGATTGAGATGGGTTGTTTTCTGTCCAAACCCGGCTACACATGAATTGGTCTGTGACTGTGAATGTTGTCAAAGTAACTTCAAGTTTTGCTGAATTCAGGTAAATTTTCTCTATGCTATGTAAAATGACATAATTGTTTGACAAAAGCTTTTATTACTATAGCAACAAACCTAGCCCATGAATGAGTACATGAATTTTAGGCCAAATTTTCAAGTCACCATATGAACTTGAGTGTTTTTTTTTGTTGTTGTAAATATTTCAAAAAAAATAAACTATTTATGTAAATAACTAACTTTTCAAACTATTTATCAAACTAACTTACTTTTTAAAATCGTAGATTCAAAATGCTATTTCATATTGATATAATCCACATCTACACATTAGTAAAATCATGTTAAATATGAAATTGCATCTTCCAGATGCGATTTTGCCATGAAATTGTAAGAATGGCTTTGGAAAAAAATACTTTTTTTTCTTTAATTTTGGTATATTTTTTAAATGGGACCTATGTGCTAAGGTTGGCGGGTGTTGGTGGTAACGCATTCTATGCCGCGTTGTGATTCACGTAGTATGTTTGGTTGTTCAAAACCATTATTGGGTGAATGAGAAATTAATGCCAAAGTAAACTCCATGAAAATGGTGTTTTGGTGGGTTTCCCGAATTAAAAGAAGGAAAGTTTGTCCCACATTGCTTGGCTAGGCTAGGCTAACATTATATGGGTTTTATAAACTTTGAGTTTGGATCTTAGGATAGGCCCCAAGAGGCACTCAAGTTTTGTAGAGGAGGAGGTCATGGGCTAGACCCATTAGACTCAAAACAAACACGCGCGCCACAGTTGGCTGGGCTTGGGTGCGTGGTGTGAGGTTGGATTTTGGGCAAAAAACATTTGAATTTTATTTTTTCTAAAATTAAATTCTTACAATTTGAATTTCGGTTTTAAATTCAAACTTAATTCCAAAATGACCCCAACGTATTGAAACGTTGGCAATTTGGTCCAACACACATATCCAGATTTTGTTTCGAACCGAGCAGGTTCATTATCTGTTCAAAATTAACCCGAACAGGTACGTTACCTATTCAAATCTATCTGAACAACTTTGTTACCTGTTGAAGTCTATTCTGAAAAGCTACCAGTTCACCTATAAATAGACAAGTCCTCATTTTGATTTTTCGTCTAATTTTCGTTCTGTTTTTCTGCTTTTACGTACTGTATTTTGTTACATAAATTTTCTGTGAGAAAGAGTATAAACACAAAGTGTGTTCGTTGGACAATTAGTTGGTAGTGATGCTATTAGTTTTTGTTGATCATTTCATCCTAGGAGATAGATGTCCAATATCTGTGAGAACTCTAGAGATGACGAATCTGTCTTAAGGAACAATGTTTAACATTGGACTTGATCAAATTTTGTTTGAGAAAATAATACAGTAAGTGATTAGTTTACTTTCCTGTTTTTATTAATTTTTCTTTTCTAGATTCTAGTTTTGTTTTTGTAACAAAATAAGAATATGTTTCTTTTATATTATATATATATATTGTTTTGATTTTTGTAATCAAACAGATTATTTCCTTTCTTTATCTTCTTTCTTTGAATACATTAAAGTTTATCTAACAATCTTAAGACAAAAATGTTTCTTCATTGTATTCACAATTCTTGTTTTTGTTTCTAGTTTTTGTAGCTAGAAATATTGTGTTGCTTTTAATTTGTTTTCTAATTTTTGTAATCAGATTTGATGGCTATTGAAATTGTTACACCAAATTTAGTTGTGACACCAACACTGGCTATTGCCCAAAACCCTATTCAAATGCCTGTGGTACCTATGAACCATGGAGAAAAACAAGAAAAATTTAACAATACAGAGTTTAAGAGATGGCAGTAGAAAATGCTATTATATCTGACAACTCTTAATCTTGCCTGGTTTCTCCATGAAGATGCTCTAATGCTTAAAGAGGATGAAAGTGATCGGCAAGTTGTTGCCGCGATGGATGCATGGAAACATTCTAATTTTCTTTACAGAAATTACATCCTCAATGGCCTAGACAACATCCTATATCATGTTTACAACCCTCTGAAAACAGCAAAAGAATTATGGGATTCTTTGGAGAAAAAATACAAGGCAGAGAATGCCAGCACAAAGAAATTTGTTGTTGGTAAATTTCTAGATTTTGTTATGGTAGACTCCCAAATGGTTATTTCTGAAGTTCAAGATTTTCAATTAATTTTGCATGATATTCATGCTGAGGGTATGTCTCTTAATGAGTCTTTCCAAGTCATTACATTAATGGAAAAATTACCACCAACTTGGAAAGATTTCAAAAATTATTTAAAACATAAATGTAAAGAGATAATCATATTGTAAGACTGATAATTGAGGAAGATAACTGTAAGACTGAAAAGAGAAATGGTAAAAATCCATTGGGTCCAAGGCTAATGTAGTGGAACAAGTACGCAAACCACATAACAAGAAAAGGTAATTTGCTAGAGATAGTCCTAAACAAGGCGACAACAATGGAAATAAAAAGTTCAAAGGAAAATACGGTAATTGTGGCAAGACTGGACATCATGCCTCTGATTGCCGACGTCCTAAGAAGGATCACAGAAGTATAAGCAAAATGACCACCAATCAAGCCAATGTGACAGAAGTTGATTACATTTCTGACGAGGTAAATGACATCAATCTCTCTACTGTGATGTTTAAGACTAATTTGGTTGGAAATCCTAAGAAGTTGTGGGTTGACATTGGGGCAACTCGACACATTTGCGCGGACAAAAAGATGTTCACTACTTATAATGAGGCTGCAAATAGTGAACAACTATTTATGGGAAATTCGTCTACTTCTGTTGTGGCTGAATAAGGGAAAGTTGTCTTGAAGATGACATCAAGGAACAAACTTACCCTCAACAATGTGCTGTATGTACTAGACATCCAGAATAATTTAGTTTCTAGTTCTTTGTTATTAAAAATAGTTTAGACTTGTATTTGAATCTGATTAGTTTGTATTAACAAAGAGTGTTATGTATGTGGGTAATGAATACATGAGTGATGGTCTCTTCAATTTGAATTTAATGAATGTTGTACCAAAATCTGTTATGAATAAGAATAACACATCTGTTGCTTATATTCTTGAGTCAAATTTATGGCATGGTAGATTAGGACATGTGAATTTTGATGCTTTGCACAGACTAATTGGTTTGGATTATATACTAAAGTTTAAAATTAATCCTAATCACAAATGTGAGGTATGTATAGAAGCAAAACTAACTAAGGTTCCATTTAAATCGGTTGAAAGAAAAACCAAACCTCTATAATTAATTCATACTGACGTGTGTGATCTGAAATTTGTTCAAACTAGAGGAGGCAAAAAGTATTTCATAACATCTATCGATGATTGTATAAAATATTATTATATATATTTACTTAGAAGTAAAGATGAAGCCTTGGAAATATTTAAATTCTATAAAACTGAAACTGAAAATCAACTTGGTAAAACCATTAAAATGGTTAGAAGTGATATGGGTGGTGAATATGATGCACTTTTAAATGAATTTGGTGTACAACATGACATTATTTACCAAACTACAACACCTTATTCTCCACGGTAAAATAGAATTGCTGAAAGAAAGAATAGAACCCTTAGGCCCCGTTTGTTTGGGGTTATAGGGAGGGGATTGGGATTACTAATCCCTTGGGATTACTAATGGGGTGTTTGTTTTGAGAGATGGGGAGGAGACTATTAATCCCTTGGTATTAGTAGTCCCCCTTGGAAGGGGGATTGGTAAGGAGGAGATAAAGATGGTATTAGAAAAATAGTGAGGGGATTAGAATTTTTATTATTATTTTTATTTTTTATATATTGGGAATTTTTTTTTAAAATATTAATGTTTAATTTTTTATATTTTTATATTTTTTTATTATTTTATATAAAAATAATTTAACAATTTCTCACTATTAATCCCCTCATTATTAATCTCTTCACTATTAATCCTCTCACTATCAATCCCCCCACTAACAATCCCCTCACTATGAATCCTCTCACTATCAATCCCCTCAATTCTATCTCTGAAAACAAACGGGACCTTAAGAAAATGATGAATGCCATGTTACTAAGTTCAGGCTTACCACAGAATTTATGAAGGGAAGCAATTTTGTCTGCTAATTATGTCCTCAATAGGATACTTCACAAGAAAACTAACAACACTCCTTATGAATTATGGAAAGGTTGACCACCTTCCAACAAATACTTAAAAGTGTGGAGGTGTTTGGCAAAGACAGAAGTTCCTATTTCGAAAAAGACTAAGATAGGACAAAAAACAGTAGATTGTATGTTTATTGGTTATGCGCATTGTCACGACCCAAACCTGTCTCTATAGGTTTCGCGTTATAACCATTTCCATAATCCGAAGATTACCTACGGCCTCAAAGACAAAATTAAAAAATATCTAAATATAATTGGGGCCTAAACCGTATAAAATAATAATGTCCATTGAGTCAGTATGATATTATTAATTGTAGTAATAAAAACATTTTTAACACACTTTTATATACATGAACAAAGACATATTTCATAACATATCTCACACACTACATGAAGGACTTTTAACAAAATACAAAGATTAAGCCAAGCTTGACAAAATAAAATAATGCCTCTACACAGAGGTACTTCTTGGGTGGCTTGAGAAACAGGCGGACTCTGGGGCAAACTCTAATGTTGATCCTCCAATTGCCCACCTACATATATATATATAAAGAGTGAGCTAACGTCCAGTGAATAATACCAAAGTAAAGAGGTTGTATGAATGAAATTCTTAATTAAGTAAATCACATTAATACATATTACATGTTGTTAGATCCCTACTTGTTGCCAATTCCGTGAACAAGCTTGATTTAATTGAGTTGTAAATTTTCCCTGTTTTTTGGTCTTCTCACTCGAGCGGGACAATCTATGCTTGAGCGGAGTTTTTATACTCTCAGAAGTTTGGCTTATTTGCAAAACTATTGGGAGGTGTGTTTTCATGCTCGAGTGTAAGTTCCAGCGCTCGAGCGTAGACCCTGTTTTGTCACATGCGTTTTAGTGACACCGCTAGAAGTGGCAAGTCTTGCGCTCAAGCGGAGATCGCGCTTTTAGCTGCTATAAAGCTGCAGTTTGCTTTAAATCTAGGGTACGACTTCCAGATCTTCTTTGGGGGTTCTAGGGCTTTTTTCTGGGACTATTTTGCTAGTTTTCTTTGATGTTTGATTGAGTATTAAACTTATGTTTTGATAAGCATACATCAAAGAGTTTCATTGTTCAACTTTAAGAGTGTTCTTCTTCTTTGATGGAATTCGGAGATTCAAGCGTGGAGTATTCGAAGGAGTTCAAAGCTGTGCATAGTCGTTGGTTCGATATAGATGTTATGGATTCAACATCGTCGATCAATTCGGCGAAAGCGGTGGTGAAAGATATACAAATTGTTGAAGACAAATTGATTGCGTTTGGGTAATTTGTTTTGGTATATTTGTATTCTTTCTTTCTTTCATAGTGGATTGATTTGTGAGTTTTTGCCCATGATTTTTTAATCATAATTGGAGATACTCCAATTGTGGTTTTTCAACATAAAAATCATTTGTGCCAATGTATTGATTTCAAAGCAACAATCTAAATCACTTTCGTATGTGCTAGATGATTTAGATTGTTTGTTTTAATTTTTTGGAAATTGGTGCAATTAATCTAGTCTGAATCATGAATCACGAATCACTTAGGTTTTTCAATTAGTATCAGAGCAGGTCACTCTTTGTTTTTCTCAAAACTATAGAAGTGTGATTTAGTGTGATTTGTGATATGGATTCAATGTACAAAGGTAACTTGACCCATAGACCTCCGTTACTCGATGGTACAAACTATTTTTATTGGAAAGCTCGTATGAGGAAGTTTTTAAAATCTATCGATAAGAAAGTTTGGCACTGTATGCTCTATGGGTGGAGTGAACTTGTTGTCATCATTGATGGTGCTGATATCCCCAAACCACTCAATAGATAAGACGCAATCAATTATCAAAACTCGAGTTGGAATAGTAAAGCTCTTAATTGCTTCTTTTGCTCTGTCATACCAGAAGAGTTTCGTTGTATTTGCACGTGTGAGGTAGTAAAAGAGGCTTGGGACATTCTTGAAACTATTCACGAGGGCACCACTACTGCTGTTAAAAGATCAAAACTTTAATGTCTCACATCCTCTTTTGAAACTCTTTTTATGTGTAATGATGAGACGTTTGATGATTTTTATGCTAAATTTAGTGATATTGTGAATTCCTGAGAGGTTCCAATAAAAAATGACAGCTATTAAGGAGGCTCAGGATGTTGAGAACCTTAAGCTTGATCAATTTGTTGGAAACTTGCAGACTTATGAAGCGCACCAGATTTCTAAGAAAAAATAAAAAAATACTGTGGCTTTTATTAGTGCTCATGAGACTACTAAGACTCCTGAGGTTGAGTTTGATCTAGAGTTTGAAATGACAGCAATGTTTACCAAAGAGTTTAAAAAAAATTTAAAGAAAAATAAGCTGAATTTCAAGGACTCTAGTTCAAAAGATATGGGTAATGAAAAATTCAAAACTTTTCCACCAAATGGTGCTCCAAATACTGAGAAGAAGACTGTGAAGGGGCAAGGTGTCGAGTGTTATGAATGTCAAGGGTTTGGACATATTGCACTTGAATGTCCATCAAAAAAGAACCGCAAGAAAGTCTATATTGTGACTTGAGATAATGAAAGCGGGTCAGAGCAAACCCGAAAAAACCGAATTCGGAGAAGACGGAGATAGTACCTACATGGCATTTTGGTCTACTGTCACTCAACCATCTCCATAGCCAGTTTAGTTTGCTCGTGGTCAGAGTCTGCACCGTGCTCCTGTTTTTTATGGGAGTGATTACTTATTCTGGAAGATACAAATGAGGATGTACCTCAAAGATCACGACCTTGAAGGTTGGCAAGTAATTGAAGAGGATGCTGAAAGTACTGACAATCTAAGCAATCAAAGAGTTCTGACTACCATCCGTGAAGTAATTTCTGAAGAAGAACAATAACGAATTGCTCACTGCACAAAGGCCAAAGACGCATTGGACATTCTTAGTCAAATCCATGAAAGAGGAGAGTCATCTGCACAACCATCCATCAACTTTCATGCCTTAGTTGCTCGACTGGATGAGGTCAAGAAGAAAGAAAAGCAAAAAGAAGATTATGAAACCTCGGAAAACAATGATAAGATTGATGGTGATGATCTACAACAAGCTTATGAAAAGCTTTACAATGAATCTCCAAACTTGTCTAAGATCAATGACAAACTCACTCTCAAGCTTAAAGCATGTGAAAGCGAGAATCTCAAGCTAAAGGGAGAGATTGCAACAACAAAAAAAGAAGTCATCAAGATTTCAAATAACAAGCAAGATCTATGTAGAAAACTTCTATCTTGTGAGACCGGAAGGAATGAACTTCTAAAAATCTATGCCACACATGAAGAGAAGATTGAACTCCTCGAGATGTCACAAGCTGCAGTAGAAGAGACGGTCGGTCAGAAAGAAGAAGAACTCAAAGATGCTAGAGCCATGATTACTTTGTGAAACAACAGGTCAAAGACATTGGAAGACATCCTCGGTTCTCAACAGATGAGTTGTGACAAAAGTGGAATAGGTTGTGGTAATATAACGCTCAAAAGGACGTGCCTCTACATCACATGACATTAAAACTCAAACAAATAGAAAGCTGAAGGTTCAATAAGGTGATCCATCTCTTCATCAACCTAAAGGGGGTAAGAACAACCAAAAGGAGATAAAACCTATTTTTGTTTGTAATCATTGTGGTAGGTATGGCCACATTCGTCCTTACTGTTATGAGTTGTTTGGTAAGGTATTTCAAAAAATTAGAAATTCTAATACTTCATGGATTAGAAGACAACCTTACATGTTTAGGCGGGACACCAAGATTCATGATGGTGCTCACAACGCTAAGACAGTTACCAAGACTGCCAGTCTTGTTTCTGTTAAGACCAAAAAGATATGGGTGAGAAAGAGTGACTTAACTTGTTTTGTTGTTCACATTGCTCTACAAGCATGTGAGTCACACATGTGGTATCTCGATAGTGGGTGCTTTCGTCACATGTGAGGTGACAAATCCTACTTCACATCTCTTGAAAAATATGAAGGAGGAATTGTTGCTTTTGGAGATAGTGGCACTTTTAGAGTCATTGGTAACGGCTCTATAAGTATAGCTCGTCTTCCAAAGTTTGAAAATGACTTACTTGTTGGTGGCCTTAAAGCGAATCTTTTGAGCATCAGTCAAGTAAGGAATAAATGTGAAATTTTGGATAAGAAGGGAAATACTGTCATGCATGGGGTTTGCACATCTGATAATTGCTATGGGATTGTTACCACAAATGATCTCATTTGTCACTCTGCCATTTTAAGTAAATTTAACTTGTGGCATCAAAGATTAGGTCACATGAATTTCAAAGACCTAACTAAGATTGCCAACAAAGAGCTTGTGAGAGGAGTACCCAAAATGGGAAAGAATGTGAACCATGTGTGTAGACCATGTCAACTTGGGAAGCAAACTCATGCCCCTTATAAAAAGGTGAACAGCTTCACAACCAAACGTCTTCTTGAACTGGTTCATATGGATCTTATGGGACCCACTCGTACTGAAAACATTGGAGGTAAAAGATACATATTTTTAAGCTGATGATTATACTTGTTTTTTGGGTTAATTTTTAAGAGAAAAATCGTCGCTTGATGCTTTCTTGGCCTTAGTCCTTTAAATTCAAAATGAACAGGGTGTTTCTATTGGGCGTATTATAAGAATCCGAATGGATCATGGTCGTGAATTTGAAAATAGTTCGTTTTTGGATTTTTGTGATATGCATGGAATTAAACATGTGTTTTCTACACTGATTACTCCATAGTAAAATAGAGTTGTTGAGAGGAAAAACAGGGTCATTCAAGAGATGGCTAGGGTCATGCTCTTTAGCAAGAAAGTTCCTTCTAAGTTCTAGGCTGAAGCCTTGAGTACTGCTGTTTATGTTGTGAATCGTGTGTATTTAAGGCCCAGCACTTTACAAACTCCATATGAATTGTGGAAAGGGTTGAAAACTAATGTAAAATATTTCAAAACTTTCGGGAGTAAATGTTACATTTTCAAAGATAGAGAGCCGTTGGGCAAATTTGAATCTCAAAGTGATGAAGGTATTTTTCTAGGGTATTCAACCACTAGTAGAGCTTTTCGTGTCTATAACTTGTGTACTTTATCTCTAATGGAATCAATCAATGTGGTTATAAATGACATAGGTTCTCCTATACTAGTAATACATGAGGAAGAATATGGTGAGTCTCCAATCTTGGATACTGAACCATAAAGACAAGGAGAAGCATAGGGTCAAGCCCAAGAATGTGAGCCAGCCCCAACTTCAATAGTTAGTCTGAGTTCAAAGAGTGCACAAAGAGACACCACCTCTGAAGCTCCCGTCATTACTAGTCCAGAGTTAAGACCATTAGCAAGGGTAAAACTGAATCATCCAACTCAACAGGTGATTGGACGTGTCTCAGACAAAATGAAAACCCAGAAACAAATTCGGGAAGATGTATCTCATATGTGCTATGTGTCATTAATTGAACCTAAAAATATAAAAGAGGCCTTACTAGATGATAGTTGGGTTAATGCTATGCATGAAAAATTAGGTCAATTTGAACGTAACAAAGTTTGGACTCTTGTTTCAAGACCTAGAGACATGAATGTGATAGATACCAAGTGAATCTTTAAAAATAAATCTAATGAGCATGGTACTGTGGTTAGAAATAAAGCAAGGTTAGTTGCTCAAGGGTATACACAAGTAGAGAGTGTTGATTATGATGAGACGTTTTCCCTTGTTACATATCTCGAATCTAGTCGTACTTTACTTGGTGTTGCATGTTTTCTTAGGTTTAAATTGTTTCCAAAGGATGTAAAAAGTGCCTTCTTGAATGGATACTTGAAAAAAGAGGCTTCTGTTAAGCAACCAAAAGGGTTTGAGGACCCAAAATGTCCACATCATGTCTACAAGTTAGACAAGGTGTTGTATGGGTTAAAACAAGCCCTTCGAGCTTGGTATGATAAACTTACTACATTTCTTCTTGATAATGATTTTCAAAGGGGTAGGGTGGACAAGACCTTATTTGTGAAACATACTAAGTCTCATATACTTGTTGCTCAGAACGACCCTGTTTTGTCACACGCGTTTTCGTGACACTACTCAAGCGGCAAGTCCTGCATTCGAGCGGAGATTGTGATTTCAGCTACTATAAAGCTGCAATTTGCTTCGAATCTAGGGTACGGCTTCCAAATCTTCTTGGAGGGTTCTGGGGTTTTCTTCTGGGGCTATTTTGCTAGTTTTCTTTGATGTTTGATTGAGTATTAAACTCATGTTTTGACAAGGATACATCAAAGAGTTTCATTGTTCAACTTCAAGAGTGTTCTTCTTCTTCGATGGAATCTGGAGATTCAAGCGTGGAGAATTCGATAGAGTTTGAAGTTGTATGCATTCTTTGGTTCGACATAGATGTTATGGATTCAACATCAAGCTGATCAATTCCGAGGCAAAGGTGGTGGTGAAAGATATACAAATTGTTGAAGACAAATTGATTGCGTTTGGGTAATTTGTTTTGGTATATTTGTATTCTTTCTTTCTTTCATAGTAGATTGATTTGTATGCGTTTCCCCATGATTTTTTAATCACATTTGGAGGTGCTCCAATTGTGATTTTTCCACGTAAAAATCGTTTGTGTCAATTTATTGATTTCAAAGCAATAATCTAAATCATCTAAATCACTTTTATATGTGCTAGATGATTTAGATTTTTTGATTTCATTATTTGGGAATTGGTGCAATTAATCTAGTCCTAATCACGAATCACTTAGGTTTTTCACATGTAAATCAAAATCGAATCGACCACAAAGCCCAATCCATCATGCTCAAGGCATATTAGAGGGCTAAACGACCTCGGTCCAAAATTACTTGTCCAATCATATTACGTAATGACCTCAGCCCACATTTAATAGAAACGACCTCGGGCCCAACATAATATTCAAACGGCCTTTGACTCATCATAATATTCAAACGACCTCGCCCATTACATTCAGATTCAAACTGCCCTTACAAGCGTTTAACCTTAGGCCCAATTCGTACATATCAAATGTATTAAACGACCTCAGCCCAATTCATACTCTTATCACATATCAAACAGTCTTGAGCCCAAATCATGTTCTTCATAAAGCGTTACACAAAAATTAGGCGTATAGAATACTCATTCATAATTCAAATCAACAAATCCATGAAGCTTATATAGAAATAGTATTTGGAAAATGACATACTTAAAAATATCTTTACTAAAATATTACTTATAGTGTTCAGATGCCTGGTTCACCCTTGTAGTTGACCCTACACAATTCATAATACACGTAAAAATCGGGGTCACAATACAATTCATTCTGTTCTTTAATTCGTTTAATTCTCTTAGGCTCTTTCTAACTCTATAGTTCATTTATAATGCTCAGTACATGCCTAAGAGTGCTTAGAAGTGAAAGAGAACGGAAATTGAAATATGAAACAGTTTTTCAAAATTTTTTGAAACAAGGCTCTTCGCTCGAGCACAATATTAGTCGCTCGAGCGGACCCCTTGGTCTGTAAAAATACTGGTTGCTTGAATTCTACACTCAATCCACAACTTCTTTGCTCAAGCGATGATGACAAATTCTGGGTTTTCCAAATGTTGTTTAAACTTCAAAACACATTATCAAGACTCCAAATTCATGCATGACTCACTCAAATATACAGAAATAGTCGGAGTTACATATATTTGAAGTTAGTTCCACTTATACTTCAAAATTCCATGATTTTAATTGAAATTTAAGCCTTGAATTTCATGTTTTTAAAATCATCTTTCAATTTTTTCTTTTCATGAAACATAAAATTGAAGCTACAAACCCCCCTTTCAAAAATATTTGCACATATGAAGTTTAATTTAAAATCAAACTAATTGTTTGATTCTCAACATAAATGATAATTTATCTCTAAATTTGTCCAAATCTAAATTTAAATCATTTTCTTCATATCAAGTTCAATTTCAAACCCACAAATTCTAAATCATGAATTGAATTTCCAAAACTCTTGAAAATTCATGATGCATGTACAATTGAAACTCAATTTCTTGTTAAGACAACTAAATTCAAACCCAAAATGATTGATTTCTAAATTAATTTTCATAAATTTGAACCTAACTCTTTTGTATGGATCAAATCTTCAATAAAATCTTGTTGCATGTAATTTATAGAACTCAATTCAAGAATGATTCTCTAAATTGAACTCAAATTTAACAAATTTAAAGAATCACAACTCATATTTTTCAACCTATCTTGATTGAACATGCAAAACCCAATTTCTATGAATTTATATAAATAAATCTTCAAATCTCTATTTTAATCTTCTGAAATCCACATTCAATCAATTTTTGTCTAGATTAATTAAATAACACTAGAAAGAGAATAAAATTTCTTACCTTATGATGAATTTTCCATAATTTTTAACTTAAATTTTGATATCCCACAAAACCATCTTCTTTTCTTCTTCTTCTTTTATCCCTCATTTTTTTTTTAATCCTTAGCTTTTTAGTTCTTCATTAATTTCTTCCAGCAAGCTTCATCTCTCTCTCTCTCTCTCTCGGCCTCTCTCTTTCTCTTAGTCTCTCAGTTCTCTCTTCTCTCTTCTCTATGTTTTTTAACCTAAGTTCTAGCACATATATCACACACACACAACTTCTCTAGATGCATTCACGCTACACACGTGCACATTGATGCAAGCTGCCAGCACAACACATATACACACACATATCTGATTTTTCTACACACCAAGCAGATTCCCAGTATACCCACACCCAAATGTCATAACTAAACACATGGGTGGGATTAATTTAACTCTCAATTACACAATTAGCTTAATTAAAACACAATTAACTATACTTAATCTTAATTGATAAATTCCTCTATAACTTGATTAATCTAATTGACTTCAATGGAGGCCCAATTGAATCATAATTAAATTTATCAGTTTGAATCAGATTTTTAATCAAATTTCCAAAAAGTTCCCAATGTCAAATTAAACTTATTACCATCCTCGATTTTAGTTTCTCACATCATTTAGGCCTTAAATTTCAGATCAAACCCAAAATCTCCGTCAATAAATCACATATTCAATTGGACACCTCATAGATAAATTTAATTCACAATAATCTAAATTCTCAATATTCATAACTTAATCAACTCCAATTTGGACCCAATTAATAAAATTTCAATTTTACTAAACTGAATCGAATATTTAATTAAACTCCCATATGGTCCGATACTCGAAATTAAAATAATTCAATTCACTAATATACTTTCTTGAGCCATTTAGGCTTTCAATTTGTAATCCCAAAATAATCCTCAACCAAATCATATACGAATTAGACTGAATAATTCTTATAAACCCCAAATTAAATTAGAATAATGGGTAATTAAAATTCAACTCCACTTAATTAATTAAATGCCAAATATAATACGTGGCGAGATTGTCACACGTATAATAATAGTGCATATCGGTTTCTGACTTATAAATCAGAAATACCTGATATACATGTGAATACTATTATAGAGTCAAGGAATGTTGTATTTTTTGAACATGTTTTTCCTTACAAGAAAGGACGAGAATTAAGTTCATAGAAAAGAACTTATGATTATACACAAAGTCAAGAGACTAATGACAATCAACTACAAGAGACTAGTAATGGTCTCAACCAACATGATTTAACTAATGATGAACCAAGTTGAAGTTAGAGAGCAAGAATATCAAAATCCTTTAGTTTAGAATTTCTGACATACCTGTTAGAAAATGAGCCTCAAAGCTTTAAGGAAGCAATGTCAGGTCCTGAAGCACCTTTGTGGAAAGAAGCTGTTAATAGTGAAATTGAATTTTTTGTGCAAAATCATATTTGGGAATTGGTGGATATTCAAGAGAAAAAAGAAAACCGATGCTTCAATAGACAAGTATAAAGTAAGACTTGTGGTTAAAGGTTACAGATAAAAGAAATGTCTGGATTATTTGACACCTACTCTCCAGTAACAAGGATTGCATCCATTCTCATGCTTATTGCTATAGCAACACTATATAATCTAGAGATACATCAAATGGATGTAATGACAGCTTTCTTAAATAGGGATTTACATGAAGAAATCTACATGGAACAACCTAAAGGGCTTGTAGTACCAGGAAAAGAAAAGAAAGTGTGTCGGCTTATAAAATCTCTTTATGGGTTAAAACAAGCTCCTAAGTAATGGTATGAGAATTTTGATCATGTTATGCTAACTAATGGCTTCAAGATAAATGAATGTGACAAATGCGTCTAATTTAAAAACATCGACAAAGGATATGTCATAATTTGTCTTTATGTGGATGACATGCTCATAATTGGTAGTAGTCAGAATATGATCAAATCAACCAAGCAAATACTGAACAAAAGATTTGATATGAAAGATATGGGGGTCGCAGATGTTATATTAGGAATGAAAATTAATAAAACATTAGATGGATATGCATTATCTCAATCTCATTGTGTTGAGAAAATTCTTGGTAAATATATCAAGGATGATGTGAATGTAGCAAAAACACCTGTAAACATCAGTCTTTATTTATCGAAAAATAAAGATGATACGGTGTCTCAGTTTAAATACTCCCAAATCATTGGAAGCCTAATGTACCTAATGAATTATACTCGTCATAATATAGCTTATGCATTCGTTGTGATAGTCAATCTGGAGTATGCGAGGCACATAGTCATATGTACAATGGTAAGTCGCGACATATTCATCGCTGACATAATACCATAAGGCAATTACTCTCAAGTGGAATAATCTCAATAGAGTATATAAAATCTAAGGAGAATACTGTGGATCGGTTAACGAAAGGTTTGGCAAAAGAGCAAGTGTATAGTTCATCAAATATAATGGGATTAAAGCCTATTATATAAGAGTCATCATAATGGTAATTTAAATGACTAGAGATCCCAAGAACTAAATTCAAAAGGACAACTAAATTATGTGTGGCTCATCAGAAATCACTAAGGGATTAAATTCCTTATCCATTCCTATGATGAGAGTGATATCTGCAACATGTGTTATATGCAGGGGATTAAGGATAAGCTTTGCTTTTAATGATTTCTTATATCTTGACTTAGGAATAAAAAGTCAAGATGAGTATAAGGGATACTATCAATAAGAATCACCTATATGAGTGTCGAACTGGGGCCAGTTCTATGAGAATAAAGAGGCTAAATTCTCTAGAGCACTCATGAATAACCAGGAATGTTCAGGGTCAAAATGAACACAACCGTGAGAACCACAATGTGTCAGAAGATATTTTGTGTGAAATTTATTATCTTGGCTTACACTAACGGCTGAACAATTCAAGGCATTGCGTCCATTGGTTAGCTAGTAAGTCCGATAGATTATCACTAGGGAAGGTTCAAGGTCGAAAGCCACCTATCCTGATGCACGATATTTTTTATTTATACTCTTTCGACAAATTCTGCATGTTGCATTTTTGTTGTCATCAAATTCCATTCACGTGGGAGATTGTAAGAATGGTTTTGGAAAAAATAGTTTTTTTCTTAGACTTTGGTCTATTTTTTAAATGGGACCCATGCGCCGAGGTTAGCAGATATTGGTGGTAACACATTCTATGCCGCGTTGTGATTCACGTAGTATATTTGGTTGTTCAAAACCATTATCGGGTGAATGAGAAATTGATGCCAAAGTAAACTCCATGAAAATGGTGTTTTGGTGGGTTTCCCAAATTGAAGGAAGAAAAATTTGTCTCACATTGCTTGGTTAGGTTAACATTGTATGTGTTTGTAAGCTTTGAGTTTGGACCTTGGGGTAGGCCCCAAGGGGCACTCAAGTTTTGTAGATAGGGAGGTTATAGGCAAAATGAGCTAGACTTATTGGACCCAAAACAAACACACGCTGCTGCCACCGCCACTGCCTGCTCTGGGTGGACTAGACTTGGGCGCTAGTGTGTGGTTGGGTTGGGCTTGTCCAGCCCAATGCTTATCTATTTAGTCCAAAAACATTTCAATTTTATTTTTTTTAAAATTAAATTCAGATAATTTGAATTTGAATTTCAGCTTGAAATTCAAACTTAATTCAAATGACCCCAACGATTGAAATGTTGGCGCTTTGGTCCAACACACTGCCCGTATTTTTCTTCTAACTGAACAAGTTCATTATCTGTTCAAAATTAACCCGAATATGTACATTACTTGTTCAACTCTATCTGAACAGTTTTGTTACCTGTTGAAGTCTATTCTGAAAAGCCACCAGTTCACTTATAAATAGACAAGTCCTCATTTTGATTTTTCATCCAATTTTTGTTCTGCTTTTCTACTACTTTATTTCCTGCATTTTGCTGCATAAATTTTCTATGAGAAAAAGTATAAACACAAAATGTGTTCGTTACACAATTAGTTGGTAGTGCTGCTACTAGTTGTCATTAATCATTTCATCCTAGGAGATAAATGTCCAATATCTGTGAGCACCCTAAAAATGACGAATCTATCTTAAGGACACAGTATTCAACACTGGACTTGATCAAATTTTGTTTGAGAAAATAATACAGTAAGTGATTAGTTTACTTTCTTGTTTTTATTAATTATTCTTTTCCAAATTTTGGTTTTGGTTTTGTTTTTGTAACAAAATAAGAATATGTTTTTCTTATATACATATATATATATATATATATTGTTTTGATTTTTGTAATCAAATAGACTCTCCTTTCTTTATCTTCTTTCTTTAAATACATTGAAGTTTATCTAACAGAAATCGCATTTTGAACATACGATTCGTGATGAAGTTGTATTTTGAACTTTCGTTTTTAAAAAAGTAAGTTATTTTGATAAATTGTTTGAAAAGTGGATTACTTTGATAATAGTTTGATTTTTTAGAATATTGAAAAAAAAAAAAAAAAAACCTCCTCTCAACTTCTATGACTTTCTTTTTTCTTTTTTAATTCCAATTGTACCAAAAAAGGGGAAAAAATTTAAAAATAAATAAATAAATAACAAACTGGCAAGATTAGTTAGTATGTTGGTGAGGACTTTTGCACCGCATTAGGAGGTTATGAGTTTGTTATTGTTACTTATGTGTGAATCTTTTTCTCAGTTGTATTTGTATTATTTATTTATTTTATTTTATTATTATATTTTTGTTAGCATATTTGTATTTGTATTTGTTTGAAGCCATTTTGGTTGAGTGACAGATAATTTGAACCTAACTGTTAAGCTTTGTGTCTACTATGAACGTTTCTCACTTGTATTAGCTCGTAGTGTTGCAACTCCAACATATAAGAGCATCTCCAACAAATTCTCTATTATTTCCCTATACTGTTTAAATATTATTATTTTTATTTAAAATTAACTTTTATAAACTCAACACAAGTAACTCTGAAATATAAATATATATATATATATTTAATGTTTGATTAGCCAAACTACTTATATTTGTTGAGCAAAATTATCAAAACAAAAAGAGCTAGTTTAATAGTGTTAAAATTTGATAATTTACTGAGGCCTATTTTGGGAAGTGGGTTAAAAGTCACTTCCCAATTTTTAACCCACTTCCTTTCTCAAAAAAAAAAAAGTCAAAAAGTCAACTTTTAACCATTTTCCCAAAACATTCCTCAGTATTTTAGATAAAAATATAAAAATAATTTGTTTGATGAGATACTGGTAAAGTGCTAGAAGAAGCCATTTTTAGAGTGCAAATATCATTTTTCATTAGCAATTCTTTTGTTTGAAAATAAAGGAAAAAGATAGAGAAGGGAATTATTTCCATATTTAGTGTGGGATTGCCATGTGAATCAATGAGGGTTAAGGTTTGTTGGAAAATTTCTTGAGATTCAAAAATTTTATCAAAATTTCTATTAAATATCTCACATGGGTGTGAGATCTACACTATGTGTGTGTCACATGAGTCTCACATTCATATGAAACATTTGGTAAAAGTTTTAATAAATCTTTTAGAAATTCTAACATTACTCTAATCTTAGCTAGAGAGCACTGACAGAATAGATAAGTCCCGAACGACCTGTAACATAAAGAAGAGATTCCGGTGGTGGTTCGGCCACCTAGGGGCACTCCGATGATCAAGTCAGTTATCTCTCAAAGATAGTAAAAGTGCTTAACTCATTATTTAGAATATAAATTGCGTACCGTAGACCCATTGGGGGTGCCTCTCTTTTATAGCCCACTCAATCCTAGTCCCAATAGAAGCCTAGCTTTAATAGACTTTAGCTCAGTGCTTATCTTGGACTCTCCAATAGATAAAGATAAACTCCCTAAGAGCTTTATCCTTATCCAGGCTGAGTTCCTCCCTCATTGTAGGACTCTTGTCCCTTATTCGTTTATCCCGGACTTTGATATCTTCGGAGATAACCTCGGCCTAGCCGAGATCATCTTGGCATCACAACCAGGACACGTGGCACCTCGGCTGACACTTCGGCGTCATCTTGGTCACGTGTTGGTACTCAGAAAATATATCTCCATAACTGCCCCCTAGGTTCTATTACCTCGGCATCCTGAGGTGATGGAACCTAGATCTGCACTTCCTTCTAGCACGTCGGCTAAGCTCACTTCTTTATTCATTTGCTGAAGTAAGAACTCGTCGGCTAAATATGTCCAAGACCTATAGCCTGCTTTCATCAATGTCTCAGAACCATTAACTGTGTTCGTTCAAGTTTCTCAGCTAAGATCATTCTTCAAGCCGAGGTACTTCTCTATTAAATCAAGAACTTCAAGAGCTCCTTCACGCGTATGAGCTGTCACGCACAATATTTTAACTGTTTCTTCCACGCATCTTTCCTCCACTGGACCATGTCTGATATGCGCCATTAAGTCGCCTTGTGCCTGCGTGCGCCGTCTGACAAACACATTGTTTGAGCTACACCAATTGTGTTTTGCCGCCTCTTTGCATTTTTGACAAAACTTCTTCCCTCTCTCCTCGCCTTCTCACCTCTTCATCATCACTTTTGCAAAAACCCTTTCTCTCTTACTTTCCCAAATCGCCATTGTCTTAAGCTCACAAGCTCAGGTTCTTCCGCCTTCCCATCCGCGGCTTTCACCACTGTCGCTTTTGTCGTTGTCGTCGACTTCGCGAACTCAACGCCGGCTTCATTTTTCTTTGGTGAGTTACTTATTCCTCCTTTATCACCAGGTTTCTTCAAAAAGCTTTCAATATTCGTCACCATTGCTATTTTGCTCAAGTTCTTGATTTATAAATCACGTATCTGAGCACATTTACTTTACGATGTTGCTTTTTTCCAATTCGTGTCTTGAATACACACACTGCTCACAAATTTGTTCACTTTTGCCACTGTTTCTTGGCCTCGCACCCTTGTACACACTTTGTCACAGTGTTCTTGAGAGTTTATCACTGTTCTTGATTCTAAAACACGTTTTTGTTTCTGTTTGCCATGTTTTTTTCCAGATTCTTGCCTTCAATCTTCACTTGCCTAGACTTTAGGATAGGGATTTGTCTATAGATTTTACGAACCTTAGGAAAAACTGACACGAATTCCCTTTAGATCCATTCAAACTCTTACCATAGTACATTTTTAGGTTTTAGCCGAGGTCCCTCAAACCCTTCCAAAACACTTCTTTCTAAAATCCAACTCCTCCAATTAAGCCGACGTCATGGGTATGTGGAAGCATAGGGTAGACACCCCAACTAAGTTAGCGTACTTTAGGCAGGAGTTTTCCATTCCTGCCGACGTCCACCTCAGGTTGGTAGGGAAGAAGGATTCTATTATGCTCGACGTGAACCTCATGCCTTTCCCAGTAGTGGCCTTTATCGAGTGTGGACTTAGGTTTCCACTTGATACCCTTTTCCGAGAAATCCTCCATACTATAAATTGAACCTAATGCAGCTTTCCATCAATTCTTACTGAGTTATCAACGGTATAATAGCCTTAGCCAAACAAGAGAATGCTAGGGTAACTTTGGCCGATATCCAGTATTGCTACACCATATGTGGCCTTAAATTAGAAAAAAGCTACATTTACTACCTTAAACCGAGGTCCACAGAGTACAAAATTGTTGCCAACCTCCCAGACTCCAACAAGGGAGCTGGGGACGATTACTTCATTGTCTTGGGGAACTGGGAGTTCGCTCCAGACAAGAACCTCCGCCTCTACCCTCTTAGCTGAACAATTTTTGTAGAAGGTAATGGTGAGAACCCAGTGTTAATACTTGTCTTTAAAGTTTTCAATACTTTGTTCTTTATACATTCTAACGTTTTGTTTTCCTTGCAGCTCTTCCTCAGCCGGCAAAGGATTTCCACAAGTCCTTTTTCCCGAGCAAAGGCTTGAAGAAGCTACTAGATCTGCCAGTTCACAAGCGGAGAGCTCCCTTGCTTCTGAACTTCATCTCGACCTACAAGTCAGTTCTTTCCGACGTTCCAAAGAAGAAGAAGAGGCAGCCTCCTCCGTCCGCCACTACTCCTCCCACAGTTTCATCATCTCGGCCAGATCAGGGGTCAACCTCTGATCCAGTAGAACAACCATCTACCTCATCTCTACAACTGATCCCACCATCTCAACGCTGTCGACGACGCCGAACTATTTTCGCTGCTGAGATAGGCCGCAAGAAGAAAGCCGAAGATCTTGGCCGACATCCCTACCATCGTTGACGCCAACCAAGACTATCTCAAATTTCAATCGGTCAAACAAAAAAGATCAAGAAGGTTTCACCAAAGGCAACGGTGACTTAGATTGATACTGAGGACACCTTGCTAATTTCAAAATTGACTTAGAGTGAGAAAATCCCTTCTACTGCAGAGAAGAGGTCTGCTAACGCCCAACTATCCCAATCCACTCGGTCAAAAAGGCCAAGGTCTGAATCGGCCACAACCTCGGGGCCAATGAAGCCAGGTGCCCCCTGGGCCCCTCCAATCACCATCGATGACAAGCCGGTTAGAGCTGGCGACAGTGCGACTGATCTCGAAGTTGGCGTCGCCCTTTCTACGGCTTTGCTTCTTCCAAATGATCTTAACAGAAACGCCGAGATGAGCGAGTATGAAAACTTTGCTCTGATGCTCCAGCATTCTGTTTAAGTAAGTTTCTTATACTTGGTATTTTTCTTTATCTATTCTTTCATACTTTTAGAACTTTTACTAACTTTTGTTCTGTCCCTTTTCTTTTAGGCGATCCAGCACGCTTACTCCTTCTCAATACAATCTTTTGAAAAGAGGAAGGAGTTGGCCGACAAGATCAGAGAGGTCTCTGGTTTGCAGAAGACCCTCAAAAAGACCAAGGGAAAAATAAAGACTTTGGCCGACCAGGCCGAGGCAGCCATTAAAGCCAAAGACGAGGCCGAGGAAAAAGCTGACGCTGCTGAGGCTATCGCCAAGGTCCTTACGGCTGAAAAGAAAGAGGCTGAGACAAAAATGGTTGAGGCCCAAAAAGAATTACAAGATGCCTTAGCCACAAAGGAGGCCGAGATCAAGGCTGCCGATGAGAGGGCATACGCAGATGGGGTGGCCGACGTCAAGGAGGACTACAAAAAATAAGTGAAGCAGGCATGCAACAAGGGTTTCACCCTTGGTTGGATGGCTGCTCTAAAAAAGCTTAACGTCCCCGAGGACTCCCCCCTCAAGAATGCTGATGTCCTACCCCTGCCATTCCCCCCTACTCCAAGCCAATCCGAAGATGATTCTGAGTCTGATGAGGAAGCTTTGGTGAGGAAATCAAAGGAAGTTGCTGCGGCCAAATCCCCTACTCCAAATGAGCAAGTCCTAGACTTGACTCAAGATGAGAAAGGTGAGGTCTCCAAATACGCTCCTCCTGAGAAGGCAACATCGGACGTGCCTATTGTCGACAAGAGCCTCGACTAAACTCTTCAAGAAATTGATACCGAGCTCGCGGCTGAGAGGGCCGCCGAGATGTCCTCTCAGCTATCTTCTGAACCCCAGACCCAACCTGCCATAGACGCCGAAGAGTCTTAGTTTTTTGCTTTGTACTTAGTATTTTGTCTTACTTTTTGAATCAATGTAAGCTTGGATTTGACCAAAGTGCTGCTTTTGTAATTTCTGAACAACTACTCTTTTGGTAGGCCGAAGTGCCCTATTCTTTTTAAACTGATTCTTCTGAATGCAAGTACAATTTCCTTTGTATAACTCTTGTATGATTCTCAGACTTAGAATAATTTTGTATGCTTTCAAGCATACACCTTATGTGTGTAATTTCTGGTGATATACCTCGGTTATAGGAACCGATGGTTTACCTCGGAAAGTACATAAGTACTTCTTTTAATACAACCTTGGTCTTTAACTTGTAAATTTTTCTAAAAAATTTCAACAAGTGTTTAGACCAATTTTCTTTTAAGCACAACCTCAGTTTAACTTTAATATGTAACTTCAACTTGTAAATTTTTCAATAATTTCAACAAGTGTTAAACATAACCTCAGTTTAACTTCAACTTGTAAATTTTTCACAAATTTCAACAAGTGTTAAACATGACCTCGGTTTAAGTTCAACTTTGTAAATTTTTCACAAATTTCAACAAGTGTTAAACATAATCTCGGTTTAACTTCAACTTGTAAATTTTTCATAAATTTCAACAAGTCTTAAACATGACCTCGGTTTAACTTCAACTTGTAAATTTTTCACAAATTTCAACAAGTGTTAAACTAATTTTAGCTTGTAATTTCTACCTTTCCAGGAACCATTTTCTAACTCTCTGCCCCCTAATGTGAACTTAAGTTCCACTTGGGTTCTCATTGTGCATGTATTCCAGAAACATCGTCAAATATCTTATTAGTCACAAGTGTAAAAAATCAAGCTAAAACTTTATTGATTACTTCGGCTAATAACAAAGAACAAAAAAGTCTAATGATAGAAAAATTTCAAATTGCAAGTATTCCAAGGCCTTGGCAACTCTTTGCTTTCATTATCTTCAAGCCGATATGCCCCAGTGCCCAATACCAAGATGATTCTATAGGGTCCCTCCCAATTCTGGCCAAGCTTGTCCTCTCTGGGATCCTTCTTATTGCCAACGACCTTTCTCAAGACGAGGTCACCGACTTGAAACTCCCTTGGGTTGACCTTCTTATTATAAGTCCTGGCAAGTTGCTGCTGGTATGCCACCAGCTGAATTGCAGCTTTCTCCTTTCTTTATTCTAGTAGATCCAAATCTCGGGCTAATAATACATCATTAGTCTCATTCTCTACTCCCTGAGTTCTGATCCCTGGGATGCCGACTTTTAGTGGGATTACTGCTTCTGTGCCATAAGCCATGGCAAATGGGGATTCCCCCGTTGATCTTCTCGGCGTAGTCCGATATGCCCAAAGTACACTGGGTAATTCATCCACCCAATTTCCCTTTGCTGCTTGCAGCCTCTTCTTTATCCCATCTAAGATAACTTTGTTGGATGCTTCTGCTTGTCCATTGCTTTGAGGAAAACTTGGGGTCGAAAAATAATTCTTGATGTTGAATTTTGCACAGAAGCACTTGATTAGCTTACTGTCAAATTGTGTTCCGTTGTCTGCAACTATTGCCCTTGGGATCCCAAACCTGGTGATGATGTTCTTCCATATGAAGTTCTTCACATCCACGTCTCGGATCTTAGTAAGGGGTTCAGCTTTTATCCACTTGGTGAAGTAATCTGTTGCTACCAGCAGGTACTTTCTTTGCCAAGTTGCTTGAGGCAGTTTTCCAACAAGATCCATGCCCCATTGGGCAAATGGCCAAGGACTGGATACTGGGTTCAAGTCGGCTGCTGGTTGATGTATCAAAGGTGCAAACCTTTGGCACTTCTCACACTTCTTCACATAAGCCTCGGCATCTTTCTGCATATAGGGCCACCAGTACCCCTGAGTAATGGCCTTGTGGGCAAGTGACTTGCCCCCAACGTGGCTTCCACATATTCCTTCATGTATCTCGCATGTAAAATCTTCAACTCAGGCAGGATGCACACACCTCAGAAGGGGTCCAGTGAATGATCTTCTGTAGAGATGTCCTTCTGGGGTCAAACTGAATCTTGCTGACTTCAGTCTGATCATGTGTGCTTCTTTTCAATCGTCGGGCAGCTTCCTATCTTTAAGGAATGCTATTATTGATTCTATCCAACTTGGTCCCATCTCCACATACATTGCTTCGCGCTATGTGTTCAGTGGTTCTATGCTTGGACCAGATAAGTAGTTAACCATTATCGTCCTTGCCTTTCCAGGTTGTATTGCACTAGCCGGGTTGGCTAGGGCATCAACGTAATTATTATCATCTCGACTGACCTGCTGTAGTCAGCAATTCTGAAACAAGGCCATCAATCTGTCGACTTCCTTTACATAGGTCGACATCCTTTCGTCTCGGGCTGCGAACTCGCCTGTTGCCTGGTTGACTATAAGCTGAGAGTTATAGAAGACTATCACCTCATCTGCTTCTACTGTTACTGCCAGTTTCAGTTCTGCAATCAGTGCTTCATACTATGCTTCATTGTTTGAGGCCTTGGACCCCAAACGGATTGTTCTAGTATCATCCATCCGAGATACCAGTACTACTTCTGCCCCCACTCCTTGTCAATTTAAACTCCCATTAACAAACAGTCGAAAGGAGTCACCGATGTAAATGCTGCAGGGCCTGAGTTTTTTTTTCTTCCTTTGTTCCGTTGCCCTCGGCTGGGCTCCTCTTTGTTCTCTTGGACATCGTTTACCTCGGTTTAACGGAGCTCGATGTACAATGGCTCCTGGTATGAACTCGGCCACGAAGTCGGCCAAAACTTGGCCTTTGATTACTGTTCTGGGTCTGTATTCCAGGTCATACTAGCCTAAGGCCACTGCCCATCTGGCTATTCTGCCTGTCAGATCTTCCTGCTGCAACAGGGACTTCAAAGAATGCTCAGTTAGCACTACAATTTTGTGGGCTTGAAAGTAATAGTTCAACTTCTTTAAAGCCATTACTAAAGCCAGTGTTAACTTCTCCAAGGGTAAATACCTGGTTTCTGCATCAACCAGGGTTTTGCTTACGTAATAAACAACCTTTTGTTCCCTTTTTTCTTCTCGGATTACCACTACACTTACTGCATGTTCCGAAACTGCTAAGTATAGGAATAGCTCCTCTCTAAGTTTCGGATTTGAGAGGACTGGAGCCGTTGTCAAATACTTTTTCAGGTCGGCCAAGGCGACTTCGCACTCTTCTGTCTATAAGAAGTCTGTGGCCTTCTTCACTAAGTTGAAGAAGGGTTTACATTTGTCAGAACTTCTGCTTATGAACCTATTCAGGGCTGCAACCCTTCCAGTCAATATCTATACTTGCTTCGCCGATGTTGGGCTTTTCAGTTCTAGAATGGCCTTGATCTGAACTGGGCTAGCCTCAATGCCTCTTCTAATCACCAAGTATCCTAAGAACTTACCAGATCCAACTCCAAAAGCACACTTCGATGCATTAAGTCGAAACCGATATGTTTTAAGGATATCAAAGACTACTTTTAGGTCGGCTAGATGACCTTCAGGTTCCTTGGTTTTCACGACCATGTCATTGATGTAAACTTCTACTGTTCTACCAATTAGATGTCTGAACATCTTGGTTAACAATCTCTGGTAAGTTGCTCTTGCGTTTTTAACCCAAAAGGCATCACTCTGTAGCAATACAGCCCTTTTAGGGTGATAAACGCAGCCTTCTCCTCATCTGGCGGATACATAGCTATCTGATGGTACTCCTTGTAAGTATCCAGGAAGCTCATCCTTCCATGCCCTGAAGTGGCATCTACCAATTGGTCAATCTTGGGTAATGGGAAGCTGTCTTTGGGACAGGCCTTGTTTAGGCTGGTAAAATCCACGCAGATCCTCCATTTACTATTCTTTTTCTTCACCACCACTGTATTCGATAGCCATGTCGGGTAATTTACCTATCGAATGGCTCTGGCCTCTAGAAGTCTGTCTACTTCCTCTTCCACTACCTCAACATGCATCAACGTCGGTCTTCTTGCCCGTTGGATTACAAGTTTGGCCGACCTGTCTACGTTCAGTTGATGGCAAGTGACCTCGGGGTCAATGCCAGGCATTTCGTAAGGTGTCCAGGCAAACACCTCAATGTTTGCTCTTAAGAAGGCCTCCAGTTCTTTTTCCTCTTCTTTGGCTAAGCCCGAGTCGAGAAGGAAGAAACGTTCCTCATCCCTTTGCTGGACAAGGATTTTCTTCAAGGCTTCTTCATTTTTCTCGACTGGTTCTTTGCCGATGTCATCTAGGACTTCCATGTCCTCGTCGTCAATCTCTACTGTCTCTGGTTCTCGTATCGCAGTGGATTTCATTCATTGTCATGGAATGCTTCTTTGCTCGGTGATCCTCTCTGACCTCTTCTATCCCATGCTCCGTTGGGAACCGCAATAGCTGATGTAGTATTAAGGGAACAGCCCCCATTGCATACAGCCATGGCCTCCCCAAGATAACATTGTAAGGGGACGGTGTGTCGATTATGGTGAATTCTGTCTTCACCCTCTTGGTGCCAGCCTGCACCTCTAAGCTTGCTGCTCCTAGTGGCCACGTCGGCGTTCTATTGAACCCGACCATTGGGCTGTTGGACTGCTTCATATCATCTGGGTAAAGGCCAAGCTCCTTGTAATAATTGACATACATGATGTCACAAGAGCTGCCTTGATCAATTAGGATGCGCTTCAGTTGGCACTCCCTAACCTGGAGGGATACTACCAAGGCATCATTATGTGGATGCTGCACCATCTCAAGGTCAGCTTCAGTAAAGGACATTACTGGTCCCTAGCACTCCTTGGCCCGAGGTCTTTTCTCCCGGACCTGGTGCACATGCAACAAGTGCTTTACCTTCTAGGTCTCCCCCCGTATTTCGTTTTCATTGACCTTCGAATGAATTACATTAATTACCCGAGGTTCGCCTGCCTGCGGTTGCTGTGCTGGGGGAGGTGGAGTTGTTGGTGCCTAAGGCAGTCTTACCTGCTCTTCCCTTGTCTTGGCTTCATCTACAAGGTCCCTTAAATGGCCTTGCCTTACTAGGTCTTCCAGGTGTGCTTTCAGGGCTCTGCAACCCTGAGTTAGATGCCCATCTTCATTGTGGTAAGAACAATGCTTACCAAGGCTTCTTTCCATAAACTCTCCTGGTACCCTTGCTGGTGCTCTGAAATAGGGCTGGGTTCGAATTTTATCTAGGATTTTGTGAATTGGAATTCGGAATACAGTTGTGACTGCTTGTGCAGCCCTCAGTCCTATCTCTTGCTTGTTGAATCCATTGTTACGTTGGCCTCGCTTCGGCGAGCCGTTACCTTTCTCTTGCTTTGTTTCCTTAGTCCTTGGCGTGTCTTCTTCAGCTCTAGCATATTTCTCAATTCTGGCCATGAGCTCTTCCATGCTTTTTGGCAATGTCTTTGCCAATGACTTTAGTAGTGGACAATCATCTTTTAGGTCGTTCTTGAAAGACACAACTGCCACCTCTTGGTTGCACTCGGGTATTCGGTTGAATACCTCATAATACCTTTTGGCATAGGCTCTCAGGCTTTCGTCCTTGCCAATTTTTAGAGCCATTAGGGCGTCTACCCTTAACGAGTGTAGTTTGTTTGTCACGAACCTGGCCACGAAGATCTCGGCTAGGCCTTCCCAGGTCTTCACGGTTCATTTCGGTAGTTTGTGAAACCAATCCGATGCAATTTTTCCAAAAGATGAGGGGAACACCTTACAAAGCAACGGCTCGTTCCCAGTCTACAATGCCATCGAGTTCAGGTATAAACCGACATAAAAGTTGGGGTTCGACTTACCATAATATATCTGGAACCTCGGCATATTGAATCTTTTCGGGGCCTCAAATCTGTCCAGCTCCACCGAGAATGGTGTTCTCGGCTTAACAGGGGAAGTTACCTCGGTATTTTGTTGCTTCCTCTTGAGGTAATCTCTCAAGTCCTCTTTGGTCTGCCCGGGAGCTCGGCTATCTCCTGACTTCAGCCTTTTAGGTGCACTACTCTCAGTTTCGTTGTGATTCATTTTTAATCTTTCTTTATTAGTTGCGTCGAAGCACAACTCCTGCCTTTGAACATGCCGATGTTCTTTGGGGTCTACTTCCTTGGTACGATGTGTCCTTCAAGATTCTTCCCTTCTTGACTCTCCTCGCCCAACCTCCCTTGAAGGCCGGTGAGAGTGTTTTTTGCTCTTGGTGTGCTGGGGGGCTACAGGGATTGTTTTCTGCCCTCCATTCTAGGCATTGGCTGCTAGAATCTGTCTGGCGCAGAAGTGGCTGCATGACGTTGTTTTCCATCATGAAATTGACGACCGATTGTAGGTCTGCCAATTTGTTCGCCATCTCCTTCATCTCTTCATCCCTCCGTAGGCATCTATCTTTCCATACCTGGAGGTTATCCTCGTTATAGTACTTGTTTCGGTCTGATTTCTTCTATACGTCGCCCTCCTGGCCGACGTCCTTTCCTTCGTGATTCTTATCATGAGTCTCTTCGTTGCAGTTGTCTCTTTCGACGTCAAGGTCAATAGGTCTTCTACTTCCAATAGGAGTGTTGTCCTCAACCTTCTCTCTCTGTCCGTCGTTGGCCATCTATTCTCCTTTCTTTCCCACAGACGACGCCAAATTGTGTGTGTCAATTTCCAACCACACTGCCAAATTAGTACTTAGCTGGAGAGCACTGGCAGAATAGATAAGTCCCGAACGACCTGTAACAGAAAGAAGAGATTCCGGCGGTGGTTCGTCCACCCGGGGGCACTCTGATGATCAAGTCAGTTATCTCTCAATGATAGTAAAAGTGCTTAACTCACTATTCAAAATATAAATTGCGTATCGTAGACCCATTAGGGGTGCCTCTCTTTTATAGCCCACTCAATCATAGTCCCAATAGAAGCTTAACTTTAATAGACTTTAGCTCAGTGCTTATCTTGGACTCTCCGATAGATAAAGATAAACTCCCTAAGAGCTTTATCCTTATCTAGGCTGAGTTCCTTCCTCATTCTAGGACTCTTGTCCCTTATCCGCTTATCCCGGACTTCGATATCTTCGGAGATAACCTCGGCCTAGCCGAGATCATCTCGGCGTCACAACTAGGACATGTGGCACCTCGGCTGACACTTCGGCATCACCTTGGCCACATGTTGATACTCAGAAAATATATCCCCACAAGTTTGTTGGAAAATTGCTTGAGATTCAAAAAATTTATTAAAATTTTTATTAAATATCTCACATGGGTGTGAGATCCACACTATGTGGGTGTCACATGAGTCTTACATTCACATGAAACATTTGGTAAAAATTTTAATAAATCTTTTTGAAATTCTAACATGACTCAAATCTTTTGTGGTTTTGTCATCTATGATCTATTCTACTAATGGAACCCTCTATGCCATGGGAATTTTTGAAGGATTTTTTTTTTAAAATTTTTGTAATAATAATTGGGATCTAAGCTGCATCACACTAATGAATTAACTAGCTGGTTTTCAGAAAGAAAAAGTTAAAAGACATTGACCAAAGTCCACTCTCAAATTTAAGTATTAATTTGAGTAAAAGTTTAATTAATGGCAAAGTGATAAATTTAATAGTCACAAAATAATTTTTAAATTTTTGAATAAATATCAAAATGTTCCTTGATTTGAGTAAAAAAATGAGCAACTCATTTTGATATGAGTATTAGTAAAAAGTGAAGAGGATTTTGAGTTTTTTTTTTTTTAATTTTGTGATTCAAATTTAAATTTGATGAATAAAGGGTAAAGGTTGGAGATGTCAATTTGAACTTACATTACAAAGTAAAATGCCATAAAGTTGTTATTTTCCCATACTATTTATTAATATCATTCTAAAGGAAAAAGACCCAAACTGATGATAAGTACTAACAAATTGATGTTCTAAAGGCTGCACAAGAGACCGAAGGAATTCTCAGCCGAACCAACTCGATCTTCATGGGTTGGGTTGGTTCAACTTTGTAAATATATTAATTCGATTTTGAGTCTAAAACTAATGAATCCAATCAGATCGGTTTGATTCTTGAGTTAGGTTATTTCTAACCTGAACTAACCTACGACTCCAACCTATATATATTTTATATAAATTTTATTTATGTTGAGATGCATCAATATAATTGTTGTACTTTTTTATGTTATGTTATAATAATGTTTTAGCCGATCAAAATGTTATAATATTGTTCAAATTTTGTTTATTGCACTCATTTATTGCTTATTTCTTCTTCTTCTTGTTTATATATATATATATATATTGTGTGAGTGATTTTCCGATCACACTGCCCACCTTAGTAATTCAGCTGTAGATCACAGGCAGAATAGATGGCACCCTGCTGTCCTGTACAGAAAGAGAAGGCTCCAGCGATGGTTCTTCTACCCGAGGACACTCCGACGATCAAGTCAGTATATCTCTCCAAGATAACCAATAATGCTTAACTCACTAGCTTGAGTATATCAAAAAAACATACCTTAGATCCATGGGGGTGCTTCTCTTTTATAGTCAATACAATCCTAGTCCTACTAGAAGCCTGACTTCTATGGACTCCAATTCTGTACTTACTTTGGACTCCTCAAGAGATAATGATAGACTCCCTAAGAGTTTATCCTTATCCATCCTGAAGTCTTTCTTCATCCTAGGACTCTTGTCCTTTATCTATTTATCTTGGATTCCGATATCTTCGGAGGTAACCTTGGCCTTGCCGAGATAACCTCGGCATAACTACCATGACACGTCGGCGTCACCTTGCCACGTGTTCGTACTCAGAAAATATATCCTCACAACTGCCCCCTAG
The DNA here is from genome assembly GCA_025200525.1 of Camellia lanceoleosa. NCBI lineage: Eukaryota > Viridiplantae > Streptophyta > Magnoliopsida > Ericales > Theaceae > Camellia > Camellia lanceoleosa. The sequence goes on from JANUSC010000068.1 coordinate 240,732, forward strand.
GTTCTATTACCTCGGCATTCTGAGGTAATGGAACCTATATCGTTCATTCCTTCCATTATGTCGGCTATAAACCCCTCAGCCGAGATCATGTTCTTCAGGTCGACATGTCTTCTTTCAAGAACAAGATTTCAAATGAACTCTCCCATGCGCATGAGCTGTCATGCATCACTTCTCAACCGTTCCACTTATGCGTTTCATCTTCATTGGCTCGTGCATGTGACGCGCTTTGTGCCGCCTTTCATCCGCTTGTGCCGCTCGACGTGTGAGTTGCTCCAGGCACATTAAATGCCCTGTTTTGCCGCCGTTTCAAGTTTTTGAAAAAAACTTTTCTTTCATCTTCTTTCCTTCACTTTTACATTCGATTTTCTTGCTTTCTCTCTCTCTAAACTCTTTCTCAAATCCACTATTGCTCAAGCTCCAAGCTCTGCAACTGTTTCCATTCTTCCATTCCAACGAAGCTTTCGCTGTTTTGTCGTGTCTGCAACCATCGCCTGACCTCGACAACCTTCATACCGGCTCCACTTTTCCTGGTAAGCCTCTGTTCCTTTCATTCTCAATTCTTCTATGCTCTTTTGCTTACTTGCTGCCATTGCTGCTTTATTCAAACCTTTGATTTACTGAACTATTCATCTGGATGCGTCTATTCCATGATTTCGCTCATGTCTTGAATACTTGCACTGTTTCACCACTTTCTTGCCATTGTTCTTGAGCCTATATCTCCTGTATTTCTTTATACTTTTGAGAACCCTACTTCTATTCTTGTTTCTGAAAAAAAATTTCTTTGTTTTTTGTTTTCTATGTTTCCTTCCAGATCTGTGCCTCCAATCTTTGCTTCCATAGATTTAGGTTTGGGATTTGTCTATAGAACCTTCCAACTCTTAGGAAAAACTGAAACAAGCCTAACCAGTATTTACCTAGGTTTTTGCCGAGGTCCTAAAAACCTTATAAGAACATCCCCTTTCTGAAGTCGAATACCTTTACGCCGACATTATGGGCATATGGAAACATAGGGTAGATACCCCAACCAAACTTCAATACTCCAACCAAACTTCAATACTTTAGGAAAGAGTTCTCCATTCCTGCCGATGTCCATCTTAGACTGGCTGGGGATGACGACTCTATCATGCCCACAGATAATACGATGCCCTTTCCCATTGTTGCTTTTGCTAAATGTGGACTTCGACTTCCACTTAATCCCCTCTTTCGTGAAGTTCTCCACCACTATAAGTTGAACCCCATGCAACTTACCATTAACTCTTATCGAGTGATTAATGGTATTATAGCCTTAGCCGAACAGGAAAACGTTAGGATAACTTTAGCTGATATTCAGTACTGTTACACCATGTGTGCCCTTAATCTGAAAGAAAAAGGCTACGTCTATTACCTAAAGCCGAGGTCTACAGAGTTCAAAATTGTAGCCGACCTCCTAGACTCCAACAAAGGGGCTGGAGATGACTATCTCATTACCTCGGGAAATTGGGAGTTTGCCCCAGACGAGGATGCCCATCTCTTCCTCTTCCTCGGTCAGTTAAAGAGGGCAAGAGTAAGAACCCAGTGTCAATACTTAGTTGTTTCTTTTCAAGTCCTCAATATTCTATCTGTTTCTAATGTCTGTTCTTCTTGCAGATGTCCATAAGCCACCAAAAAGCTTTCGCCGATCTTACGTTCCTAGTAAGGATTTGAAGAAGCTTTTGGACTTGCCAGTCCAGAAAAGGAAAGCGCCTTTGCTCCTTAACTTCATTCCAACATACAAGTCAACGTTGCCTGACGTTCCGAAAAAGAAGAAGAAAAGTCTCTCTCCACCATCTGCTACAACTCTACTGACTGCATCTACATCATGAACAGACCAAGGATCAACCTCTGATCCTGCTGATCAGCCATCAACTTCAGCTCCATACTTGATCCCAATACCAGAAAGAAGACGTCAGCGAAGACTTGTCCGAACTGCTGAGATAGGTCGCCCAAAACCTATTGCTGCAGACCTCCTAGCCAACCTCCCTACCGATGTCGACGATCAACCATCGCAAATCATGCCCCTACCGAAGCCGAAAAGAACCAAGAAAGCTCAACCAAAGGCTAAAGTAACTCAGGTTGAATCTGAGGATACTTTACCTATCTCAAAACTGGTTGAAAGCGACAAGTCTCAACCTTCTGCTGGGAAGAGGCGTGCAGAAACCCAGCCATCAGAATCCACAAAATCAAAGAAGCCGAGGTCATCGTCTGCGATAACCTCGGGGTCAAAAATACCGAAAGTCCCCTGGACACCCGAGATCACTTTGGAGAATAAGCCTGTCCTAGCAAGTGATAGTGCCGACGACATCAATGTTGGCGTCGCTCTTAGTACAGCTCTACTTCTCCCAGGTGATCTGGAGAAGAATGCTGAGATGAGCGAGTACGAAAACTATGCTATGATGCTTCAACGCTGTGTTTAAGTAAGTTTTTTCACTTGGTAACCCGTCTTTCTTCATCTTTTCATACTTGTAAATTTTGCAATAACTTTTGCTTTTATGCTTTTTCAGGCTGTTCAGCATGCCCATGCCTTCTCCATACAATCTTTTGAGACTAGGGAGAAGTTGGCCGAGATGAAGAGGGAGTTTTCTGCCCTTCAAAAAATGAATAAAAGTCTCCAATCAAAAATGAAGAAGTTGGAGGACCAGGCTGAGGCTGTTCTTAAAGCTCAGACTGAAGCCGAGGAGAAGGCTGATGCTGCTGAAGCTATTAAGAAAGTTGCTGAAGCGCAGAAAAAAGAGGCCAAAGAAAAAATGGTTCAAGCTGAAAAAGAGCTTCAGGAGGCCCTGGCTACTAAAGACGCCGAGATTAAAGCGATCGATGAAAAGGCCTATGCGTAGGGAATGGCCGACGTTATAGAGGAATACAAATTACAAGTCAGGCAGGCATGCAACAGGGGTTTCTCCCTTGGTTGGATGTCCCTGATAAAAAAAACTTGATCTTCCTGCTGATTCACCCTTCCGTAATGCCAACACTATTCCTCTTCTATTCCCTCCACCTCCACCTCCACCTCCACCTTCACCTCCAAGTCAAGCTGAAGATGAATCTGAATCCGAATCTGAGGATGAGGATAAGGATGATGATGAGGCTTTAGTAAGGAAGCCTAAAAACGCCAATGAGACCAAGTCTCCTCTTCAGGATAATCAAGTCCTAGACTTGACTCATGAGGAGGATTAGGAGGTTGTCAAGGAGGCTACTCCTGAGCAAGCATTATCTGACGTTCCTCCAACCGAAAAAAGTCTTGATCAAACACTTGCCGAAATTGATGCCGAGATCGTGGCAGAGAAGGCTGCTGAAGTAGTTCTTCAAGAATCTGCCGAGGTAGTTCACCAAGAACCTGCCGAGGTCTAAACCCAAATTGCTCCTGAAGCTGAAGAATCATAACTCCCATGTCTTTTGTACTCTTTTGTTTTTTGGATAATATAAGTTTCTTTGTATGGCCGATGTGCCCTCTTCTGAATAGTTACTCTTGGATTGTTCCCTCTTTAATAAAAGACTACAACTATATTGTCTGAATGCTTCAATCTTTATTTTCTCTGGATTACGTCTGTATGATTCCATACTTAGAATATTTTGCATGCCTTTCATACTTTGCCTCCTTTGTGCAATCTTCTCGGGGTTACATACCTCGGGTATAATAACTACAAGTTTTACTTCGGCAAGATACTGACCTGCAAACTTTTTATGAATTTCAACAAGTGTAAAACATATACTATTCAATGTTAACTTTGCAAACTTTTCTCAAGTTATAACAAGTGCTAAACAATGATCTACTTGTAAATTGCTACAATTTTCAATAGATGATCATATGTCGGCTTAACCGCATCTTGTAAATTGCCACAAATTTCAACAAGTGTTAAGCATTTTCTTTGATCTATCCAACCTGTAGATTGCTATAAGTGTTTAAGTAATAACCTCGGCTTTGCTTCGACTTGTAAATTGCTACAAATTTCAACAAGTGAAGATAAGGAATCAGCTTAACTTCAACTTGTAAATTGCTACAAATTTTAACAAGTGAAGATAAGGAACCATCTCGGCTTAACTTCAACTTGTAAATTGCTACAAATTTCAACAAGTGAAGATAAGGAATCAGCTTAACTTCAACTTGTAAATTGCTACAAATTTTAACAAGTGAAGATAAAGAACCATCTCGGCTTAACTTCAACTTGTAAATTGCTACAAATTTCAACAAGTGAAGATAAGGAATCAACTTAACTTCAACTTGTAAATTGCTACAAATTTCAACAAGTGAAGATAAGGAATCAGCTTAACTTCATCTTGTAAATTGCTACAAATTTCAACAAGTGTTAAGTGTCTTTGCCTTCTCTCTGCCCCCAATGTGAACCTGAGTTCCAGTTGGGTTCTCATTATTCATGTCTCCCAGAAACAATATTATGTATCTTTATCAATCATATGTGTTTGAAGAATAAAAAATTTTATTGATGACATCGGCCAAAAATAATGCATATCTAATGATAGAAAAATTTCAAATTACAAGTGTTCCAAGGTCTTGGTAATGCTTTGCCCTTATTATCTTCAAGCCGATAAGCTTCATTGCCTAATACCGAAGTAATTCTGTAAGATCCTTCCCAGTTTGGGCCGAGCTTGCCCTCTCTGGGATCCTTCTTGTTGCCGACGACTTTTCTCAAGACTAGGTCGTCGACTTGAAAATCTCTTGGATTAACCTTCTTGTTGTAAGCTCTGGCAAGCTGTTGCTGGTATACTGCGAGCTGAATTGCAGCTTTCTCTCTTCGTTCTTCTAAAAGATCCAGATCTCGGGCTAAGAGTATATCATTAGTCCCATTCTCAACTCCCTGGGTTCGGATCCCTGGGATGCCGACTTCTAGTGGAATGACTGCTTCTGTGCCATAAGCCATGGCAAAGGGGGATTCCCCTATTGATCTTCTCGGCATAGTCCGATATGCCCAAAGTACGTTGGGCAATTCGTCTACCCACTTTCCTTTTGCTACCTGCAGCCTCTTCTTTATTTTATCCAAAATTACTTTGTTGGATGCTTCTGCTTGCCCATTGCTTTGGGGAAAACATGGTGTTGAAAAGTAATTCTTGATCTTGAATTTCGTACAAAGTTCTTGATGAGTTTCTTTGTCAAAGCGTGTTCGTTAATAAACAACTATGGCTCTTGAAATGCCAAATCTGGTGATGATGTTTTTTCATATGAAGTTCTTGACGTCCACATCTTGGATTTTGGCAAGAGGTTCTGCCTCTATCCACTTCGTAAAGTAATCTGTTGCTACCAGCAAGTATTTTCTCTGTCCAGTTGCCTGGGGAAGTTGTCCAACAAGATCCATGCCCCACTGGGCAAACGGCCAAGGGCTGGATACTAGATTTAGGTCAGCAGCTGGCTGATGTATCAAATGTGCAAACCTTTGGCATTTTTCGCACTTCTTCACGTATGCATCTGCATCTTTTTGCATGTAGGGCCACCAATACCCCTAGGTAATGGCCCTGTGAGCTAGTGATCTGCCCCCAGCGTGGCTTCCACAAACTCCTTCATGAATTTCATACAAAAAATCTTCAACCTGCAAAGGGTGTACGCACCTTAAGAGGGGTCCAGTGAAGGACCTTCTGTAGAGATGTCCGTCCGCTGTCAAACTGAATCTTGCCGACTTCAAGCTGACCTTATGTGCCTCCTTGTGGTCTTCTGGTAGTTTTTCTTCCTTCAGGAATGCAACAATTGCATCCATCCAGCTTGGCCCCATGTCCACACACATTGCTTCTCGTTCTGTGTTCTGTGGTTCTATGCTCGGGCCCGACATATAGTCAATCATAATTGTCCTTGTTTTTCCAGTCTGTATTGAACTTGCCAGGTTGGCCAACGTGTCGGCATGACTGTTATCATCTCGGCTTACTTGGAGTAATCGGCAGTTCCGAAATAAGGCTGCCAATCTGATGACCTCTTTTGCATATGCCGACATCCTTTCATCTCTGGCGGCAATTCTCTGTTGGTGGTTAACAATAAGTCAGAATCACAAAAACTATTACCTCATCATCTGCTGCTTCTTTGCCACTTTAGCCCTACAATTAATGCTTCAGATTACGCCGTTGTTTGAGGCCTTGAACCCCAAACGGATGGACTGTTCTATTATTTCTCCATCTGGAGATATCAGTAGTACTCCTGCCCTCGCTCCTTGTCGGTTTGAACTTCCATCGACAAACAGTCTGAAGGAGTCGCCGATGTAGATGCTATAGGGTCTGAGTTTTTCCTTCTTTTGTTCTTTTGCCTTTGGCTGGGATTCTCCTTGCTTGCTGGGACAACGTTCATCTTGGCTCAACGGAGCCTGATGTTCGTTGGATTCCGGGGTGAACTCGGCCACGAAGTCAGCCAAAACTTGGCCCTTAATTGCCGTTCTCGGCCTGAACTCTAGGTCGTACTGGCCCAAGGCCACTGCCCATCTTGCTATCCTTCCAGTTAAGTCTCCTTACTGTAACAAGGATTTCAATGGGTGCTCTGTTAGCACCATAATCTTGTGCGCCTGAAAGTAATGGTTCAACTTATTTGAGGCCATTACTAAGGCCAGCGTTAATTTCTCTAGTGGTAGATACCTTGTTTCTGCGTCGGCCAAGGTTTTACTTACATAATAAACAGCCTTCTGTTCTCCTTTTTCTTCTCGGATTAGCACTGCACTTACTGCGTGTTCTGACACAGCTAAGTACAAAAATAGTTCTTCCCTAGGTTCAGGTGTTGCGAGGACTAGAGCCGTGGTCAGATATTTCTTTAGGTCGGTCAAAGCGGCCTTATATTCCTCAGTCCATAGGAAGTCCGTGGTCTTTTTCACCAGGTTGAAGAAAGGTTTACATTTGTCTGAGCTTGACTTATGAACTGTTTAGCTCGGCCCTTCCAAAGAAGCATTTGTACCTGTTTTGCCGATGTCGGGCTCTGTAAATCTATGATGGCCTTGATCTGATCTGGGCTGGCCTCAATGCCTCTTCGTGTCACTAGGTACCCCAAGAAATTACCAAATCCAACTCCAAGCGCGCACTTTGATGCGTTGAGTCAGAGTCGATATGCTTTGAGTATTTCAAAGACCTCTTTTAGGTCAGCCAGATGACCCCTAGGCTCCTTGGTCTTTACGACCATGTCATCGATGTAGACTTCTACTGTTTGGCCAATCAGATGTTTGAACATCTTGGTTACCAGCCTTTGGTAAGTCGCTCCTGTGTTTTTTAACCCAAAAGGCATTACTTTGTAAAAGTACAGGCCTTTTGGGGTGATGAACGCTGTCTTCTCCTCATCTGGGGGGTACATGGCTATCTGGCGGTACCCTCTATAAGCATCCAGGAAGCTCATCCTTCCATGTCCAAATGTGGTGTCTACCAATTGGTCAATCTTGGGCAAAGGAAAGCTGTCTTTGGGACAGGCTTTATTCAGGCTTGTAAAATCTACGCAGACCCTCCATTTACCGTTTTTCTTCTTTACCACCATAGTGTTCGATAACCATGTCAGATAATTGACTTCTCTAATGGCCTTGGCTTCCAATAGTCTGTCTACTTCTTCCTCCACTGCTTCGACGTGCATCAATGTCGGTCTTCTAGCTCGTTGTATTACAGGTTTGGCCGTCCTATCGATGTTCAGTCTGTGACATGTGACCTCGGGGTCAATGCCAGGCATTTCATAAGGTGTCCAGGCGAACACCTCTATGTTTGTTCTCAAAAAAGCTTCCAGTTCTCTTTCTTCTTCTTCGGCTAAGCCTGAGCCGAGAAGAAAGAAGCGCTCTTCATCGCCCTACTGGACGAGGATTTTCTTTAGTGTTTCCTCACTCTTCTCGGCCGGCTCCTTGCCGACATCATCTAGGACCTCCATGTCCTCATCTTCAATCTCTGCCTTCCCTGGTTCTTGTATGTTGCAGGTTGTTTTCATTGCTGCCATGGAGCAATTTTTTGCATACAGTTGATCTCCTCTGACTTCTTCAATCCCATGTTCTGTTGGGAACCGCAATAGTTGATGCAACGTTGAGGGAACTGTCCTCATTGCATGCAACCATGGCCTTCCCAAGATGATGTTGTATGGTAAAGGTGTGTCAATCACAATGAATTCTGTCCTGATTTTCTTAGTGCCGGCTTGTACTTCCAAGCTTGTAGCGCCCAGTGGCCACGTCGGCGTTCCATTAAAGCCAACCATCGGGCCATTCAATTGCTCCATGTCATCTGGGTGAAGGCCCAGTTCCTTGTAACATCTAACATACATAATGTCACAAGAGCTGCCTTGATCTATCAGGATGCGCTTCACTTGGCACTCCCCAACCTGGAGGGATACTACCAAGGCATCATTATGCGGATGTTGGACCATCTCTAGGTCGGCTTCTGTAAAAGCTATCATCGGTCCTTGGCACTCCTCTGGCCGATGTCTCTTTTTCCCGACTTGGTAGACATGCTGTAAATGCCTTACCCTCTAGGTCTCTCCTCTGACTTCATTCTCGTTGACCCTTGAGTGGATCACATTAACCACCCGTGGTCCCCCTGCCTGTGGTTGCTGTACTAGGGGAGGCGGGACTGCTGGTGCTTGAGGCAATCTTGTCTGTTCCTCTCTTGTCCTGGCTTCATCGATAAGGTCTCTCAGATGGCCTTGTCTCACTAAGTCCTCTAAGTGTGCTCTTAAGGCTCTGCAGCCCTGGGTTGGGTGCCCCTCTTCATTATGGTAAGCACAACGCCTACCAACGTTTCTTTCCATGTATTCTCCTGGGGCCTTTGCCAGTGCCCTTAAATAGGGCTGATTTTGAATTTGATCTAGGACTTTGTGGACGGGAATTCAGAATACCGTCGTCACTGCTTGCTTACCCCTTAATTCTGTCTTCGATTTGCTGAATTCGTTGTTACCTCGGCCTCGCTTCGGCGAGCCGTTCCCTTTTTCCTGCTTTACCTTCTTATTCCCCGCTGTATCCTCCTCGTTTCTGGCATATTTCTCGATTCTTGCCATGAGTTCTTCCATGCTTTTTGGCAATGTCTTAGCCAAAGATTTTCGTAGTGAACAATCATCTTTCAGGCCATTCTTGAAAGACACGACCGCCACTTCTTGGTTGCATTCGGGTATTCGATTGAACACCTCGTAGTATCTTTTTGCATAGGCCCTAAGGCCTTCATCCCTGCTGATCTTTAGAGCCATCAATGCGTCCACCCATAATGGCTACAGCTTGTTTGTTACGAACCTGGCCACAAATATCTCGGCCAGGCCTTCCCAAGTCTTTACGCTTCCCTTTGGTAGTTTGTGGAACCAATCTGATGCAATCTCTCCAAAGAACGAGGGGAACACTTTGCAGAACAACGGCTCGTTTCCACTATATAATGTCATTGAATTCAAGAATAATCCGACGTGAAAGTTAGGGTCTGACTTACCATCGTATATTTGAAACCTCGGCATACTGAATCTCTTTGGTGCCTCAAATTTGTCCAGTTCTACCGAAAACGGTGTCCTTGGCTTGTCGGGTGAGGTAATCTCGGCTTCAGCATTCTGTTCCTTCCTCTTGAGGTAATTTCTCAAGTCTTCTTTACTCTTCCCCGGAGCTCGGCTATCTTTGGACTTGATCTTTTTTTACACTACTTTCGGCCTCGTGGTGGGCCCGTTTTGATCTTTCTCCATGGGTTGTATCGAAGCAGAGCGCCTGCCCTTGGACATGCCGATGTTCTCTGGGCTCTAGGTCCTTCGTGTGATATGTCCTTTGGGACTTCTCTTGTCTCTGCTCCTCTCGTCTGACTTCCTTGGAAGGCGGGTGAGAATGCCTTCTGCTCCTGGTGTGCTGAGGTGCTTCGGGAATTATTTTCCTTCTCCCTTCTGGGCATTAATTGTTGGGATCGGTGTGTCCTGCAGTGGATACGGCGGTTGCATGACATTGTTTTGTATCATGAAGTTGACGACTGACTGTAGGTCTGCCAACTTATCTGCCAAATCTTTTACTTCCTCATCCCTCCGTAGGCACCTATCCCTCAATACCTGGAGGTTATCTTCGTTATAGTACCTGCTTTGGTCTGTCTTTTTTGAAGTGTCGCCCTCTTGGTCGACGTCTTTTCCTCCATGTCCCTGGTCACGGGCTTCTTCATTGTGGTTGTCTCCTTCAATGTCAAGGTCGACAGGCCTATCACTCCCAGCGGGAGCGTCGTCCCCAACCTTTTCTTTTTGTGCGTTACTGGCCATCTATTCATCTTTCTTTCCCACAGACGGCGCCAAATTGTGTGAGTGATTTTCCGATCACACTGCCCACCTTAGTAATTCAGCTGTAGAACACAGGCAGAATAGATAGCACCCTGCTGTTCTGCACAGAAAGAGAAGGCTCCGGCGGTGGTTCTTCCACCCGGGGGCACTCCGACGATCAAGTCAGTATATCTCTCCAAGATAACCAATAATACTTAACTCACTAGCTTGAGCATATCAAAAAACATACCTTAGACCCATGGGGGTGCTTCTCTTTTATAATCAATACAATCCTAGTCCTACTAGAAGCCTGACTTCTATGGACTCTAATTCTGTACTTACTTTGGACTCCTCAAGAGATAAGGATAGACTCCTTAAGTGTTTATCCTTATCCATCCTGAAGTCTTTCTTCATCCTAGGACTCTTGTCCTTTATCTATTTATCTCGGATTCCGATATCTTCGAAGGTAACCTCGGCCTTGCCGAGATAACCTCGGCATAACTACCATGACACGTGGCACCTCGGCTGACACGTCAGCGTCACCTTGCCACGTATTGGTACTCAGAAAATATATCCCTACATATATATATATATATAAATTACAAATACATCCTTAAGGTTTACTTAAATTACAAATTACCTATGTGGTTCTAGAAATTACATTATACCCCCTAAGGTTTCTAATTTCATAACAAATAGGTCCTTTTATTAATAAATCATCAAATTAATTAACAATTTTTAATAATGTTAAAATTTTATTTCAATTAATAATTTAGATAGTTTTATTATTGTATAAGTGAACAGTTAGGAATTTCACTTTTTCAATTAATTTTGTTAAATAAAAAATTCTGACAATGAGGTATTTATAATTTTTCAAACTGCAGGGAGCAATTCGTACTTTAAGCAAATCTTAGAGAGTGTATCTATAATTTACTCCAAAAAAAATAAGATCAAATGATGTTGTAGATATAAGTTGAGGTTGTGTTCTATTATAAAAGAATAATTTAATCATGTAAGAATGACATAGCCACAATTCTAACTTGAATTAATCCAAGTTAGATTGGATTAGTTTGATTTGGTTTCAAAAGGATTCGTTGATCCTTAATCCAAAATCTTAAAATCAATTATAATTGGTTCAATTTTAGAATTAATGCTAATCAAAACCAAATCGACTTATGTACATCCTTAAATATTTTTATATACATTATATAGATTTTCTTTTCAATTTGCCAGAGAGGAACTCTCCAAGGTTGGATCACATTGAACCCATCCAAATATGATAAATTCTGAGTACCCGCAATTACTCACAAACTGCATCTATCAATTAAGTTCAAACACTAATATTAAAATAAGTAAATCCAAAATATCTGAATTTCAATTCAAATAGCATATTTTTGGTATTAGGATTAGGAATGGAATTGAAAATGCATTTTTGTAGCCGTTGAAAACTCACTAGGGTTAGCAAGGAGTTGGTAGTGGTCCTAGAAACCCATATAGATTTGGGGATTATCAATGGAGGAGCAATTGTCTAGGTTTTCTTTGTGGCTCTCACCTTATTTCCTCTTCGCGCCAAAAAAAAAAAATACTATTAGCATCTCATCTATTATTTTGGACCATCTATTTCTTTGAATGATTATTTATAATTTTAACACTTTTAAAATTTCTTTTCTCTCTTAAATAATACCAAAATTATTCTTGTGAAAACATTCCACCCATTCAATTAAATGCACACCCCCACACCCTAGAAAAGCCGCTCTTCCAAAAACCCTAATAAAACCAATGAAGAAAAAGAGCAAAGTGTGATTACTGTCTCTGCTCTCTCTCTCTCTCTCTCTGTCGCCTCATCATTTTCTTCGGTGATTAATGTTCGGTTATCGGTTCTCAAACCAATAATAAATGTTCAGTTATTGGTTCCCGAACAAATAAACAATGTTCGGGCCTGTATTTTTGAATTTCGATCATATGTTCGAGAGTTCAATCTCGAAAAAATGACAAACAAGTTCTATTCTTTTTGCCATTTTTTATAATAAACTTACATTTATAATGTCAATCTCCTCTGAGTTAAGAACACTATCAAAATTATGAACTTCCTCTAAACTTTTATTGTTGTACTTCTCTCGTCTTATGGAGTTGTGGTTGCCGAAAAAAATTTCACTCATTATCATTGCCAAAGAAGTGTATATAATCAAATGATTGCTACTATTATCTTCGAAACATTGCAGCCAAAGAGTTTTTAAGATTTTGATGGTGGCTAAGTTTTGAATGTGAGATTTGGAGAAGATGGATGGGTGGTGATGAAGGTGGATACTCTCATAAACTCTAATTCATGATGTAGTGGTGTGTGAGTTTAATTGTGAGATAAGATGTCCTAAAATTAATAATGTCATTTTTAGTAATTTTATTTAAGGTTATTATTGTAATAAAATAAAAAAATAAACAACTAAAAATTGATGGATCCAAAATAATTCATAAGGTGCTAATAGCAACACTCAAAAAAAATTGGAGGAGCAATAATAGCGAAATTATAAAAGTTATTAAATATTTTATATAATGTTGATGGCCCCCCATATACGTATTTCATATATTTGATAAATTTTTTAAAGTTTCTAACAATTTTGTACATGCAGAGAGATAACATCTCAATTTTTTTGGACTTTGTCTTGACCTTTTGCAAACAGGCGAGTTTGGTCGTATTTTTGTTTTTTGTTATCTATTATCAAAACATGTAAAAACTTAATTAGTAAATTGAATTTAGCAATTATATTATTTTATTTTATTTTTCGGAAAACAGCCCACATTTTAGGAATACCAAAATGTTTGTTTAAATTTTGAAAATGATTTTTGCACAAAAATGAAAAATTATGTATGTTTTCAAACTTTTTAAGGAGGGGAATGCCATTAATGATGATTGATTAGGTACCAATTGGTCAAAGTGCATAAGTTAGTCAATATGACAACCACAAAAAAATTCAATTGATTCATTTGATAGTCTGGCGTAGTAGTAGCAAACAATAACTTGAAACTCTATACCTGTTCAATTATATCTATTTGAAATCCATTTAAACCCATTCAAATAAATAAGTTGTATTTTGGCACCCAATTAAAATTAGGTCAAAAAGGTTTTGATATGGATACCGGTTTAAACTCGTTAGAACGGGACCACCTCTAAAACACCACCACTATTGCTACCGCTGCCGCTCCACCGCCCATTTGTCAACTCTAGTCTCAGACCCGAAATAAGGATTGATAGTCCATCAAGTTAGCCTATTGATGCATGTACTTGAATGTGGTTTGACACCAAGAAGACCTAATCCTAACAATGGAGCTAAAATGTTTGACTATCATCCAACCAAAGCAAAGAAAAGTTGGTTCAAACCCCATTCACCTCGGGGTAGGGTTGGACAAAACGACCCGAAAACTCAGAATCTTTCAGGTCCCCAACCAACCCGACCTCCATCAGTTATGTTAGGTTCATTTGGTTGTTCAAGGGGGCACCGAAAAGATGGTTACCATTAAAAAAAAAAAAAAAAAGCATCTTAGGAAAAGAGTACTAATTTCTTCCAAACTTGGAGACCTAACTTGGAGCAATTTACAAATATCTTCCAAAGAATTTGGGTAAATGCACATAAATTTTCGGAGAGTATACCTACTAAGCAGTTGTTTCTGGATACTAGGATTGTTACCTCAGATCAGTAAAAAAAACATTACTCCTGTCTTGAAGTCCTCGCTCCGCACCAAAGGGTGAGTTGTCTTTGCCAATCATGGTGTCGGCTAATATACAGGACTTTAATGTTGTGTTTGGTTGAGGGATTTGAGGAGAGATTTGGAAAGGGAAATAGAAAAGGTAGGTAAAATGTGAAAAAAATATACCTACATTTCACATAGTTTCACACACCTTTTCTCTTTCCTTTTCCAAATCCCTCCCCAAATCCCCCAACCAAACACAGCATAAAATGTGTTAGAACTCTACAATGGTATGTGTGTAAATTAAATGTATAATTAAATAAATAATAAAATAAAATAATTTAAAAAATAATTATATAAATTATTCTCTGAATTAAACGTTTGCAGAAAATAATGTCGAGGCTCGTGCTAGACACAATCTCTTTAAAGTAGATTTCGCCCTTACTCCGGTTCTTCAAGTTTTACCGGCGTTTACTTTCCAAAATGCAACGACTAACACTTAAATTTGCAACACTACAAATTTAAGCCTGGCGAACCAACTCTGTTGTAACTCTCTCTCTCTTTCTTCCTAAAATATAAATGCAAAAAAGATGTAGAAAGACAAAAGAAGAACAGCAGAAGAAGGACGAAAATTTTTTATGGAAAAAATCTGATGCCAAGAATTGCTGGATGGCAAGCCTTAAATAAAAGAATTTGTGGCTTTTCCGAACAGGTATAAAACCTGTTCGGACATATTGAATAGGCACCAGACGGATTTGAATCTGTCCAACAGATTCAATTTGAAATGAATAGGTATGAACCTGTTTTGAACCTTTTGAACCTGCTCGGGTGGGTCTGAACCTGTTCGGGATCTGTTTGGATAAAGGAAAAAATTATGGACCAATTTATTTGATTTTTGAAACCAAAAATAAAATAAATAAATAAAGTTAAATGTTTTTGGACCAAAAAGATAAATATTGGGCTCGACAAGCCTAACTCAACCTCACACCACGCATCCACACCCAGGCGAGCCCGACCGAACGGACAGCGGCTCGCCCGTGTGGTTTTAATTTTGGGTCTAATAGGTCTAGCCCATTTCATCCATAACCTCACCCTTCCACAAACTTGGATACCCCTTGGGGCCCATCCTAAGTATCCCAAGCTAAGATATATAAACCCATTCAAAACCTCAAGCCTTTTCAATATGGGACAAGCACATTTCACAAATATGTAAGAAACCCACCAAAAAACTAGTTCCACGAACCCAAAAACACGCATTGAATTATCATTCATCTGGAAATGGTTTTGAGCAACCAAATACATAAATTTATTCACTATGCGGCATTAAACATGACTCCAATAAAAAACGTTAAAAATAATGCTCGGGTCCCACCTTAATTAATGCTCAAAGTTAACAAAAAATAAGGATTTTTCAAAGCCATTTTACAATAATCCCCCACATGAATGGAATTCACGATAACGGACATGCAACAAAATGCAGACAAAGAAATAGTACATTAAGAAGATACACCACATCGAGATAGGTAGCCTTTGGCTTTGAACCTTCTCTAGTGAAAGTCTATCGAACTTACTAGCTGTCACGACCCAACCCCAGGGGCTTAGGATTAAAATCGCAACTTACTAACTTATTGTAATCGTAGCAAATTAAACTGCGCAAGCGAAAATAAAAATAATTAAACAAAAAATTTACTTCATGTTACTATTTTAATAAGAGAAAATACATCTATAGAATTTTTATTATTTTATTATTCAATGACCGGCCCTGACTAGAAACAAAAGGGAGCAAAAATATTATAAAAAAAAAAAAAAGAAAAAAGAAAAGAAAGACAAAATAGTGGTCAACATCAATCCTTGTGCGGATTCCATTACGTGAGGTTATGAGTCTCTCATACATCTCGTCACCTAAAAAGATAATAACTATAAGTACACAACAGAGTGAGAAATATTATGCCAAAAGTATAGGGAATACAAAATAACTATGGATAATTAATTAGGCTACAATATTTACATAATTTAATTTGAAATAATAATTTATTTAAAGTGGCAAAAACTAAAATATAAAAATCATGTAAATAAATAACCGTAACCACGATACAAAACAGAACAGAATAAAGGTCACAGAAGTGACAGTCAAAACATATGTCAATGGATCCATGACAAACAGAGGACCATGAAGTGGCCAAACAGAGGGCCAATAGTTATTTAAGTCTCTCAAGACGTAGGACTCCCATGATAGTACTTACAAAACATATTTGTTTATAAGGTCATAATTAAATATTCTTTAAAATTTAAACAAACATATCCACGGATTTCATTTTAAACAAATAGAGTTCAGAACTCAATCCACGTAATTGAAATATTAATATAACTTATAAAACACAACTTGTATAAAATAAATTATGGTAAGTCAAACCATACGTGAAATATATTATGGTAACTCAAGGTATAATATAACTTACTTTAATATTGAGTCTTACTAACTCTTTCCTATTTCTGTTGGTTTTCTACTTCCCTTTTTCACGATCTCCCTCTCTCTCTTTTTTTCTTCTTTGTTTTCACGTTGGCCAGCTTCACCACTTTCCTCTTATTTATATACACATGTTAGGTGATGACTCACCCTTTATTAATAACCCTAATGATGACTCACCTCTCCCCCTTACATCTAGACATACATATGGCCCTTCCTCATCTTTTAGCCATATTTGCAAATCCTCCTAATTAAAACAAATCTCCGTAAATCCTACTAATTAAAACAAATCTTCCTAATTCATTATTACTTGATTTATTTAACTAAATCTATACATTCCAATCTTTCCACATTTATTAGTGATTAACTTAATTCCAAATAATTCTCTTCATTATACATTTGATAACCACAATGACAAATTAATTTACATAACACTATAGCTTAGTTATTTTATTATTTTGCCTTCATCTTACATTGACCCTAGTTAATTGTATAATAAATTAAATTATACTTTATCGCATACCATCATAAAATTAATTATTTTATTTTACTATCACTCCCACTAGTCTTAATATTATTATCATGGTTGGTTGTGGTATTAATTAAATATTTAGGGTGTCACACTGGCTAACTAGTGGACACGATGCCTTGAACTGTTTAGTTGTTTGTGTAAGCCAAGACAATAGACTACACATAGTGTATCCGCAGACACAGTTTGGTTCTTACGGTTGTGTTCATTTTGGCCTGAACAACGCCTGGTAATTCATGAGCGCTCTAGAGAATTTAACTTTCTCAATTCTCATAAAACTGGCCCAGTTCACACTCATATAGGTGATTTCTTATTAACAGTATCCTGCTATACCCCACTTAGATGTCCAAGCTATAAGAATTATTAAAAGCAAAGCGTAGCCTACTAACGCTGCAGGTATTACTCTTCTTATCATAGAAATGGGTAGGAGTAAACCTCCTTAGTGATACGTGAAGTCGTCCATAATTCGGTTGTCCCTTTGAACCTAGATTTTTGGATCTCTAGTTAACTAGGTTGGGTTGCCATTGTGGTGACTTTTAAATAATAGGCTTTAATCTCAGTTTCCTCGATAAATAGTACACTTGCTCTCTGGCTAGCCCTTTAGTCAATGGATCTGCAATATTCTTCTTTGACTTTACATATTCTATGGAAATTATTCCATGTGAGAGCAAATGCTTAACGGTATTATGTCTTCAACAAATGTGTCGAGACTTACCGTTATACATATGATTTTGTACCTGTTCTATTGCGGCTTCACTATCATAGTTAATGCATATAGCTGGCATAGGTTCAGGCCACATTGGAATGTCTTCTAAGAAATTACGAAACCATTCTGCTTCTTTTCCTGTTTTATCTAATGCGATAAACTCAGATTCCATTATTGACTTTGCTATGCATGTTTGCTTGGAGGATTTCCAAGAGACTGCAGCACCTCCCAGGATAAATACGTATCCACAGTAGATTTTGAGTCTTTAGTATCTGATATCTAATTTGCATCACTGTACCCCTCGAGTACTGCTGGATATTTGGTATAATGAAGGCCATAATTCTGGATATGTCTTAGGTACCTAAGTACCCTAATTATCGTTTTCCAATGATCGGACCTTGGATTACTTGTGTACCTACTCAATTTGCTTACAGCATAGGCTATATCTGGCCTAGTGCAATTCATTAAGTACATCAAGCTTCCGATTATCCGAGAGTACTCTAATTGTGATATGCTTGCACCTATATTTTTTGACAAATGAAGACTAATGTCAACAGATGCTTTAGCAAGACGGTTGTCATGCTTTCCAAATTTCTTCAAAATCTTCTCAACATAGTGAAACTGAGATAAAGTATATCCTTCAGATGTTCTAGTAATTTTTATTCCTATAATTATATCTGCTACTCCCAGATCTTTCATGTCAAACTTTTTTTTCAACATTTTCTTTGTAGATTTAATCATGTCATTATTGCTTCCAATAATGAGCATGCCATCCACATAAAAACAAACTATGACACAACCTTTGTCTGTGCTTTTAACATAGACACATTTGTCACATTCGTTTATCTTAAAACCATCCGAAAGCATAGCATGATCAAATTTTTCATGCCATTGTTTCGGTGCTTGTTTTAATCCATAAAGGGATTTGACAAGTTTACAAACATTTTTCTCTTGGCCGGAAACTTGAAACCCTTCTGGTTGTTTCATGTAGATTTCCTCATCTAACTCGCCATTCAAAAAAGCTGTTTTAACGTCCATTTGATGTATTTTCACATTATACAAAGCTACAACCGCAATCAACATACGAATAGATGTTATTCTTGTCACTGGTGAATAGGTGTCAAAATAATCAAGGCCTTCCTTCTGCCTGTATCTCTTAACAACAAGCCTAACCTTGTATTTATCTATTGAACCATCTGCTTTCATTTTTCTCTTGAATATCCACTTATATCCAAGAGGTTTACATCCTGGTAGAAGATCCACCAGTTCCCAAGTATGATTTTGCAGTATTGATTCAATTTCACTATTCACAACCTCTTTCCACAATGGAGCTTCAAGACTTGATATTGCTTCCTTGAATTTTTTAGGCTCATTTTCTAACAGGTATGTCAGAAAATCTGGACCAAATGATTTAAAGATTCTAGCCCTCTTGCTATGTCTAGGTTCATCTGATTCATTATCATTATGGTCTTCATTACTACCCATAGCAATATCAAAAGTTCTTTTATTTGAACTTTTCTCTTCAATTTCCTTGTTAGGAAAAATGTGTTCAAAAAATGATGCATTTCTTGACTCACTAATAGTGTTTACATGCATATCCGAATTTTCAGATCTATGAACTAAAAATCTATATGCACTACTATTATTGACATATCCAATGAACACACAATCAACAGTCTTTGGTCCTATTTTAGTTGTTTTGGAACTAAGGACTGTCACTTTGGCCAAACACCCCCACACTTTGAGGTAATTATAGACAGGCCGTCGACCTTTTCATAATTCATAAGGTGTTTAATTGAATTTCTTGTGGGGTACCCTGTTAAAGATAAAGTTAGCAGACAGATAAAGTTAGCAGACAAAATCGTCTCCCCCCACAAGTTCTGAGGTAACCCTGAACTAATCAACATGGTATTCATCATCTCTTTAAGTGTTCGATTCTTTCTCTCAGCAACTCTATTTGACTGAGGAGAATATGATGCAGTGGTTTGGTGAATGATACCATATTCAGAACAAAATTCTTCAAATGGTGCATCAGACTCACCACTTCTGTCACTCCTCACTATCCTAATAGTTTTGCCAAGTTGATTTTCAACCTCAAGTTTATATTGCCTAAAAGCTTCTACGGCTTCATCTTTACTTCTTAATAAGTAAACATAGCAATATCGAGTACAATCATCAATAAAAGTAATAAAATACTTCTTATCTCCTCTAGTTTGAACAAACTTTAAATCACAGATATATGTGTAAATTAAACTTAAAGGTTCAGTACTTCTTTTAACTATATTAAATGATGCCTTGGTGACTTTTGCCTCAACACAAATCTCACATTTATTATTAGGATCCAATTCTAAGTTAGGTAAACATTTTAAAGCAACAAGTCTACGCAAAGAATTAAAATTAACATGTCCTAATCTACCATGTCATAAGAAAGAAGACTCAGAAATATAAACAGAAGATGTGTTCTTATTATTAAAAGCCAAATTAGGTACAACAGTATTTACATCAAGTTTAAAAAGTCCATCACTCATGTAACCTCGCCCCACATACATTCCACTCTTAGAGAGTACAACTTTATCAGATTCAAAGACTAATTTAAATCCATTCTTGATCAACAATGACCCAGAAATCAAATTCTTGCGAATCTCTGGCACATGGAGTACATTGTTAAGAGTGAGTTCTTTTCCCGAGGTCATTTTTAGCACAATCTTTCCTTGTCCTTCTACAATTAAAATAGAGGAGTTTCCCATAAAAAGTTGTTCCTCATTTTCCACCACTTTGTAGGTTGTGAACATCTTCTTATCTGCACAGATATGGCGGGTTGCTCCAGTATCCACCCATTATTCCTTGGGATTGCCCACCAAATTTGCTTCATAGACTACTGCAGCAAAATTGATGTCTGCTACTCCATCAGAAAGATAAAAATCCTCAACTATGTTGGTTTGTGCTATAGCTTTTTACTTAAACTCCCTCCGTCCTTGAAAACGTGACAATTGTTAGCACGATGTCTATCTTTGCCTTACACAAAACACTTGCCTTTGAACCTCTTGTTGAACCCGTTGTTAATCTCTTTGTTGATCTTACTAGTGGATCCTTGTTTGGGACCATTGCCATCATGGTTTCGCTTCTTGTTATTGAACTTTCACCCTTGTCCATGGTCCACAACATTTGCTTCAGCCTGCATGACATGGTTTCCTAACTTCTTGTCGGAACCACGGTTGTCTTCCTCAATTCGAAGCCGCACTATCAGTTCCTCCAATTTCATCTCCTTGCGCTTATGCTTTAGATAATTCTTGAATTCTTTCCAAGATTGTGACAATTTTTCAATGATTGCCGCAACCTGAAAAGATTCACTAAGAACCATCCCTTCCGCATGTATGTCATGGAGAATTAATTGGAGATCTTGAACCTGACTAATAACCGTCTTGGAATCCATTATTTTAAAATCCATAAAACGGCCGACAACAAATTTCTTTGTACCGGCGTCTTCTGTTTTATACTTATGATCTAGAGATTCCTACAGTTCTTTAGTAGTGATTTTAACACTATACACATTATACAGTGTATTGTCCAATCCATTAAGGATATAGTTTCGACACAGAAAATCACCATGTTTTCATGCATCGACTGCGGCAACCACTTGCCGGTCAATTTCTCCCTCGTTCAGTTCCGATGCCTTTTCATGAGTGAAGCGAGCCAAATTCAATGTGGTAAGATAAAACATCATCTTTTGTTGCCATCTTTTAAAATCATTACCATTTAATTTTTCTGGCTTCTCCCCATGATTTACCAATACTGCCGGAGTCATCACTGGTACAACAGGTGTGGGGGTTTGAGTAATAATAGTCTTAGTACTCTTAATTTCAGTTGTCATAATTCAAACGAAATAAAAATAATACACTAATCACAAATTTATACAAAAAAGAATTTACACACAAAATAAATAGAATAATATTTTGTAACAAAATTCCAATGATAAACAGTATGTTACTAGTATGTTATCAAAGCAATCATTAAATAGTATATTACTACTATTAATTTTTCGAAACAAAATATTTGTCTGTCTATTATAGAAATAAATAAAAATAAAAAATCTACTTTAAGATTGTTAGAACCCCACAAAGGTGTGTGTGTGTAAATTAAATGTATAAATTAAATAAACAATAAAATAAAATAATTTAGAAAATAATTATATAAATTATTCCCCGAATTAAACACTTACAGAAAATAATGTCGAAGCTTGTGTTAGACACAATCTCTTTAAAGTAGATTTCGCTCTCGCTCCGGTGTTTCGAGTTTTACCGACATCTACTTCTCAGGATGCAATGACTAACACTTAAATTTACAGCACTACAAATTTAAGCCTGGCGAACCAACTCTATTGTAACTCTCTCTCTCTCTCTTTCTTCCTAAAATATAAATGCAGAAAAGATGCAGAAAGACAGAAGAACAACAACAGGAGAAGGACAAAAAAATTTTATGGAAAAAATCTGATGCCAAAAATTGCTGGATGGTGGGCCTTAAATAGAAGAATTTGTGGCTTTTCCGAACAGGTATAAAACCTGTTCAGGCAGATTGAATAAGAACCAGACAAATTTGAATCTGTCCAACAAAACGAATAGGTATGAACCTGTTTTGAATCTATTCGGATGGGCCTGAACCTGTTTGGGATCTGTTTGGGTAAAGAAAAAAATTCTGGACCAATTTATTTGATTTTTGAAACCAAAAATAAAATAAATAAATAAAGTTCAAATGTTTTTGGCCCAAAAAAATAAATATTGGGCTGGACAAGCCCAACCTCACACCATGCACCCGCCACCAAGCCAGTCGGCCCGACCGAACAAACGACGACGCGCATGTGGTTTTAATTTTGAGTCCAATGGGTCTAACCCACTTCACCCATAACCTCACATTTCCACAAACTTGGGTACCTCTTGAAGCCAATTCCAAGTATCTCAAGCTAAGATATATAAACCCATTCAAAACCTCAAGTTTTTCCAATGTGAGACAAGCGCATTTCACAAATGTGTAAGAAACCCACTAAAAAACTAGTTTTACGAACCCAAAAACGCACGTTGAATTCTCATTCATTCAGGAATAGTTTTGAACAATCAAATACATAAATTTATTCACTACGCAATATTAAACATGAATCCAATATAAAAACATTAAAAATAACGCTCGGATCCCACTTTAATTAATGCTCAAAATTAACAAAAAAATAAAAAAAATTCAAAATCATTTTCCAACAAAATGTTCTTCGTCGTGTTGATTGAATAGTCCAATCATCATGACACAAATATCCATGTAGTGGTTGTACTCAACAAGCTGAAAAATTGCACTCGCCAACCGAAAATGCAAAAGAAGACCCATCAATTTTTACTCCTGTATGCATCATCAATTATACTCAATTCTTTACAAGGAGACAGATTTGACGTGGACATTCAATCCATCTCCAGGGATCTTAGTAGCATCTTAAAAATCTGAAAACCACGAAACATATGAAAAATATAAGTTAACGCAAGCTAAATCATTGCCTGATTTTTCAATGTTGAATGATTGAATCCTCTATATGCCCATCATGACAGAATGCTATATATACAGATTCAAGAACCTAGGCATAACAAATTGCCACCTTCCGGATTCCTCTTCCTTGCTACAGATCTTCAATATTTAATGTGTGATTTTTGCTCGAGTAACGTCCATGATTCTGAATAGCTTTGATGTACAAACTAGTGAGCCGGCATTTCAATGCATAGTTATTTTAGATCGAGCTTGAGCTTGAATTGGAGTCTTGGGAGATATCGAGCAATGATGTATGTTGATGGGTGGGCCATGAGATGTGCTCAGGGGAGCAAGGCATGGGTGCTGGATGGGCAATAAAAGTAGGAATATTTTCTCCGGGCATCAATACTGAAACTTCTCTGGCATTCGTAGATATCTGAGGATAAATGATAAATGGATTGATTAGACTTTGAAAGCATAGTCACAGAAGTGGGGTTGCAAATGACAACACACGCGATAAGTATTTAAGTCTGTAATATTATGTTACAAATAAAGTGAAATTTTTTAACACGGATCACATTTATCATAACTAAATGCAGATAATCACTTCATAAGAAACATTGCCGTTGAGCAAGATTTCATTCCATTGATGGTATAAATCAGAACTCAACCAGCCTTTTGGGCAGTAAAAGAATGATATATAACAAGTGATATCAGATGGGCTAGACTAATGAAAATGTTAGAATTGTAAATTGCTCGTAGTCTTACAATCACAACATTGACCAACACACAAACACTAGGTTTCCTTGTTATATTAGCTGAAAATCAGATTTTCTGAATAACAATATCATACATTAATGCCATAGCATCCAACATAAATGGTTAGAAACTCTCCAATTGCCTACAGGAAGGACCGATACATTTCTTGGTTCATAGAACTCCACAGCTTATAGTGCTCTGTAGGCAAGTATTAATAAATAGGCTCTCCTATTTTAAAGCAAAAGATTTGAGGCATTGAACTTTCACTTTGCTAACCCATGAGTTACATCAATTTGAAGTCATAGTCATCAAATCCGAATTCTGATTACCTACCATCCTACTGGTGCAGAAACAACCAACAATCAATGTGTTACTTTAACTCAACCACATTGTATCTCCCAATGATGAAAGATCCCCTTTTCGTTCTAAACTTTTGAGTAGGTAATAACATTATCTCAACAACAGATAAATATATTTTGACTTTTTCTTTCCTATAAATGGTTAGAATATAAATGGCAGATGCTGAGATAGACAAAGATTGTTAATGAGGATAATTACAACATAGAAGTAGAAGTAGTGCTAACTGCTCCAATACATATGATTATTTCATAAACATCAGCAGTTTTTGCTCGGAAAAGATGTATAGCATTGTGCTTTGTCCGGACTGTTGCATTGAAGATTTCTTGCATGGGACTAAATTTTTTTTATTTTTTTATTTTTATTGAGGATCTAACATTGCTTAGACCAAAGACAGAATAACTTGCATAGAAAACCATGCACATTTGTGTTTCTTAGCTGCAAACTAACAAGAACTTCCAACCTGATCATAGTACTGCAATATCTCCTGAATTTCATCATCATATTTCAGCAATTATGTACAGCATTAGGGAATGTTTAGTGTCTACTAACTGTAAACGGGTGGTCATTAGGAACAATATTTGAACTGGAACAATTATATGAAGTGACGTTCAAGGTATGATTATATAAAGCGACCTAGACCTATGACAGCTAAAGTCTTATGTAGGCTATTACTTTAGGCTAGCAATCAGAAAAATAAGATGATTTTGGAACATATAACAAAGTTATTTCACTTTAAACACTATGTGTTCTTATACGGAGAAATTAGGCTGCATAATTTTTATTAGCTAACACGTTTCCATGCAGATTAAAACAATGGCAGAACATATTTAATTGCCAAAAAATAATCAGCCATAGCCCACTGCAAAGTGTGCTGCTTGATATGGTTGTTTTGGAAACGCTAGACCATTCCTTCAACAATTGAGATTTTTAATTCTTGATAATATGGTTAACATTGAACCTTACTGGTAGGGCATCCCACATAAAGGAGGTCTAATTCAACTAAACAACAGGGTTTGAACACTTGTGGACCACCACTTCAGCTTCAAAGGAGGTGGA
This sequence comes from Camellia lanceoleosa, assembly GCA_025200525.1. Taxonomy (NCBI): domain Eukaryota; kingdom Viridiplantae; phylum Streptophyta; class Magnoliopsida; order Ericales; family Theaceae; genus Camellia; species Camellia lanceoleosa. Next base: position 265,948 of record JANUSC010000068.1, read on the forward strand.
TAAATGTTCCTATTGTGTAAATGATACAAAGGTCTAACTCATCCTTAAAATCTGGCTTGTAAAGGAAGGGTATCAAAGAGCTTATATTCACATGGCCAAGTATGGGCTTAACCAAGGCAAATTCATGGCGTGGTGCTAGCTCTGATACCAACTGATATAAACCTTTGAATAGACTTGAAACCAGCTTGCAAGGAGATGATGCCCAGAAGCTGATATTCACATGGCCAAGTACGGGCGTAACCGATATAGGACAGCAGTAGTAAAGCAAGCAATCAAGTCTGGCTCAAAACTCGGCTGAATTTTTATTTATTTTTTTTAAAACTTACTTTTGGTTAAACTGGAACACTAAAAAATAAACTAACAGCCCCAGTTGGTCAACTTTACGCAAGACATTAAAATCCTAAATATAAATCACAATTACTAGGGCCGTTTGTTTTCCTCCAGCACAGTCCGGAGTGGACTGTGAATGATGAACAGTGACCCATCCTCATGTTTGTTTTGGTTTTAGAGCTCCGGATTCGTAGTCCCTTCCGCACTATGAAAGGCCTTGGAGACGGGATTAGAAGTCTGGGCTGGGACATTGTATTAAAAAATAGTCCGTTTGGCTTAGGGTGTTTCCAACCATCCAAGGGACATATGTCCGAACATTTGGCCGGACAACCGGCTGGTCAACCAGCCAAGTGATTTTTTTTTTTTTTTATACATGTTGGGCATTTTTTTTTTAACATTAATGATTAATGTTTTTGTATTTTTTGTTAAGTAAAAAATATTGTTTTATTTGTTTTATTATTTTATATAAAACTAATTTAATAATCTCCACACTAACAACGATCATCAAAACAAACACAATTTTATTTAATCCCCTCACTAATAATCCTCTCTATTTTATCTTTGAAAACAAACAGCCCCTAGTGTCCCTATCCCCCACCCCACCTCAGCAAAAGTAAATGGCACATAATAAACCATCAGCAATGCTAGGTATCATGAAAAATCTTTCATGAAAATAATCATGAAAGCTTTGTGACCCTTGGATTACACTTAGAATAAAAATCCAAAGATCATAAATCTTTCATGATCATTTTTATGAAAAAAAATTTCATGATCCCTAACTTTTCTCATAAACGATTGTGCATCATAGAAAATTCTTCATCCAAATCTATAAAATATAAAGTAATGTAAGCATAGACGGTTTGTATATATATATATATCCAGCTATAACACAAGCAATGGCAACACAGCACCCAAATGTCAATAGAAATAATAATTCAATAAACAGCTATCTTGTTTAATGAAATCCAGTTGGATATATACATCTAAAGCTGGAAAGAAGACAATAAACTAAGGGCTTGTTTGGCATAAGCTATATAAGCCAAAAAGTCAAAAAGTTACTCCAAAATTCAAAAAGATATTACTATTCACCCAAAAAAAATAATTAAAAAATCAATTTTTTTCAACAAAAAGTACAACCGAATTGATTGAAAAGCAGCGGCTGTGTGCGGCAGTTCTGAAAAAAAGAAAAGATTGGGTGTGCTTGGCACACACACCGTTGTTTGGCTTGTGGGGGCTATTACGGGTCCCGTTTTAATAATCTGAACCGTTAAATGTGTAGAACTCGTCGATTACTATATGTCTGCAAAAAATCACATTGATCGGATATTGATAACTATATGATCAGATCAGTTATGTAAGACAAATGGATGGTGTTATAATTAATTATTGAAAAATAAATATATATGATCAGATAGCTATCGATATCCGATTAACGTGATTTTTTATAGCTACATAGTATTCGACGAGTTATACATTGACATCGTTCAGATTATTAAAATGGGACCCGTGATGACCTCCATGAACCAAACAAAACCGTGCAATGCTTTGTAAAAAAAATAGACAATAATTTCCAACTCCTCCTCACAGCTGCCGATTTGTACTGTTGGGGCCCACCTGTCACTATTCATCTCTTACATACTCTTTTTATACAATTTTTTAATACACATTTTTTCATAAAAATCCAAAAAGTTAACCCAAACCTCTATATTTTTTTCTCAACTTTTTTAGTCCAAAAAGACAAAAAGTACACTTTTTTAGTACACCCCAAACCAGCCCTAAGACTTGCCCACAAAGAAAGGTTGACGCCCTGTCGGCCCTGTCTCCAACTCCGGTACCCAAATGTTTGGCATCATAAATATTAGTAGTAATGGGCCTAATGGACACCATGTACAGTGGTGGGGCTAAACAACACTAGAAATGCAAAGATTATGTATAATCATATAGTCCCTGGACTATCTAACTGGGACCATTCTTCAAAGTATCTTAATTAATAGAGAGTGTCTCTATATTTGAGGAACACGCACATGCGTATACAATAAAGAAAACCTAAAGAGTTGTTTATGGATTGCTTTATTTTATCAGCCTTAAATTTTTTTATTGCTAAAGACAAAGTTAAGCTCCTAAATTAGTGCGGTGCACTGCCTGCAATTTTGTTGAATCGCATGGATACCACATTACCAATGCCACGTACTAACCAGTTTGATAGTGCTTTTGGTTTTCTTTTTTATTTTTGGTGCTTGGAAACAAAAATTATAAATAAATAAAAAAAACACTCATTATTTTCATTTTTGTGAAAAAATAACTTCGGAAAATTCAGAAATAAAAAATAAAAAAACAGATTTTTGGTGTTTCATAAAAAGTGAGTTGTTTTCCAAAAAAAAATCTTTCCAAAAAAAACAAGTGTTTTAAGTTTTCTGGGGATTAAAAAAAAAAAAAAAAAAACAGAAAATAGAAAACAACAATACAACCAAACAGGCTCTAATTTCTTTTATATCAGTAAAAACAGTTTGTAATATGTCCTGGAACTTGAAAAGAAGTAAAATGATTTAGCCGCACCAAAATAAACCTAAGCAAATTTATAAAATTTGCTAATTTAATGGTAAATATATATCGAGAAATCAGAAAACATGGTGTACTTCATGGTAGAAATGTCTAGGGTTTGGCCATGGAATGGAGATTTTTTTTTTTTTTGGGAGAGTAAAAAAAAAAATTGAAAAGAAAAGGAAAGAAAATACCATGGTGTGGAAAGAACATAATGAGGGGGAAAAAAACAGATGAAGGTGTGAACTGAGACAGTGAAGAAAACTTGGGGGGAAATAATAATTGTGAACAACCTAGCGTTCATAAACAAAATAAATACACACAGGAAACAAAAATGTTTTTCAGACCAATAATCATCGCTCTCTGCAAATATCAAAATTATCTTTCTTTTCCATTTTTCCTTCTGTTTTTCTGGGTAAAGTGAAATCAAAGTAATCATCCAAACAGACAAGCAATCACAGAATGAGAAAAAGGAACAAAAACAAAACACCCATTTGAGCTAAATTTGACCACAACCCATCTCCCAAAACTACAAGGACATTAATCACTTTTCACACCCAGTTGCAAAATTGGAATGTGAACCCATAATCACATACATAATATAAAATTATATGAATATATGTAGGATTAAACAGACAAACAATCAAAGAATGAGAAAAAGGAACAAAAGATAACACCAATTTGAGTTAAATTGGCAACCCATCTCCTAAAATCACAAGAACATTTAAACCCATTTGCAAATTTGGAATGTGAAACCTTAATGATACGCGCGCGCGCGCGCACACACACACACACATATATATATATATATATATCGATTACTCACTTTGGGAGATGGAAAATGAAGCTTGGCATTGAAGCCCATTTGGGACTCAAAATCGCCATTGTACCTCCGGCCGGAGGGCGAAGAAGCCGGCGAGTTGGGTCTGAGAAACCTCTCAAAAATGGCCATGACAAGGAACATGGAGATGAGAATGGCAGTGGCAACAAACCCAAATGAAATAGCATTGACTGAGTTATCAAAGTGCCTCCAATGATCATCTCTCTCTGAATATGGTGGAGCTCCAGTTGGTGGTAAGCCCCAATGATCTTCTTCCCCCATTTTCGACCTTTGAAGCTCTCAGCAGAACTTGAATAACAGCAAGAGATAGAGAAGATCCAGAAAGCGAAGAACATGAAAGACAGTTATGGTAGTTACTAGAGAGAGAGAGAGGTTTTGATTGTGAGAGATGGTTTTGAAGGCTTTTTACGCCATTATCAAAGCAACCCAGTACTTAAGACCTGGTAATGAGCCCCCTGGACTCCAAAAAGAGGAACGATGAGAGAGAGAGAGAGAGAGAGAGAGGGGGGAGCATGTGGGCGTGCTTTACAGTGAGACAGGGTGACCGAAGGATGAAAAAAGAGAACTTTGGGATTTGGATAGGTAAACTTTTATTTTTTTTTCGACAATGCTACGTAACTCAAATTTTGTGATTTAAATGGTTAAAATGACGTCGTTTTAAGTATAAAATAATATAAAAATGGCTAAAACGATATCGTTTTGGCCATTTAAGTTACTTTTGAGCCACAAAATTTAAGTTACGAGACATTTTTTTTTTTTTGGAAATTCATTTTCTCTATCATCACGACCAATATTTTTTTATTTTTTATTTTTGAATGATAAGGACCTTCTTACGTAATTTTTATATAGGGATAGGTATATATTATATGATACCTTTTATTATTATAATTGTCTTTAATAGTGAGATTTGTTATATTTATATTAGGTATTTAAGAAATAATAAGGAATATATATGCTTTTATAATTAGTGACAGGTAATGTCACGTAATATTTTATGGGTGTGTTTGTTTTGGATAGACAGGATAAAAGGAAATTAGAATCTATCGGACTGTTAATTCTATGATATATTGTCCTTCAACTATTTGGTTGGACTAAATATGTATCTCATATTTGTTTAATCATAAAATTAGATGTCAGAAAATAATTATTTGGTTGGATAAGATATGATCCTATGTTTGTTTGACAAATTATAGAGAATGATAAATGTTCAAATGACTATTTTATTATTTTTAATTATTTACTAAGTAATAGTAATATTAAATATATTTTGAATATTTTAATTATTTTTAATTAGATTAAATAAAATTTTATTTTATTTTATTTTATTTTTTACACAATTAAATAAATTTATTTTTTAAAAATTAAATAAATTAAATATCAATAGAACTATATGTTATTTTTTAATTAAAATTTTAAATAAATTTATTTAAAAAATAATAATAATTAAATAATGAAATTAAATAAAAACATCTATTAAAATTTAAATAATGAAATTAAATAAAATATAAACAAAATTTTAAAATAAAATATCTATAAAAAATTAAACAAATAATACATTAGTAAAAATTAAATAAAATTATTTTATTTTTAAATTGAGACATTTAAATTTTATTAAATTTTCCTAAATATTAATTTGAGACTAATCGTCTGGATGGATTATTAACCTTGTTTGTCATTTTTCAAAAAAATTAAAAAGTCAAAAAGTCACTATCCTATTTAAGTCACATCATCTTATTTAAGTCACATCACCTCTCTACCACATCACTTCAAACCCAACCCATATTTTTAAAAAAATCAAAAAGTACACTTATTTAGAATATCCCAAACAACCCCGCAAAAATATTAAACCAAACAACGGACTATTAGTCTAATCCCACGGCACAATCCCTCAAACAAACACTACTTATGGTGTGTTTGATTTGACGGACTGGATAAGGGGGATTAAAATTTATCGAACTTGAATCTATCGAACTTGAATCTTGGGACTGTGAATCCTTCGAATTATTTGGTTGGATTAGATGTATATCCCGTGTTTGATTTCTCATGGGAGTAGATGTCTGGAAATGACTATTTTTAGAGAATCTAATGTTTGGTTAGACGGACTGGATAAGGATAAATGAGTAAAAAACTATTTTACCATTTTTAATTGTTTACTAAGTAATAGCAATATTAAATATATCTTTAATATGTTAATTATTTTTGACTAGATTAAATAAAAAATTATTTTATTTTATTTTTTACACAATTAAATAAATTTATTTTTTAAAAATTAAATAAATTAAATATCAATAAAAATATATGTTATTTTTTAATTAAATTTTAAATAAATTTATTTTAAGAAATAATAATAATTAATTAATGAAATTAAATCAAACATCTATTAAAATTTAAATAATGAAATTAAATAAAATATAAACAAAATTTCAAAATAAAACATCAATAAAATATCTATAAAAAATTATTTTAAAAAATTAAATAAATAAAACATCAATAAAAAGTTAAATAAAATTATTTTATTTTTAAATTGAGATATTTAAATTTTATTGAATTTTACTAAATATAATACATAATTAAATAGTAAATGGTCAAAATGGTAATTTTACCACCTAATACCATGAGATTGTTATCTCATGAAAATTGTCCTCTCCTCGGACAGTGTAATCCCACATATGGGGATAAGAAATCCAGCCGGACTCCATGTCCGGTGGACTAAAAAAAACAAATGCCGAATAAAGGGCTTCTAATAAATTACAATCTAAATAGTGTTTAGTCCTCCCCCTTACCCCTTCAATCAAACGCACCCCTAGTATACAAAAAATTCTCGACCTCTTTTGTCTAGTTTGTCAATTAAAAAGATAAATTACAAATATACTCCTTCAAATTTATTTAAAATACGATTTGTTCTTATAATTTTAAAATTACGTCTCACTCTTGAAATTTCTAATTTCATAATAAATAATACATTTATTAATAAATTACAAAGTCAATTAACAGTTTTTAATAACATCATAAATTTATTTCAATTAATAATTTAGTCAATTTTATCATTATATAAGAGAGTAATTAGAAATTTTATTTTTTCAGTTAATTTTGTTAAATAAAAATTCTAACAATGAATTTTTTGTAATTTTTCAAACTATAAGGGCCCATTAATATGTTAAACAAAACTCAATGGGTGTATTTGTAATTTACCCTTAATTAAAGCAAGGTCCCGTTTGAGAACATATTTTTTTAGTGATTTTTTATTTTTTTGACTAAAATATAAGATATTTTGGATGACTTTTTCAATTTTTTATGAAAAAATTGTATAAAAGTAGTGCTAATGGAAAGCAATCATTGAAGCTTTAGTATTTGTTAATTTTTTTTGACTTTTTTTAATGATTTTTAAATTTTTAAGCTACTTTGTAGAGTTGCCAAACTAGGCTAGAATGTGGGATTTATTTGACTCTTTTACTTCTATTATTTAGGATCAATTATATTGAACTCCATTGAGATTAGAGAAAATTTGGTAAGGTTTATAGTTTTAACATATTTAACTCACATAATGCTTAACTTTATTTTTATTAAGAGCAAACTTCACTTTATCTTATGTAGTTTGGGTCAGGTACAATTTACTTCCTTGACATTCGAAAATCACCACATAACTCCCCTATGGTTTATGCACTAAAACGCACACTATCTTCTGTTAACAAAAGTTATAAATTGACAATTATACCCTCATCTTCATCTTGTTCTTCTCTCTCTTTATTTCAAGAGAAACCCAGTTCTATCGCTCTCTTCTTCTTCTTCTTCTCTCTCTCTCTATCTCTCTCTCTCCATTTTAAACTTTATATGTGTATATACATATACAATCTGAACTTTATATTTTTCTTGATCATGTATACATACATACACATATATATATATATATATATATCAAACCCAGTTTACAATCTCATCTTCATATATTTTATAGTGTAAGGCATTGATCTACTTAGCAATCACAAATATACAGTAGTAAATATGATCTCAATGTTTGTGGTGACGACGTTGTGACAATCCATAGTTTGTTACACAGAAAACATTATCTGGAAAGCCCAAACAAAGGATTCATCCAAGTAATTATAATTTGCGAACAGATCCAAAAATTCCTTTTTTTTTAAGGAAGATATAGAGTTGGAAACGATCACTTAATTGAAATTCATTACAAAAACCGAACTAGATAGAGATCTCAAATCTGTCACATAAGCAAACCCTAGAGAGAGGGAGAGAGGAAAACAGAGAGAGACCTGATTGAACTTGGTTTGGAGAATGGAGTTGACTTCGTCGAAGGCACGGCGGAGGTTAACGAACTCCTTGCGAGCCTCGTTAGAGACGAGAAGCTTAGCCATCCCATCCCAATCTATGCTCTTCCTTGTTTTAAAAGCTATATCTACTGTAACGCTCTCAAAATAATACTAAACCCACCAATGTAAACATGCATTAATATAAGGAAGACCGACAGTTTCTAATCATCAGAGTTCTTCATTTCAAAAGATATTACATATTAACAGCAAAAGCTAATGCCCAAAAGGGCTTACATCTTTTCATGTTAACATTTGGATACAAAAGAGAGTACTAACTCAATTACACATTAAGCCCTTGGCTTGAATCTACACATAATGCATCAAAGAATAGGACAAGAAAAAATGATGTCCGCCTCTAGCCTTCCAAGCTATGTCCTTGGAGGTGCCACGCTACCTATACCTGAAAATGATGTTCCCATAAAGGGTGAGCCACAGCCCAGTAGAAATACACTAAACCAACTATGAACGATGACTAAAAGATTAGCAACTAATAGATGGTCATCACTCACACATTCACTTACCTCATTTTACAATTCCAAAATAATTAAGTTTATGTTACAATTCACCTTCCATTTCTTATTCGACTTGAGTTTGAAAACTAGGCTCAGTACTCTGGTCAAAACATTTGGTGAGACTATGATTTATCATTAGAACACTTTCGAAAATTCATTAAAGATACACATGTTGGTGTTGTATCAAAAACACATGAACCACTTCCATACTTTACTTATGATACACATGTTGGTGTTGTATCAACTTAACATAGAAACATTTTCCATACTTCACAACTGATAACGATATACATTTTAGTGCTATATCAAATCAAACAAACAACACTTCATTTGATAAGCATATGAGCTGTATCAACACTTCAATCGATAAGCATATGAGTCAGATTATAACTACAATGGGAGAGCATATGAGTGCATCCCGGGTTCATCCCCATCTCCTATAACCATTAACGTTTAGAGGTACATCCCCCATCTTCCCCTAAACCGTGGAGTACATCCCCCATCTCCTCCCATACACAAGCAATGCATATAAACACAGAATCATATACGCAATTAATCAACACACAAGTTAATATATTCCATCCACCGTCTACACAAAATGCATATAACCACATTGGTCATATGCACAATCAATCAATACATAAATTTAATGTATTCTACCAACCGTCATACTCTATGACACATCCAATTGATTAGTTTTAGTTTGCCTAATCATCATGCATTGTCTACAACAATCAATACTACCCTCTACTGGTAGTACAAGCAAATATCTCTAAGCAGGAAATAAATGCACAAATGGATAATATATCAACATTTCAACTAGGTGAGTAATGAATGATTCAACTACACCCTTTATTCCCATACATTCCCAATCTCAACATTCTCAACCCAATTCCTCATTTTCTTTAATTAATTACATACACTAATTAATTAAACCAATTAGGATAAGTTATCATAATTCACAAAACAACCCTAAGGTTTCATTTCTATCAATGTTCCAACATTAATCTCGTTTCTCTATGCCAAATCTTGCATATAGGTTTATTTTAAATAAAACCCCAACTTTTGTAAAAATGCACAAAAGACCCAAACTTTCTCAAAATTACCCAACAACCCCCAACATATCAAAATGCCAAAATTCAAAGACAAAATTCATAAGATGGAGTAGGTTATCCCTACCTCGAAGTTAGAGCCCAAGCGGAGATGAAGACCAAAACTCAAAGTGCTCCAAAACCCAACTTCTTCCGATTAAGACAAAGATCTCAACACCCTCTATCTTTTTAACAAAGGACTTAGGGTAGGAAATCACTCTAGGTAGATCAAATCTTAGAGAGAGTGTAATTCTAGAGAGAGAGGCTCTCAGATTTAGGGTTTGGAAATCAAAAAGTTTAGAAAAAGTGATTTGGAATCCGCTGCTGACTCGCTGATATAAACAGGCTCGCTCGAGCGACCAGACACAGGAAACACTCGCTCGAGCCAATACAGCCTTGCTCGAGCCAATAACCCAGAAGCTCGCTCGAGCGAAGACCGAACCAGATCACTCGAGCGAAGAAAAGCTCGCTCGAGCCAGAAATCATGGTGTTCAGTCGATTGCAGACGCAATCGCTCGCTCGAAGCGGGCCACTCGCTCGACCCACCGGAATAAACTCAACGCCGCCGAGCGATCGACTCGCTCGAGCGAAGGACAAAATTTCTGGGCAGCAACACTTGGTTCCCAAACACAACCAACCTGTAACCAACCCGCCCAACACATCCTATAACTCAGAAACAAAGTATGAAAGTGCGTAAACAAGGTTTAAACAACTACTAACATCTACGGACACAAGTCCAGATCACTGTACAACAAGGGTTAAAACCCAGGATCGCTATATCTACTACTTTCTTCACCCTAGTTTCACTCATCTTTTCTCTCTCTTTCTCTCATCGACAATGATGCCTAACTCGAATCAAGGATAGGATATACACTGAACAAAAGGGTTGGTTTGGTTTGGGAGGAACATTTTTAGCTGATTTTTGTTCTATGATTGTACTCCAATTCATAAACTCCATAGGGGAAGGGGGAGAGAGAGAGAGAGAGAGAGAGAGAAAAGACGTGAAGAAAAAGAAGGTTGAAAATAGAATGGCATCTTTTGTAAATTTGAAGAGGTAGAAAGGGTATTTTCGTCATAAAAACGAATTCACTCTCTGTAGCGGCGCATGACTTTCACATTCTATTATCTTAGACAGAAAAGCAAACAATGCGTTTTAGTCCATAAACCACAGGGGGGTTATGTGGTGATTTCTCAATGTCAGGGGAGTAAACCGCACCCGGCCCAAACTATAGGGGGTAAAGTGAAGTTTGCCCTAATTCATTAATATAATGGATAGTGAAATAATGTTACTATTTTTTTTACACTGAATGTATATATATATATTTTTTTATCTTTATCCTTGTGTCTTTACACCATGTACATTAGTCGTGGTCTATTTAACCTTACTAAAAGGGATATCAATGTAATTATGTTAAATTTATAAAATTTATTATATTTTTTGAGTGATTCTACTTACACCACTAATCTAACTCCTTACACCCTCAAATTTTATTTTTTTTTATTTTATATTTTTTAATTTATACGATTCTTTTATTACTCTTATCTCTAACATTTCTCCTTCTCCTTCTCTTTACACCCAAAACCTTAAGAAAACCCTAACCTTAGTTCTCCACATCACTTCCACCAGCCCACTATCGGCGCTGCCACTACTCCACCACTCCACTACCCTTCCTCCTTCTCCTTCTCTTTCTCTCACTGCATATACATACATCTATAGCTTCTCTCTCTTACTGTACCTATTGCAAACTAGCAACAATCACCAATGGGTTACGAAAACAATCTGCAAGTCTTCTCTATCTCTCTCTTTAATTCTCTCTTATTTATAGAAAATTAGGATTATGGTTTCTTAAATTCGACCCATTTGTGTGTTTTTTTCCAGGTATGTTGACGAATATGGAGAGCCATTGATGGACTTCGATAAAGACGTTCAGTCTAATACGGAAGATATCGAATTCGTCGAAAAACTCTGGAATCAACTGTAATGCTCTGCTTCGAAGCACTATCTCCACAGCTGCCTGGAATACGTGCAAGTTCCCCATCCACAATAGTCCGATGGCTCTGTTCACCGGATTCACAATCCTTCTACACGCTTCAAACAAAAGAGACTGAAACAGAACTGTATATAGAGATCACAAAATCCTCATCATCAAAATCAAAACGATATACAAATACTTATATATATATATATATAGAGAGAGAAAGAGAAGAAGAAGAAGAAGAAGAAGAAGAAGAAGAAAAAGAAGAAATTACCAGGTCATTGGATTCGAATGCGAAGTCGAAGAGGCTTGTCTATGAGATGAGACAGAGGAAGAAATCACTAGGGTTCAAGTTTTTTAGGTTTTGGGTGTAAAGAGAAGGAGAAAGAGTAAGGTTAGAGATCACGGTAATAAAGGAATTGTATAAATTATAAATAAAAAAATAAAATTTGATGGTGTAAGGAGTTAGATTGGTGGTGTAAGTAGAATCACTCTATTTTCTTCATATTTTAGGAGATGTCACTGTAAATTACATTAACATCCCTTGAAGTTTGCCTTTACTATTTTTCTCTAGATCTGGTTTTTCTTTCATATTCATTTTTATCCTGATTGCTACCACTCCTTCTGTCTCCATTATTGGTTTACCATTTAGAAAACTTTCAAATCTAGGTTAACATCTAATTGATAATGGAGATTTGACCTTGCTAAACATGTTTTTATACTCTAGACGATGACCTCAAATCTAGAATTCTTTATTTTGTAATGTAGATATAGGGATTACAGCATCTCACCCATCAGTTATGATGATAGATGAGTCATGACTTTTTTTGTTAGTTTTTGTTTGGTTGGGATTGTTTTAGTGTTTATTTATTTATTTATTTATAGTGTTTTAGTGTTTTTATTTATGTGTTATAATAATGTTTTTGCGTAGAGTCTTTCTATTTCCATTGAGATTTTCTCTTCTTTATGTGAATGTTTGTTCTTCACGTTTCTTTCTCTTTTGGGATTCATATTGTATTTTGATATATTTTATTGGATGATTTATTATTGGATATACAATGTATTAAGTTTTGTAGTTTCTGATAAATAAATAAATAAAATTATTTAAAAAATAATTTTAAATTTTGTTAAAATTATATAAAAGATTTTATATGTAAAAATATTTATTCATTGTATAAAATATATGTGAGAGGGTAATTTGTGAACAAATTGGGCCGAGCTAAGAAAGGGCCTTATTTGTAAGTTGGGCCGCACAAATGGGCCAGGGTAAGGGTTGACGTAGCTCGGTCTTAGAGCTAACGAGTTGGACCTAGGTGAAGCCAAACCGAGCTAAGCATCGCGCATAGTAGCGCCGAGCTAAGTTCGCCATTAGGCATAGTTGGATCAGTCTTAAGTAAGTAGCTTGGTTGGAGTATGCCAAACCGAGGTACAAGTAGTAAATGGAAGATCCGAGCTAGGCAGAGCTCGGTCAAACCTGCCACTTAAGCATGGCAATACTAGCTCGGTCGTTTGGTCATACCACCAAGCTAGAACCATCTCACTTGGTTTAAGCAGTGAGGGGGGTGTGGAAGGATAAGCATTATCTTTCAGGAGTGTGATTCCTAGAAGGACTTTACATGGAGGAATAAGAGTCCTACTAGGATTGTACCATGCGGAACTTATAAAAGCTCACAATATAACCTATGTACAGGTAACACAACTTTGATTCCTGAATACACAAAACTTTTGTCTATTTGTCTATTTTGCTGACTTAGGCATCAGAGAGGTATCCGACACACACCCGCTGACTAGCTCACGTTTGTGCTTTCAAGGAGTAAAGCGACGATGTTTGGAGAAGCGCGGACTTGATCAACAGGATTATACGAGAAGATAATTTCATGCTCGTACAATTGGCGTCGTCTGTGGGAATTCCAGAAAGAACAAAACCTCTTGATCAAGTTTTCCTCTCTAATTGGAAGCAATGTGCACAATGAAGATTTGCCGCAATCCGCTATTGACGGAAAAACCCCAGAGGGAGGTGGGAGGCGCGAAGGCTTGCCTTCTATCCCTCCCATGGCGGATCTAGAACCCCAGCGACAGAACCCCCGAAGGGATGCAAGGGAGAAATAAGCTAACAGCCCCCGTCGCTCTCAAAGTCCTGAAAGACAGAGACGGATGATGGACCCTCAAGTTCTGGAGGATCGCGTGAAGGAGCAGGACGAGTTAATAAGGGAGATGGCAGCAGACATAGAGTCAATGAAGCGCCAGATAATAGGAAAAGGGGTGGCGACAGGAGAGGGACGCAAAGACAACACGCCCCCTCGCCACTCAGAAGATTGTGATAGGCGTACCACACCATCGCAAACAGAAAGTAAGAGCCTTAGAACAGGCGTCACTTAATCAAGGACTTCCAGGACTCATTACTCCAGGTCTAAGAGAACAAGAACTGAGAGGTCATATACTGAGAGAAGCACCTATCGACCCTCGCACATGCACCAGACGTCATCTAGGCACACGGAGCTGCCTAGATCATCTGACTTGCGAACTGTGCTTGAAGAAATGGCAAGATGGAAGGAGGATACTAAGGCATGCGACCCGCGCAGAGTTTCTACCCTTCAGCGGTTGGCCCCTCGGACGTATGGGAGCGTCGAGGTAGGAATGTCAATGCCGCACCTTGCTTATGAACCAACAGACAAAGCATTAGCAGGGCTACAGAGCTCGCCATTCATTCCAGTAATTGAAAACGCACCACTACCTTCAGGCTTCCACCAGCCCAAATTCACCACTTATGAGGAGAAGACAGACCCCTACATGCACTTGAGTCACTTTCGCCAGGTTATGGCAGTATACTGGCGAAACAAGGCTTTAATGTGCATCCTGGTTCGAAAGGCTACCAGAAGGCAGCATCGCCTCCTGGGCACAATTGGCAGAGGCGTTCATGACTAGGTTAAAAACGAACACCAAGACACCAGTGGAGATCGATCAGCTACTCTCCATTGACATGGGCGACAAGGAGACGTTGAGATCTTACAATAGTCGCTACTGGGAAACCTTCAACCAGATTAGAGATTGCCCTACAAACCTCGCCATTGTGCAATACAAACGGGGCTTGCCAGTCGGCAACAAATTAAGGAACTCAATTACTATGACACCGCTCCTCACGATAGAGGCCTTAATGGAGAGAGTGCACCAACATATTCGCGTGGAGGAGGATGGCGCCCGTGCTAAAGCGAAATCTGGCACAATAGCAATACCAGATAAAAAGACTTCAGCAAAAGTCAACACGGTAGAACAACCAAATAGGAATGGCGGCAAAGTAGGGCTAACAGAGAGGACCCAGAAGAAAGGAAGTTAAGAGTTCGCACTACCATTACCATAGTGTTCAAAAAACCAATCTACTGAATTCTTAGTGAGATACGTAACGAACCTTCCGTCCGATGGCCAGCTAAATTGAGAGAAGCACAAAAAGACTATGACAAGAGGTCCCGGTGCACCTTCCATGATGAAAAGGGGCACCACACAGAAAATTGCACGCCATTGAGGCAACATTTGGAGGAGTTAGTGGCAGCTGGGCACCTAGACCAGTACATAGAAGGAGGGACGTAACCAGCCTCCCAGAACCACAACAACCCAAACGGGATGCCGGTCGACGCTCCACCTCAAGGCGTAATTAACGTAATATATGGGGTATTCAAACCTGAGCGGGTATGTGAGCTCAGGGGAATGATAAAAAAGGCTGAGCACTTGAGGGAAGTATTAAGTGCACAACCTGCCGTCAAAAATGGGAGAACAGAGGCCACAAATGTCATATCTTTTTCAGAAAAAGATTTATCAAGGATATACTGCCCTCACAATAATGCATTGGTTGTCACTCTACGTGTCAAGAATTTCGACATCAAGTGGATTCTGATTGACCAAGGAAGCTCATATGAGATAATGTATTACAAAACCTTCAAACAACTGAAATTGGAGGACAAAGATATGGCACCTACAACATCTCTCCTAATCGGATTCAACTCAATGCCAGAATGGCCAGTGGGCAAGATAATCCTCCCAATTAAGGCAGGAACCATGACGAAACAGGTGGAATTCTGGGTATTGAAAGTCCCTTCCACTTACAATATAATTTTGGGGAGGACATGGTTGCATGCCATGCGATCGGTAGCATCAACCTACCATCAAGTATTGCGGTTCCCCAACGAAGCTGAAATAATTGAAGAGGTCTTTGGAGACCAGATTATGTCAAAACAATACATTGTCACAGTAAATGGCAGCCACGCTGCAAAATGGTTTGTACAGATGGTCGAAGAGCCAGAAAACAATGAACTATTTGCGAATGTCGGCAAAGCAGCTGATCAGAAAGCAGTGGAAGACTTGGTACAGGTAAGAATAGATGAAAAAGACCCAGAAAAGTTCTTTTTGTTCGACTCGTCTTTGTCCAGCACTGAGAGAATAGAGGTCATGGAATTCTTAACCTCTAACATCGAAGTGTTTGCCTGAACACCGTATGACATGCCTGGCATTGATCCAAACTTCATTTGTTACCAACTGAACGTCCACCCAATTGCCAGACCAGTTATACAGCGCACTCGTAGATCAGCACTCCACCATGCTGAGATAGTGGCGAAAGAAGTGGAAAACTTACTGGAAACAGGAGCTATCAGAGAAGTGCACTACCCCAGGTGGATCTCCAATACCGTAGTAGTGCCAAAGAAGAACGAAAAATGACCTGCCACCATGGAGTACAAAACAGTCAACAAGGCATATCCAAAGGACAGCTTTCCCCTACCACGAATAGACCAACTGGTAGACCTGACGGCAGGACACAATCGACTTAGCTTCCTCGATACGTGCAGAGGTTACCATCAGATCGCTATGTATGAACCAGACCAGGAGGTCACATCCTTTACAACACCAAGAGGATTGTATTGTTACAAGATCATGCCTTTTGGCCTAAAGAATGTAGGGGCAACATTCCAGTGGATGGTCACCAAGATGTTTGAACCATTGTTAGGCAGAACAATGAAGGCTTACATCAACGACATGATGGTCAAAAGCAAGAATGAAAATGACCATCTCAGGGACCTAAATGAAATGTTCCAGATTCTGAAGAAGAACAAGTTGCGCCTAAATGCATCCAAATGTGCATTCGGCGTAGGATCAGGCAAATTCCTAGGCTTTCTGGTGACCAATCAAGGCATTGAAGCGGACCCTTCTCAGATTAAAGCAATCCAGGACCTAGAGAGGCCCAACACAGTCAAGGAGGTACAGCATCTCACTGGCCTAGCAGCCGCACTCAACCGGTTCATAAATCGATCATCAGACAGATGTCGACCATTCTTCCAAGCACTAAAGGCCAAGTTTGAATGGAATGAAGAATGCGACCGCGCCCTAGAAAGCCTGAAAGAGTACATGTCTTCTCCACCGTTGCTAGTAACCCCAATACCTGGAGAAGAGCTCTTTTTGTACTTAGCAGTTTCACAGCACGCAGTCAGCGCAGTGTTGGTCCGAGCATAAGGAATCCAACACCTGCCCATCTTTTATGTTAGCAAGACCTTGCTAGGCGCAGAAACTAGGTATCTACCATTGGAAAAACTGGCCTTAGCCTTAATGATGGCCTCAAGGAAGCTGTCGCATTACTTCCACGCTCACATCATAATCGTTCTAACTACTTTTCCCTTAAAAGCCTTGTTTGAGAGGGCAAACTTTTTTGGGCGAATCTTGAAATGGGTGGTGGAATTGGGACAGTTTGATATCAAGTTTCAACCCAGAACCGCAATAAAAGCCCAAGCTTTGGCAGACTTTGTGGCAGAGTTCACACTAGGAAGTCATCACATCTGCCCGGTTGACTTGACAGAATGGGGATGGAAAGTCTTTGCAGAAATCGCAACCTCTAATTAAGGATACCCAGCCACATTGCAAACCACACAGGCTTGAAGATCAAGAGGAAGGAATAAACCATGCCATTCCCAATAAGGACTCATCGACAAGTGAAGACTTAGGGCAATCAGATAATAAAACGCAAACCCCAACAACAGTCAGGGACATAGAAAAAAACAACACTCATGACCCAAAGACATCATCCGACCCCTCCACTTGCTGGAAGCTATTCGTTGGAGAGATGTGGAAGCTCTTCATGGATGGAGCATCCAATAGGCATGGTGTAGGACTTGGCATAGTCCTCATCTCACCAGATAGCCTAATAGTAGAACAAGCAGTCAACCTAGGCTTCCCAGCATCAAACAATGAGGCGGAGAATGAAGCACTCTTAGCAGGCCTAAAATCAGCACTCTTCATACGGGCCACCGAGCTAATGGTTTACAGTGACTCCTAGCTGGTAGTAAGCCAGATTTCAGGCGACGACGAAACAAAAGATGAGAGGATGGCAAAGTATCAAGAGTTAGTCAGAAGGGAAATCATGAAATTTGAAGTGGTACGAATAGAGTAGATCAGTCGGGAAGAAAACGGCAGAGCAGACGAACTAGCAGGCTTTGCGTCAATGGCAGATACATTCATCCCACATCCATTACTGATCGACTTCCTACCAAGACCAAGCATTGAAGAAACTGAAATAACTGAGGTATGTTGCACCGAACTAGGCCCTTCTTGGATGGATCCTATTATAGTATTCTTAAAAGACGGCGTCTTACTTGAAGAGAAGAAAGAAGCCAACAAGTTCAGAGCCAAGTCACAGCGATTTTGGCTCTTCCCATCAATGGCCTTGTACAAAAAATCTTTCACAGGACCTTACTTGAAACGTGTCAATCCCAGCAAGGTCGAGGCATTCTTGTTCAAGATACACAAAGGCGTATGCAGAAGCCACCAAAGGGGAAGATCATTGGCCTACAAAGCAATTTCGTAAGGATATTAGTGGCCTTATATGCAAGAAGATTCAGAAAAGTATGTCAAGAAGTACGAGAAGTGTCAAAAGTTCGCACACAAAATACATCAGCCAGCCAGAGAGCTTCTACCATTAACTAGCCTATGGCCCTTCGCAATGTGGGGCTTGGACATAGTGGGACCACTTCCAACGGCGCCCGGCAACATAAATTTTTTTCTTGCAGTAACAGACTACTTTACAAAATGGGTGGAAGTAGAAGCACTCGCCTCAATAAAAGAGAAAGATGTGAAGAAGTTCGTCTGGCAGAATATCATCACTCAGTTCGGCATACCCAAGGCTTTAATATCGGAACAAGACTTTCGATTCGATGGCAAAATTTTTAAAGGCTTTTGTGAGGAGTACAAGATAGAATTCTATAATTCTACACCAGCATACCTCCAAGCAAATGGCCAGGCAAAAGCATCAAACAAAGTCGTCTTAGATGGATTGAAGAAAAGACTGAAGAAAGCAAAAGGCAAGTAGGCTAAGGAGCTCCCTCATGTTTTATGGGCTTACCGTACCACACCTCGGCGATCTACTAGAGAGACACTTTTTTCCTTAGCCTATGGCATGGAAGCGAGAATCCTTCGAAGTCGCCTCCCACTATTCAAAGTGAAAATTTTGATTCAAACTTAAATGGAGAAGCCATAGCATTGGAGCTCGACCTTGCAGAAGAAAGAAGAAAAAGAGCACTAGTTCACATCGCCTCATATCAACAAGAGTTATCCAGAAAATATAACAAGACAGTACATCCGAGGCAATTCAAGATTGGAGACTGGGTACTGCGCAAAGTAATAGGAAACACCCTGGTACCCAGAGATGGCAAGTTAGGACCTAATTGGGAAGGACCTAATTGGGAAGGACCTTACAAAGTGGTTGGATTAGCAGGAAAAATGGGCATACCACTTGGAAAATAGAGACAGCAAGGCCATTCCCAAGCCATGGAACACTATCAATCTCAAGCTATTTTATGTTTAGCCTTTCTTTAACATACTTGTAGTTTTTCTTTTTTTCAATAAAACAAGTAGTTTCCTTTTCAGCATAAATTGCTTTCTTCTGTAAAAATAGTTTTAGTGAGCTAGGGGCAATGATAGTAGAGTTGGTAGAAATAACCAACACTTGGCTCTAAATTGGTAGAAATAACTAACTTTGAGCTCTCTTCAGCCAAGATCAAGATCTGGGCTGAAGAAGTTTGGCAGGAATAACCAAACACTTTGGCTCTAAGTTGGCAGGAATAACCAACTTTGAGCTTTCCTCAGCCAAGATCAGGATCAAGGCTGAAGAAGGTTGGCAGAAATAACCAACACTCTGGCTCTAAGTTGGCAGGAATAACCAACTTTGAGCTCTCTTCAGCCAAGATCAGGATCTAGGCTGAAGAAGGTTGGCAGGAATAACCAACACTCTAGCTCTAAATTGGCAGGAATAACCAACTTTGAGCTCTCTTCAGCCAAGATCAGGATCTAGGCTGAAGAAGTTTGGCAGGAATAACCAAACACTTTGGCTCTAAGTTGGCAGGAATAACCAACTTTGAGTTTTCTTCAGCCAAGATCAGGATCAAGACAGAAGAAGGTTGGCAGGAATAACCAACACTCTGGCTCTAAGTTGGCAGAAATAACCAACTTTGAGTTCTCTTCAGCCAAGATTAGGATCTAGGCTGAAGAAAGTTGGCAGGAATAACCAACACTCTGGCTCTAAGTTTGCAGGAATAACCAACTTTGAGCTCTCTTCAGCCAAGATTAGGATCTAAGCTGAAGAAGTTTGGCAAGAATAACCAAACACTTATCTTTAAGTTGGCAGGAATAACCAACTTTGAGCTCTCTTCAGCCGAGATAAGTATCAAGGCTAAAGTGGTTGGCTGGAAAAACCAACACTTAGTACTCTTCAGCCGAGATAAGGATCTAGGCTGAAGAGTGGTTGGCTGGAATAACCAACTTCTAGTACTCTTCAGTCGAGATAAAAACCTAGGCTGAAGAGAATGGCAGGTATGACCAAATAGATTACAAGGTTAGGACCGAGATGGGTATCTCGGCCAGAAAATGTTACACTGAATACAAATTACAGTTGAAAAATAAAGTGCAAGTATTGAAACAGACCGAACAGAAAGAAAAAGATTTTCATTCAAAATCCAAATCAGAAGTACAAAAGGTGGGGCCTCAACCCGGTTACAAACTCTTTTGTTAAACAAGGAAAAGAAAAATCAGGAGAAAAGGTTTTCCAAGTCGGCGTCCAAATCAACCCAGTCTTCATCCAAAGGTAGTTCGGTTGTGGCAAGCACACCTTGGTTAAGCTCGGTCGAAGGCACCACGATAGTCACAACAGGTGAAGGTGGGATGGAGACCACTGGAGTGGAAGAGGTAGACTGGCGACCGGGCTGGGTGTTGTCTTCAGGAGCAGGATCCTCGTCGTCGTCCCTTTCTTGAAGAAATTTTTACTGAATGGTAGTAGCATACTCCACCATATAGCTCGGTATGAAATGTGGAGGAGGGTTTTGGAAGACCTCGGTCTCTTGGCCATGACCGAGCTTGGCCACCGCCGCCTTCCATCCACATTTGAAGAATATATCTTTGGCAGCTTCGTATTGTTGGATGTAAGTGGCCTCCCCCTCCTTGTAACCCCAGTCCTCAATGTTTTCCACGCTCTTCTCCAACCGGGTGATCTCAGCATTCTTTTTTCTCTCGAGCTTGGCCAGCTCGCGCAGATATTTGTCTTTCAACTCGGCCGTAGCCTTTTGCTTATCTACTTCAGCCGAGCTGACAAGACCGGTCAGACGGGCCATCTTGGTATGTAGCTCGGCTATTTTCTTCTTGAACTCTTCTAGCTCGGCTAATTTAGCATTGGCCTCTGCCAAAGCCTGCCTTGTTGTCTTGCGCAGTTCTAACACACGCTTGTAAGCAATGTGGTTTTTCTGCATGGCCTGCAAAAGGACAGAAAGAAACTTTTAGCAAAACCGAGCAAACAGATGTACAAAATAGAAAGACAAGCAAAGGGAGAACTTATCAGCACCATCGATTTTGTTGCCGAGCGAATGGCCTTCAGCTCGGTGAGGTGGTCGTGATGTTCCATGTCGACTGGCAGACATACGCTCTTAGCAAAGTTAAAAGCCAACAAATGGTCTTTCTCTACGACCACCGAATCAGTGCTAGTAATGGCGCAGTTTTTGTAGGTGATCTTAGGTACCCACTCAGAGAAACTAGCTCGGTCAGAGCGCTCAGGTTGTGGGCTCGGTGGTGTGGTTTGGGAAAGCACGGTTTCAACCTCGTCAACAAGGCGTGGCTCGGTTGTGGAAGTCCGAGCACGCTTGCTTGGCTGAGATGATGAAAACTGAGCGGTTGGAAGGGCTACTACGGCCTCTTGTGTTTGGCCGACTTGTGGTACCTCGGCCTGATTTGTTTCGGTGATGAAGGCCCTTACTGCTCTCTTCTTGGCCATTTCTTGCTCTTCTGTTAATGGAATAAGGTTGATTTGTGGAAGGGTTGGATCGGGTTCTGGTGATGGCTCTAGAAGGAAATTTGTCACCCTGGTCTTTCTCATGCTACTGTATCTATATGTCGGCTCAAAGTTGAGTAGCTCAGCCCAACCTTGATTGGGATATCTTAGTGTGGCACGGAGTGCGTCAAGATTGGGGTAACTATATTGGGTCTTTAGATGGTTCAAGTCTGCATAAAGGAAAAAGACAACGGTTAGTACGGTTGAAAATAAGACCAACAAAGTAAAAAAAGCACAAAATTGAGCCGAGGTATTTATACCGGCGACTCCTTTATTCCAGTTAATCTGGTCTCCTGGTATTAGGGCTTCGTGGTCTTCGAAGTTGCCCGAGACCCAGAAAAATCATCATCATTTACATCTTTGTCCGGGGTGTTTTTTATTATCTTCTCTCAGCGTCTTCTTATTCTTAAATAGTATACCCAGCCATCTTCGTTCTGGCCAAGTAAATATTGGTGAAATAGCTTGGCTAAACCGAGGCTAAGGCCAAGCCGGCGGTTTAGCTCGACGATGCCATTTATTATTCTGTACGAATTTGTGGAAAGCTGGGTAGAGCAAAGTTTGGTTTGTCTGAGGAATTCACAAAGAAGAGGCTGTACAAGGAATCGGAGTCCGGTTTCTACAATAGAAAGAAGGGTGAAAGGAACGAAGCTCAGTTTTTCCCAGGGAGTGGTGTCTAGTTCGACTAAACTAAGATGAACATCATCAGGGATGTTGTAGTCCCTTCGGAACTCGGCCATAGCCCCTGGAGAGTTTACTAAAAACCTATATTTACCCATGTGGTCTTAAATTATGTATAATTTAGCTAGAGTACTGGCTTGGTGGTGAGATGACGCTGAGTATCTCGGTTGGGCGTGTAGAGGAGTGCTTGGCCAACCTAGTCAGAGTCTGCAAAGTGGAAATGAGAAGTGTTAAGCATAGATCGTTGGACCGTGCTAAATACAAAGGCAAAATGAGTGTAAGCCTAGCTTGGCTACGTGGGATATTATCCGTTCCTAGTCCGGTTAAAGTAAAAGATTCTAGCTCGACTAAATAAAACAAAATGTTCTTAGACCGGTTGAAACTAAGGTGTGGCGTGGAGTTTTAGTTCGGTTATTGGGGAAGTAATCTAGTTTGGTTGGGTGCATACCTAAAGGGTTCCCTAGTTTGGTTGTACCTAAGCCTAGAGTTGCCCAAACAGGTTTTTAGCCTGGTCACACCACGATTCTAGATTCAAACTTCATGTTTTTTGAATCCAGAGGGTGTGTTCTTAGGCACGAACCTATGATTTTGGGGTTTGGTTTTGGTTACTAACTGTTCTTACCCATTTCATCAAAGCTACAAAGTATGTTTTGTAGAATATATGAGTATATGCATCTATACTATGCGCATTCGCAAAAATAAAACAAAGAGAAGAGATTCAGTTACTTACCACTTCGAAATGGAAGATTAGAGATTGGAATAGCAAGGGTGTTGGCCAAGAATGCAAAGCTCCACAGATGCAGTGAACAAGTGAGAAGAAACTCAGAGGGCCAACAGAGAGAAGATGAGCAGAAGTATTTTGATTTGAAAATGTAGGGTTTTTGTATAAAACGTGTGAAAAAGATGGAGGCTCAAATTTTCCTGAGTAATGCGGAGGCTTGGTTATACTTGACCAATGGGAGCTTGCCACGTGTCCACACGAATAGGAAACAATTCAGATGTACAGACTGAAAGGACATTATGAGCCAGACTAGTCAGCAGCCCAGTAGAAAATGACCTCGGTTGGCTTGACAACTTTAGCTCGGCTAGAGAAGAGGAATCACAAGTCATACGGCGCAGATGGAATTAAGGGGCAATTGAGAGGGTAATTTGTAAACAAATTGGGCCAGGCTAAGGAAGGGCCTTCTTTGTAAGTTGGGCCGCACAAATGGGCCGGGGTAAGGGTTAACGTAGCTCGGTCTTAGAGCTAACGAGTTGGACCCAGGGGAAGCTGAACCGAGCTAAGCATTATGCATAGTAGCGCCGAGCTAAGGTCGCCATTAGACATAGTTGGATCAGTCTTAAGTAAGTAGCTCGGTTGGAGTATGCCAAACCGAGGTACAAGTAGTGAAGGGAAGATCCGAGCTAGGCAGAGCTCGGTCAAACCTGCCACTTAAGCATGGCAATACAAGCTCGGTCGTTTGGTCATACCACCAAGCTAGAACCATCTCACTTGGTTTAAGCAGTGAAGGGAGTGTTGAAGGATAAGCATTATCTTTCAGGAGTGTGATTCCTAAGAGGACTTTACATGGAAGAATAACAGTCCTACTAGGATTGTGCCATGCCGAACCTATAAAAGCTCACAACATAACCGATGTACAGGTAACACAACTTTGATTCCTGAATACACAGAGCTTTTGTCTATTTGTCTATTTTGCTGACTTAGGCATTGGAGAGGTATCTGGTACACATCCGTCGGCTAGCTCACGTTTGTGCTTTCAGGGAGTAAAGCGACGACGTTTGGAGGAGCGCGGACTTGATCAACAGAATTATACGAGAAGATAATTTCGTACTTGTACAATATGTAAAAGAGGTTTAAAAATAGAGTAATGACATAAACAATGTCTCACTAGATTTTCTTATTACTGGATATAAAGTAATTACTTGTACTTATTAATATGGACTTTATCACCTTCATATCTAGTTAAGAAATTTAATTAAAAAATCCAATTTTGTGTAACATTTTTCTGTTAAAAAAATCGAAATATACTTGTATTTTGTTTGTACACAATCGACATGTTCTTATTTCGCTATTCCTTTAATAAAATATTAAAAATTTTCAATATAAAAATCCGTAAAATTCGGCCAATAATTAATTTATATCATTATATATATATATAAAGAATTGGAAAGTACTTTGGCAGTTCAAATGTAACTCTCAGCGCATGGGTTTGTTTGGGGAGTCCGGATCGTCGGTCGCCTTTCCCTGCCGCCTTTCTTGCAGCGCCCCAAAATGACGTCGTTTTGGAGCCAAATTTAAATTAAAAAAAAAAAAAACAGAACAGAATAAGACAGAAGAAGGAAAGAGAGGAGGAGAAATAGAGAAGGAGGATCGCAACCACCACACACCAAAATCTGCGAACTCCATTGAGATCGATGGAGTTCGAAGGGCCTCGTTGAGATCGGTTTTGAAGGACCTGGGTCGGAAACTAGTACCGGTTTTGGGTAAATCTGTGAACTCCATTGTTAAAGGGAAAAAAACTCCTCCTCTCCTCTTCTTCTTCTTCTTCCTCCTCCTCTTTGGGTAAATCTGCGAACTCCATTGTTAAAGGGAAAAAAAAGTTTCGATCCTCCTCTCCTCTTCTTCTTCTTCCTCCTCTATTCCTCCTCATCTCTTTCTCTGCCTTCACTCATTCACATCTGTGATTTCTTTTTTTCTTTTGTTTTTGTTAAAATCGTTTGTATATTTGTGTGTTTTAATTTATAAATAAATATATATATATATCCTCTCTATGGTTTGCCTCTGTTTCCATCGCCAAATATGGGTTATGTTTTTGAAGCTATCAAGGAACTTCACAATATTGAAATCGATGATCGATTCACATAGCTCCCTAATGATTTATGCGTGTTTTCTCATTCATTGTTCATAGGTTTGGTTTCTTCATTTTGTTTTATTTTTAATCTTTTATTTTATTCTATTTTTCTGTGTTAAAAAAACTGTTGATTATTACATAGAGATTGTGAAACATCAAAATGTGAATGGGAAGATATTCAATTTAATTTTTTGGCCATGAATGAGAAGATTATTGATCTCTTCAAATTGGGTCTATAGGTTCTTCTTCTTCATCCTCCTCTCTTTCCTTTTTCTCTTCTGCTCTGTGTTTTTTTTTTTTTTAATTGAAATTTGGCTCCAAAACGACGTCGTTTTGGGGCGCTGCAAGAAGGGCGGCAGAGGAAGGCGACCGATGATCCGGACTCTTGTTTGGGATGTGGGTGGCTTTTTGACTTTTTAATTATTTTAGTTTGAGATTAAAAAAGTCTTATTTGGGATTTTTTTTTTTTTTTTTTTTTTGTAAGAGAGAAAATGTAAGGTTCATTTGGTTTGTATTTGGAAAAAAATTTTGGGAAATTTTCTCTACAAATAAGTTTTCAAAAGTAATCAAACCAAACAAATTTTCCCAAAAAAAATTTTCAAAACTTGTAAACCAAACAAGTTTTCCAAACAAATCTCTCTCTCACACACATCAAATCAATCACTTTTTCCAAAACTCTCTCTCAAAATAATTTTCCAAAACATCTTTTGAAAAAAATCAAACCAAACAACTTTTCGTACTTTTTATCTCTAAAACACATCTCTCAAACACAAACCAAACATACCCGTAATGATTATGGGTTAGATGTGACATTTTGTCTTATTAAGTCAAAAAACCTATCTTGTTTTTTTTTTTTGGCTAAAATAATCAAAAAATCATAAAAAGTTTATGCCAAACGAGCTCTTAAGCAAAGTCATCGTTTGGGAAGATAGGTTGGAGTGGATTGGGACTAAAATAATCACAACAAGATAAAATAGATTTTTTAGTTCTAGGCTAAAAAATGTCACATTCAAATTGTAATCATTTTATTTTTTCTTTTATAAAATTAAAAAAGTCAAAAAATCTATTCGAAATGAGACTTTTTAATCTCAAGTTAAAATAGTCAAAAAGTTAAAAAGTCAACGCACATCCCAAACGAATTGTTGGGCCTATCCTTGGCTTTTATTTATTTTTTTTTTCTTTTAATTATGATTTTTCTTTATATGTCATGAATTTTAGTCGTGGTAATTGAACCCACCATAACTGTTTCAATGAAACAAAACAATTTTGATCAAATACTTTTTTCTTATATAAAAGAGTTTGTGAAATCATGACAAGAGAAAGTTGAATGTCTCTTATATGTCATGAATTTTAGTCGTGGTAATTGAACCCACCATAACTGTTTCAATGAAACAAAACAATTTTGATCAAATACTTTTTTCTAATACAAAAGAGTTTGTGAAATCATGACAAGAGAAAGTTGAATGTCCCTTATATTTTATTTCTATCGCTTTAATGGAAAAATAAAAAAAGAGCAAAGCAAAGCAAGAAAGAAAACAACCTTCTCCAATGAAAATTTAGCAATGATCATCTCTCATTTATTGAAGACATTTAACTTGACTTCTTCAAGAAGAGTTGATAATTAGTGGCATAAAAAAAGAAAGTTGATACTCTTTCCGTCTCAAAATATTAGTCTTTTATTCTATTTTTTATTATCTTAAAATATTAATCTATTTTTAAAAATTAAGTACGAAAATAATATAAATTTTTTATTTTATCGTTCTTTTAAATTAATAAATAATATAAAAAATACAATTATAATATGAATATTTTCAAAAAATGTACTATCAAAATAGTAATTTTAGAATATTAATTTTTTTAAAATGTAATAATTATACTACTAAAAAAAGTTAAATATTTTAAAAAAGACAATTATTTTAGAACAGAGGGAGTATGAGTTTCTTTCTTGGAGGTGGGATCTTTCATGTTTTAAAATCTCTCACAATAAATTTTCAATGACATCATATATGATAGATAAACCAAATTTGAACAGAATATCCCCAACTCCATTATTGAATTTGTCATTTTGTAAAATTCTTTTGATTTTACAACTTGCAATTGACAGAAAATAAGAGGCGATGTCACAATAAGGACTCATTTGATTACAGTTTATAATAAATAATTCATTATGACTTATATAATGATTAAGGTCCCGTTTGGAAATAGATTAATTTAATAATTTTTTAGTTATTTAGTTAAAATATAAGTTAAAAAAAATTAGTATGTTTGGAATGACTTTTTGACTTTTTATGAAAAGATGTGCAAAAAGTAAAGAGAAAAGAGAATCTTTGAACTTTTGGTATGAATTGTTGATTTTTTGACTAATTTAATAACTTTTTGACTTTTTAACTAAAAAAAACAGTTCTCAAACGAGACTTAGGCCTTGTTTGGGAAGACTAAATAAGTGCATTTTTTGTCTTTTTTGACTAAAAAAGTGAGGTTGAAAATATGAATGTTTGAGTTAACTTTTTGACTTTTTATGGAAAAATGTGTAATGAAAAATTGTAAAAATTGGTTTTTAGAGGAAAATTTGAATTGGGAGTTGTGCAGCCGTAATTGTTGACTTTTGGTGAATAGTGTTAACTTTTTAACTTTTTGAATAACTTTTTGACTTTTTAAATTATTTGGGATATCCCAAACTTAGCCTTAAATCAAGTTATATTGCTTGATAATTTGTTGCTAAAAAAACACCCTTTAGAGCAATGAAATGCTCATCCACCGTAAAATATCAACATTGTTGCACTCTAAAAATAAAGGTATCCTTGGAAAATATATACATGTAAGGGTTGGTTTGAGATGTTTTAAAAAAATATACTTTTTGATTTATTAACTTATATGAGTTGGGTTTGGGTTGGATTTGATATAATGTGTTAAAGAGATAATTTGATTTAAATAAGTTGATATAACTTAAATAGAATAATGACTTAAATAAAATAATAATTTTTTAATTTTTTAACTTTTTTTAAGTTATGCCAAACCAACCCTATCAGTAACAGAACGATGGTTGCATCTATTGAATTGGGATCCTCTAGAGTGAGTTTTTCCTAAAGTTTACATTGTGTGGTTGAGATTTATTGGCAAGTCACATCAATTTTTTTTGATGTGACTTGACAATAAATCTCAACCACACAATGTAACACTCTAAAAAACTTTAGAGATCCTTGCTCGCATCTATTGGTGTAATCTTTCAGTCTTTAGCACTCTTGCCTAGGCTACCAAGATCTGTCACACCGCATTCTCAAAACTCAAGTTTTGTCATAGGAAATTGCCACTACTTATCCTAGGTCCCGTTTCATTATTATTATTATTATTATTATTATTATTATTATTATTATTAAATTGTTTTACAAAATAAATTATTTAAAAAAAATTATGTGTGAAAAATAATAGGGGAAATTATCACAAAAACAAAAACAAAACAAAGAAAGTGGGTGTTTGGGAAGTGAATTTTTTTATAGGTTTTTTTAATTGTAAGATATTATTGGAGAAAAGGCCTTGTTTGGTTCGTGTTTTTCAAAAAATTTTGGAAAAAATTCTCTACAAATAAATTTTCAAAAGTAATCAAACCAAACAAATTTTTCCAAAAAAATTTATCAAAACTTGTTTGGTTTACAAGTTTTCTAAGCAAATCTCTCTCTCATACACATCAAATCAATCACTTTTTTCAAAAACTCTCTCTCAAAATAATTTTTCAAAACATTTTTTTAAAAAAACCAAACAAAACAAATTTTCGTACTTTTTATCTCAAAACATGTTTCTCAAATACAAACCAAACAAGCCTAGGAAAATAATTGAATTTTTTTGTGGTTGAATGTAATATTTGTGAGAGAAAAAATAAAATGATTACGAGGTTTGATGTGATATTTTGTTTGGATTAAGTTTTTTAGTTTTGTAACTAATTTGTCTTTTAGTGGAAAAAAATCAAAAAAAAATCAAAAAATTTACTTCTCAAACACCGCCAAATAAGGTTTGAGCGTTGTAACAACTTAAATCTTGAATTTTTAATTTCGTCAATTTAAATTATAATATTTTGATTTGTTTTTAATATAAATCATTCCTTATTTTTGTTAAAATTGTCAAAAAAAAAAGAAAAAAAGAGAGAGTATATTTTAACTATAAAACTCAATATAGCTTATACAGAAAAATTGTATAAAATAATTTTTAAATAATTAAATTTTTTTTTTAAATAAAAAACAAATAAACTGACTTATAAGTCAGTATCAGAGAAGACCCAAACACACGTTGAAGATAAAGTTGAGGCCCATCAAATAATTAAATTCCAGGGTTACACTTTTTGAATATGAGGCCATTTTTGCAATGGGCCCTTCCACCTCGCTAAACTTTGCTTTCAAAGTTTTCCAAATAGGGGGCCAGCTAACTCCTCCAAGCGTGGTCTATGTGATTTCATCAAATGCCTCTAGGTTATGTTTGGCGTGAAGGTTTGAGTTGGGTCAGGGTTATTTTAATTAAAAAAGATAATATAAATTTTTTAACTTAATATGACAAAATGTCATATTTAAATCATAATTATTTTATTTTTTCTCTCATAAAACTAAAAAAAGTCAAAAAATCTATCTCAAGTAAGATTTTTTAATCACAGATTAAAATAATCAAAAAATCAAAAAGTCAATTCAAATTCCAAACGAAGACTTAACCAAACATGATATTTTCAAAACCAAAAATGTTAGAAATTAAAAAAAAATTTACTAAATTTTTTATCAAATTTCTTACTTGAATCTTATAGATCTCATAACCATATAAAACATTCGGTAAAAAGTGCCGCTCAGTCTCAACCGGAGTACTTTTTAGAATTGAGGGCATTTTGGAAAAAAGATTCTAAAGGTATGGGCATTTAGGCCTCGTTTGGCAAGAGGCTAAAATAATGAAAATTAACAAAAAGCTACCTTTTTTTAGCCAAAATAACAACCCATACCAAAAGTCAAAGATTCCTTTCTACTTTTTTGCACGTCGTTTAAATAATTAGCTAAAAGTTTTTCTTACCAACATTTTTAGCCCATTAATTACCAAAAATTCTTAAATTAGCGCGCATTAAACGGTAGGCTTAGTGTAGTGCTAGAGTGTGAACTGAAAATTTCAGCAATAGGAGGGAACCAGATATGGGACAGATTTTAGAGAGAGACATCCTATCAGTATCAAAGTTTTCACATCTGCCACTGCCATAGAAATATGCAATTATCAATTTTTTATTATTTTTATTTACATATATTCATATTTATAATAAAAAAAAAAAAAAATTTGTATTTGGTATCACAGTGGCTAAAGAGGTGATTGGAGTGAAATCGGTTCACCCGAAAATGTCAGTATAGATGGGTGCAAAACATCATTTAATTCGTTAAAATTATATCGATTTATATAAATTTGTATCGTTCTATTCTATCAGTTAATTGAAGTTTAAATTTTAAAATTAATAATTTACTTTTGAAACTATTTTGCTCTATTATAATTAATATATATATATATATATATTTTTTAACTTATAAAAAAATATTAAAATAAAAATAAGTATGAAAAATATTTAATATGTGAAATTTATCATAAATTATTGGTTATAATATAAAAATTATTATGTAAAATAAGTTTGCGTTGTATATATAAAAAATATTATATAAATTAGTGTTATATATTATGTAAATACTTGATAATTGATTAAAATATTCTTTAATCCGTCCAAAATTGTTCAAATCACAATTTGCCAATCTGCTTAATCCGCCAATCAATTTATTATTTTATTTCCAAACCATCCGAATCACACCGCACACCATCCTACCAAAGGGTAGTTGAAGATTGCTACAGGATTATTGGAGATTGGCTGGAAGGTCGACTCCGATGAGTGGTGGATAAGAAAAAACATTGAATTCTGTTTTCAAAACAAGATTATGTATTTTGTTCTCAAAAGTTTGAAAATTTTGCACTCAATTCCATTTTATAAAACAAAAATAATATATAGAATAAGTTTTTGTTTTTTAATTTTCAAAAAAAAAAAACAAAAACTGCTACTCCATTTGTTTGTGTTCAAATTGTTAAATATATATATATATATATATATTTAAATTGTCTCTTTAAATAAATCAAATTTAAAATACATTTTAAAGGTAGTTTAAGTTTATATGCATTATTAAGAAATTACGTTACTTATGTTCAACTCATTATTGGTTCAAATAAAACTCGTTTGAGATCCATTCAAAAAAAATATATATATCAAATTTAAGCATAGTTTAAATTCATTAAAATTTCAAATTAAAATTTAAAAATTTACAACTCATTTCATCTCTTGACAACTTATCTAATTACCTTCCTCCAATTTTCCGAACTTAGACAATATAAAAAGTATTATTTTGGTACTACTTTTTAAATGGCAAATTTTTTTGGTGTTATTATTATTATTATTTTAAAAAATGATACATACGTCTATTTTTTAAATTTAATGATATATAAATAAAATGATTGATTATAATTAAAAAAGACATGAAAAAGAATTATTTTAAATATTCTAATAGACTATCATATAATTAAATTTAAAAAATGAATCTAATTTTTTGAACTAAATAATATCACCCTTTTTTTCTCCTTTTTTTTCTTTGGACAAATTATCAACACCCTTTTCGAGATTTGACTAAAATACAAATTCTCCTTTGAAATTTGAGAAATTACATTTCATGCTCTAAAATTTATATTTACATAACAAATTGCTTCTTAAGATTTATATTTATATAACAAATTACCTCCTAATTTGTTACGCAATTATACCCTTTAGAAAATAATTTATAATTTTTTAAATCTTAGAAAGAATTCGTATTTTATTGCCTTTTTTCTCTTGTATTTGTTGCACAAATCTAACAACCAAACATATTTATTAATTTAGGGAGAGAGAAAGGGAACAGAAACCATACATAAATGAAGCCTTCCTTTGATGAAACCATCACATGCTTTGATGTCGGTTTGTGTGCCCATTGTCCCCCAAAACAAGAGCTCTCTCTCCCACGAATCCCACCCCACTTGCCCTCCTCTGTTCTCCCTTTATACATGTCATGTTTATATGGCAGGTACCTTCTACTACATGGCAATGTACATTGCAACCGTAGGGACCCTGACAATTTTAGGTAGTGTTTGGTCGTTAAAAGAGAATAGGTTAAAATAATTATTCTCTCAAAATATTTGATTTTTATTTTTAATTATTAAAACATAAAATAAAAATATATTATAAATGAAATTATTATTTATCATTATAAGTGAATGACCATTTCATATGAATAAGGAGAGATGATGCTAATACAGCACCGTGTTATAGAGTTTATTAAGTAATATTACAGCATCGTGTTATAATGTTTCGGTTGAGATTTGTCTTGATTCTATTTTTATATTTTGAGTAGTTCATATTATAGAGTTCGTTATGTAAAAATTGAGATTAATCAGACATGCGTAACTTCATGATCGGATCTTAATTACTTTTATAAAAATTTATCAAAATCATGTGATCGTTTATTTTTTTTTTATAAACACAAATATGGTCTTGTTATTGGTTACAAGTGTCTAATTAATTTATTTTTTTATGGATGATCTACTTGGTAAATCCTATAATATGAACGGTTTAGCTTATCGAAATAGATTCGGAAAACACCCATACAGGTTCACAACACCCTCTCCAGATTAATTCCATAAGAGAGTTTAAGGAATAATAATTTCATTCAATTCATTATCATTTCAGTAAACCAAATAGAACATTAGTTATAAATATATTTTTATAATTAGTTTTGTGTCCCTAAACTTATAATGATCATATACTTTTTTGTTATATTCCTCAAGTTTAAAAAAGTTCAATACTATGATAAACTACTAAATAATTTTTCCTTTATACATTTTTAATAATGTTAATGCAATCATATTTTACCTCAGTTTGTTATCTTAATTTTTATAATATTAATCACATCATTTAAAA
The DNA here is from genome assembly GCA_025200525.1 of Camellia lanceoleosa. Lineage (NCBI taxonomy): Eukaryota > Viridiplantae > Streptophyta > Magnoliopsida > Ericales > Theaceae > Camellia > Camellia lanceoleosa. The sequence continues at coordinate 299,435 of JANUSC010000068.1, forward strand.
ACATATTTACAGATTCATGTTAAACTCAAATTTTAACATGTTAGAGCATCTCTAATGGTTAACCCTTTTTTTCATCAAATCTGAGTTAAAAAAAGACCACTTTCTCAATCTGATATGGGCTGTTCCAATGGTTGTCATCAAAGGCAAGGATCGACCGGCCGGTGGACCGGCTAGTCGACCGGTGAGGCAAATATATATATATTTTTTTACTTGTTTGAACTTAAATATTTGAACTATTTGAACATTTTACTGTTCGACCTGCCGAACGTCCAGCAGGTTAACCGTGGCCCCACTTGCAACGTTACAACACAGTGAATTGGTGAAGGCTCACGCAGATTCTTAATTTGATGAAAAATTTGCTTCGTTCTCAGTTTGATATCGGTTCGGTGAAACCATTGGAGCAAAAAAAGTGACTTTTTTCATCAAATTCAAATTTAATACTGAATTTAATTCACCGTTGGAGATGGTCTTACGATATCAAATTATCATAATTTCACAATTATATTTCATAAAATATTTTTATTTTTATTTTCTTTTGTTAAGTTTTTATAATGCTACTGAGAGGGCAATTTATATCAAAATTGGGCCGAGCTAGGTAATGGGCCGTTATGGGCCGATGTGCGAAATACTGAATGAAATGGCCAGAAAGTTACTCCGATCTTACAAAGGCCGGAAGTTACTCCGGTCCTATAGAAGCATAAAGTTACTCCGGTCCTAAAATGCTACGGTTAGTTCGGTCGCCATACTAAAACTTATACCGGTCATAGCGCAGTGTACATAGTCTAAACCTTACTAAAAGTTAGATCGGTTTGGGCTTACTATGGTTTATGGAGGAGGAACTAAGGGCAGTGAAACCGAACTAAGGATAGTTCGGTCTATTCTGCGGCTAAGCATAGCCATGCCTAGTTCGGCTGCATAAGAGTCCAACTATTATAAAACCATCTCACTTGGTTTAAGCAGTGAGGGGGGTGGTGAAAGATAAGCATTATCTTTCAAGAGTATGAATCCTAAGAGGACTCTGCATGGAGGAATAAGAGTCCTACTTGGATTGTGCCACACGGAACCTGTAAAAGTTCACAAACATCACTTATGGAGAGGTAACGCAACTTTGATTCTCGAATACACAGAGCTTTTGTCTATTTGTCTAGTTTACTGACTTAGGCATCGAAGAGGTTTCCGGCACACCCAAGCCACCACGTTTGTGTTTTCAGAGAGTAAAGCGACAATGTATGGAGGAGCGCAGACTTGATCAATAGGATTATACGATAAGGTTTATTTCTTTCCCGTACAATTGAAGCCGTTTGTGGGAATTCAGACAAGAACAAAACCTTTTTATCAAGCTTTTCTTCTTTAGAATCAATGGCACACAACGAAGATTTGCCGCAATCCGCCATTGACGGTCAAACACCAGAGGGGGGGTGCAAGGCGCGAAGGTCTACCTCTTATCCCTCCTATGGCAGATTTAGAGCCACAGCGACAGAATCCCAGGAGGGATGCAAGGGGAAGAAGGCGGACTAACAGCCCTCATCACTCACTTTCACAAAGTCCTAAAAGACAAAGGCGGAGGATTGATCCTCAAGCTTTGGAAGATCGCGTCAAGGAACAGGACGAATTGATACGACGGATGGCGGCAGACATAAAATCTCTAAAGTGCCAAATGAAGGGAAAAGGAGTGGTGACAGGAGAGGCGCACAAGACGCCTCGCCACTCGGAAAGTCGTGGTAGGAATACCACATCCTCACAGGCAGAGAGTAGAAGCCTCAGGACAGGCGATACTCAATCCATGTCTTCTAAAACTCATCACTCCAGGTCTGAGAGGATGAGATCTGAAAGGTCATACACTGAAGGAAGCACCTATTGGCCCTCGCATACGCACCAAACGAGATCCAAGCAAACGGAGTTGCCCAAATCATCCGATTTACGGACCGTGCTCGAAGAGAAAGTACGATGGAAGGAGGACGCCAGGGCACGCAATCCACACAGAGTTTCTGCCTTACAACGGTTGGCTCCTCGGACACATGGAAGCGTCGAGGTTGGAATGCCAACACCGCGCCCTACTTACGAACTGACGGACAAGGCATTAGCGAGGCTGCAAACCTCGCCGTTCGTTCCGGCGATTGAAAATGCGCCCCTGCCATCAAGCTTCCTTCAACCCAAATTCACTACATATGAGGGAAAGACGGACCCCTACTCACACTTGAGCCACTTTCGCAAGGTCATAGCTGTATACCGGCGAAACGAGGCTTTGATGTGCATTATCTTCCCATCTAGCCTTGGCGATCTAGGCTTGACTTGGTTCGAAAAACTTCCAAGCGGCAATAGCCTCTGGGTGCAATTAGCGAGGCGTTAAGTAACAAGGTTCAGAACAAACACCAAAACCCCGGTGGAGATTGACCAGCTACTCTCCATCGATATGGGTGACAAAGAGACCCTAAAATCCTACAATGGTCGCTACTAGGAGACCTTCAACCAGATTGGGGATTGCCCCACCAATCTCGCCATTGCACAATACAAAAGAGGCCTTCTAGTCGGGAACAGACTAAGGGACTCAGTCACCATGACACCGCCCCTCACCATGGAAGCCTTGATGGAAAGAGTGCATCAGCACATCAGGGTGGAGGAGAATGGCGTGCGTGCCAAAACAAAATCTGGTACGACCGCAGTACCAAAGAAAAAGGCCTCAGCAAAAGTCAACGCGATAGACCGTCCAAACAAAAACGGACGAGGCAGGTGAGACAACGGAGAGGACTAGGATAAAAGATGGTTGAGAGTCCGTACTGTCATAACCACGGTATTCAAGAAACCGATCTACCGGATTCTAAGCGAAATACGCGATGAGCCTTTCGTCAGATGGCCAGCTAAGCTAGGAGAAGCTCAGAAAAACTACGACGAAAGATCACGATGCACCTTCCACAAAAAAAAGGGGCACTGCACTGAAAATTGCACGCCATTGAGGCAGCACCTGGAGGAGTTGGTGGTAGCAGGTCACCTGGATAAACACATTGAAGGAGGGACGCAACTAGCCCCCTAGGACCACAATAACCCCAACGAGATGCCAATCGACGCCCCACCTCAAGGCGTAATCAATGTGATACATGGAGTCTTCGAACCTGAGCGTGTATGCGAGCTCAGAGGATCAATCAAAAAGGCTGAGCACTTAAGAGAGGTACTAAATGTCTAACCTACCATCAAGAAAGGGAGAACAGAAGCCTCAAACGTCATATCTTTTTCAGACAGCGACTTGGCAAGGATATATTACCCTCACAATGATGCCCTGGTTGTCACTCTCTGAGTCAAGGATTTTGACGTCAAGCAGATTTTGATAGACCAAGGCAGTTCATGTGAAATAATGTACTACGACACCTTTAAACAATTGAAGCTACAAGACAAAGATATGGCACCTGCCGTATCTCCCCTGATTGGATTCAACTCAATGCCGGAATGGCCAGTCGGCAAAATAATCCTTCCAGTTAGAATAGGAAGCATAACGAAGCAAGTGGAGTTCTGGGTATTGAAAGTACCTTCCACTTACAACATTATCTTGGGCAGAACATGGCTGCATGCCATACGATCGGTGGCGTCATCCTACCACCAAGTAATGCGGTTCCCCAACGAAACCGGGGTAATTGAAGAGGTCTATGGAGATCAGATCATGTCCAAGCAATGCTTTGTCACGGTGAATGGCAACTGAGCTGCCAAAGGATATGTTCATTCGGTGGAAGAACCTGAGAGTAACGAACTGTTCGCAGATGTTGGCAAAGCGGCTAATCAAAAAGCGGTAGAAGACTTGGTAGAGGTAAGAGTAGATGAAAAGAACCCGGATAAGTTCTTTTTGCTCGGTTCATCATTGTCCAGCACTGAGAGATTAGAGGTCTTGGAATTCTTGACCTCTAACATCAAAGTGTTCGCCTGGACACCATACGACATGCCAGGCATTGATCCCAACTTCATCTGTCACCAATTCAATGTCCACCCATCCGCCAGACCAATCATTCATCGCACATGCAGATTGGCACTCCACCACACCGAGATAGTGGCGGAAGAAGTAGGAAACCTGCTGGAGGTAGGGGCAATCAGAGAAGTGCACTACCCAAGATGGATCTCCAACACAGTCATAGTACCAAAAAAGAATGGCAAGTGGCGTGTCTACGTCGACTACAAAACAGTCAACAAGGCATGCCCAAAAGATAGCTTTCCTCTACCATGGATAGATCAACTGGTAGACCTAACGGCGGGGCACAACCGACTTAGCTTTCTGGATGCATACAGAGGCTACCATCAAATCGCCATGCATGAACCAGACCAGGAGGTCACGTTCTTTACAACTCCAAGAGGACTGTATTGTTACAAGGTCATGCCTTTTGGCCTAAAGAGCGCAGGGGCAACATTCCAACAGATGGTCACCAAGATGTTTGAGCCATTGTTAGGCAGAACAATAGAAGCTTACATCGACGACATGGTGGTCAAGAGCAAGGATAAGAATGATCATCTCAAGGACCTAGGTGAGATGTTTAAGGTCCTGAAGAAGCACAAGTTGTGCCTCAATGCGTCTAAGTGTGCGTTTAGAGTAGGATATTGCAAATTCCTAGGCTTCCTGGTGACCAACCGGGGTATTGAGGCAGAACCCTCTCAGATCAAGGCAATTCAGGATCTGGAGAGGCCAAATTCAGTCAAGAAAGTGCAGCATCTCACAGACATGGCAGTTGTGCTCAATCGGTTCATAAGCCGGTCGTCAGACAGATTGCAACCATTCTTTCATGCTTTAAAGGCCAAATTTGAGTGAGACAAAGAATACAACCGCGCTCTAGAAAACTTAAAAGAATACATGTCCTCTCCACCACTACTGGTAACCCCCAATACCTGGAGAAGAACTCTTCCTGTACCTGGCAGTCTCATAGAACGCAATTAGCGCAGTGTTGGTCCGTGTGGAAGAAATCCAACATCTACCAATCTTTTATGTCAGCAAGACATTACTGGGCGCGGAAACAAGGTACTTGCCACTAGAAAAACTGGCATTGACCTTGATGATGGCCTCAAGGAAGTTGTCGCACTACTTTCACGCCTACACCATAGTTGTCCTCACAGCCTTCCCATTAAAAGCTTTGTTTGAAAAGGCAAACTTTTCTAGGTGAATTCTAAAGTGGGCAGTAGAGTTGAGACAATACGACATCAAGTTCCAACCCAGGACCGCGATAAAGGCTCAAGCTTTGGCAGATTTTGTCGCAGAATTCACACCAGGAAATCATCATATCTGTCCAGTCGACCTGACTGAAACAGTCGAACTAGGGATGGAAGTTAACGTCGGAATAGCGCAACCCCTGGTACAGGATACTCTGTCAGACCCCAAGGCAGACCAAGGTAAAGCAAGGAAGGAAGAAGCAAACCATGCTACACCAAGTGAAGACTCACCAACAAATAAAGACTTGGTACAATCAGAAAGCGAAGGGCAGACAGCAAGCATGGACTTTGAAGAAAACACCAGCAACATGGAAGATCCCAAGGCATCATCTGATCCCTCCACTTGCTGGAAGTTGTTCGTTGGAGAGATGTGGAAGCTCTTCGTGGATGGAGTATCCAACCAGCATGGAGCAGGGCTTGGTACAGTCCTCATCTCTCCAGACGGCCTAGTAGTGGAGCAAGCAGTCAACCTTGGCTTCCCAGCATCAAACAACGAAGCGGAGTATGAAGCGCTTCTTGCAGGCCTCAAATCAGTATTCTACATGAAGGCCACCGAGCTCATGGTTTACAGCGACTCACAACTAGTGGTAAACCAAATATCTGGCGACTACGAAGAAAAGGATGACAGGATGGCCAAATACTAAGAGTTGGTCAGAATAGATATCAAGAAATTTGAAGTGGTAAGGATAGAACAGATCAGCAGGGAAGAAAACAGCAGAGCAGACGAACTAGCAGGTTTTGCCTCAATGGCAGATACCTCCATCCCTCATCCATTGCTGATCGACTACCTACCTAGACCAAGCATTGAAGACCCCGAATCAGAAGAGGTATGTTGTGCGGAGCTAGGCCCTTCTTGGATGGATCCCATTATCCAGTTCTTAAAAGACGACATCTTACCAGAAGAGAAGAAAGAGGCCAACAGAATAAGAACGAAATCACAGCGATTTTGGCTCTCCCCATCTTTGGCATTGTACAAAAAATCGTTCTCAGAACCCTATCTAAAGTGTGTCCACCCTAGTAAAGTGAAAGCATTCTTATTCGAGATACTGCGAGGCGTGTCACGGAAGCCATCAAGGAGGAAGATCACTAGCATACAGAGCAATTTTGCAAGGATATTGGTGGCCATACATGCAAGCAGATTCAGAAAAGTATGTCAAAAAGTGCGAAAATTGTCAAAAGTTCGCACACCAAATACACCAACCTGCCAGAGAACTTCTACATCTAACTAGCCCATGGCCCTTCGCAATGTGGGGGTTAGTTATAGTAGGGCCACTTCCAACAGTACCAGGCAACAGAAAATTCTTTCTCGCAGCAACCAACTACTTCACAAAGTGGGTGGAAGCAGAAGCCTTGGCATCAATCAAAGAGAAAGATGTGAAGAAATTTGTCTGGCAGAATATCATCACTCGGTTTAGCATACCAAAAGCCCTAATATCGGACAACGACATGCAGTTCGACCGCAGAATCTTTAGAGGCTTTTGTGAAAAGTACAAGATAGAATTCTACAATTCTATACCAGCATATCCCCAAGCAAATGGTCAGGCAGAAGCATCAAACAAGGTAGTCTTGGATGGATTGAAGAAAATGTTAGAGAAAACCAAAGGCAAGTGGGCAGAAGAGCTCCCTCATGTTTTATGGGCTTACCGCACCATACCTCGACGGTCAACAGGAGAAACTCCATTTTCCTTAGCCTATGGTATGGAGGCAGTAATCCCACTGGAAGTTGGCCTCCCCACAATTCGAAGCAAGAATTTTGATCAAGGCTTGAATGGCGAAGCCATAACATTAGAGTTCGACCTTGCAGAGGAAAGAAGAGACAGAGCACTAGTTCACATTACCTCATACCAACAAGAATTGTCCAGAAAGTATAACAAAACAGTACATCCAAGGCAATTCAAGATTGGAGGTTGGGTACTGCGCAAAGTAATGGAAAACACCTTGGTATCGGGAGATGGCAAGCTAGGGCCTAATTGGGAAGGACCTTACAAAGTGATTGGATTAGCAGGCAAAGGGGCATACCACTTAGAAGATGAGGATGGCAAGGCAATTCCCAGGCCATGGAATACTGCCAATCTCAAGCTATTTTATTTTATTTTTTTCTTTAAGTATGTGTAATTTTATCCTTTCTCAATAAAACAAGTAGTTTCTTTTCAATATAGACGTTTTCTTCTGTAAAAGTTGGTTTTAGTGAGTTAGGTGAGTTAGGGGCATTAAAAACATTTTATTCTAGGTTGGCTGGAAAAACCAACTTAGAGGTTGGTTGGATTAAACCAACACCCTTCCTAAGCCCCGGATAAGGATCCAGACTGCAGGACGTTTGGTCGGAATAACCAAACATTTTATTCTAGGTTGGCAGAACCAACTTAGAGGTTGGCTGGATTAAACCAACACCATTCTTAAGCCCAGGATAAGGATCCAGGCTGCAGGACGTTTGGTCGGAATAACCAAACATTTTATTCTAGGTTAGCAGAACTAACTTAGAGGTTGGCCGGATTAAACCAACACCCTTCCTAAGCCCAAGATAAGGGTCCAGGCTGCAGGACATTTGGTCGGAATAACCAAACATTTTATTCTAGGTTGGCTGGAAAAACCAACTTAGAGGTTGGCTAGATTAAACCAACACCCCTCCTAAGCCCAGGATAAGGATCCAGGCTGCAGGACGTTTGGTCGGAATAACCAAACATTTCATTCTAGGTTGGCTGGAAAAACCAACTTAGAGGTTGGATGGATTAAACCAACTCTTATTACTCTTCAGCCGAAGTAAGGATATGGGCTGAAGAGTGGTTGGCTAAAACCAACTCTTATTACTCTTCAGCCGAAGTAAGGGCATGGGCTGAAGAGTGGTTGGCAGATCAAACTTTTAGTACTCTTCAGTCGAAGTAAGGGCATAGGCTGAAGTATGGTTGGCTGGATTAAACCAACTCTTATTGCTCTTCAGCCGAAGTAAGGGCATAGGCTGAAGAGTGGTTGGCTGGATTAAACAAACTCCTGGTACTCTTCTACCGAAGTAAGTATATTGGCTAAAGAGTGGTTGGCTAATACGGTCAGTCAGATTGCTCAGCTAAGACTGGAATAAAGTATCTTGGCTGAAAAATATTGTGTTTCGTCCAAATTACAGTTAGAAAGCAAGCACAAACAGGAAGTTAAACCGAGATAACAGTTGGAGTAAAAGCACTCGTTGAAAACTCATTACAAGTGCAAGCACACAAGTCAGACCGGAGTAAGTGTTGAATACAATAGAAGATTTTCATTGATCAAGTAAAAAGCAAAATACAAAGGAGGGCCCCTTAGCCCAGTTACAAGTCCAAAAAAGAAACAAGAAAAATTACAAAATCAGTTGAACAGGTCATCAAGATCAACATCGATATTAGCCCTAAGACCGGTTTCAGACGGCAGTTCGGTCTCGATTGAGAGAGCTTTCTCTCTTGGAAGCACGATATCAGTCGACAGCTCATCAGTCAGGTCTTCAACCGTTGGCTCCAACCGAGCTGGTTGATTAGCTGGATCATTGACGACCGGGGTATCAGTTGGCTCGTTCTCTTCATCATCATCAGACTCTTCAAGGAATTGTTTCTGAAGGGTCGCAGCATACTCAGCTAGTGAGCTCGGAATAAAATATGGAGGAGGATCGAAGACCTCGGTTTCAGGACCGTGACTGAGCTGTGTCACGGCCCCTCTCTAACCGCACTTAAAGAATAGGTCCTTCACTACTTCACACTGCTGGATGTAAGCTGCTTCGACTTCCTTAAAACCTTTCAACTCGGCGTCATTAGCCTTCTTTTTCAGCTCGGCAATCTTAGAGTTCTTCTTTCCTTCAAGTTTGGCTAGCTCGCGTAAGTATTTGTCTTTGATCACAGCAGCAGCCTTTTGTTTCTCTGCTTCTGCCGAGCTAACGAGTCCGGTCAGATAACCCCTCTCGGATTTTAGCTCGGCTAGCTGCCTCCTAGCTTCCTCCAATTTCTAGCTTCTCTACTTTCCAAGCCGCCTTGTAGTCTTACGAAGTTCGAGCACTCGCTTGTGAGCGATGTGGCTCTTCTGCATGGCCTACAAAAGATTGGAAAGACTTATGAACAAACCGAAATAAGAGTTCTCCAAATTAGAAAGGTCAACAAAGAAGCTACTTACAAGCACAATGGACTTCGTGGCCGAGCAGATAGCCCTTAGTTCGGTCAGGTGCTGGTGGTGTTCCATATCTGCTGGAAGGCAGACACTCTTGGCAAGGTTGAATGCTATCATGTGATCCTTCTCAGCAACCACCGAATCGGTATCTTGGATATCTCGGTTCTGGAAAGTCAGTTTGGGCACCCACTTGGAGGAGCTGGCTCGGTTGGAGCGCTCCGGTTGCTGGCTCGGTGGAAGGCTTGGTAGAAGTGTAGTTTCCTCTTCGTCAACAAGGCGTGGCTCGGTTGGTGTAGTCCGGGCACGCTTGCTGGGGCGAGATGAAGAGGGTTGTTGAGAAGGAAGCGCCACCACGGTTTCCTGGTTTGGCTCGGTGGTGGTACCTCGGCGCGGTTTGTCTCGGTTAAAAGGGCCCTTACTCTGTTTCTTTTGGCCATTTCTTCTTCTTCAGTAGTACGAATGAGGTTAATTTGTGGCAAGGTTGGATCCGGTTCAGGGGCGTTCTTTAGCAAAAAATTGGTTACTCTGGCTTTGCGTCGGCTGCTATATCGGTATGTCGGTTCGAAGTTCAGCAACTTGGCCCAGTTTCTTTCTGGAAATCGTAGTGCGGCACGGAGAATGTTCAGATTGGGGTAGCTATAAAAAGATTGAAGATGGGCTGAATCTGCAAAAAGAATACAACTGTTAGTTCGGTTAATGAAATTAGAAATCGAAGTAAAACAGAAGCAGGTAATAGAGCCGAAGTTGTTATACCGAGTGCTCCTTTATTCCCGTTTATACTGCAGCCTGGGATCTGGGCTTGGTGGTCTTCAAAATTCCCAGATACCCAAAAAAAATCATCATCATTCAAGTCTTTGTCCGGTGTATCTTTTATTATTTTCTCTCAGCGGCAGCGTATTCTTAAATAATAAACCCACCAATCTTCTTTTGACCCTATCGAATACTGGTGGAATAATTCGGCTAAGCCAAGGTTAATGCCGGCGCGACGGTTTAGCTCGGCTATACCGTTGATTATGCGGTAGGAGTTTGTGGAAAGTTGGGTTGGGCATATCCTAGTTTGCCTGAGGAATTCGCATAGTAAGGGCTGTACAGGGAATCTTAGGCCGGTTTCTATTATGGACAGAAGTGTAAAAGGTACAAAACCGGGGTTTCCCCAAGGTGCGGTATCTTGTTCGGCTAGAGTGAGGTAGACATCGTCAGGGATGTTATACTCCCTTCGGAATTCGGCTAAACCACCAGGTGTCTCTACTAAAAATCTATACTTCCCCATTTATGTTTTAAGTTACAAATAAATAAATGCCGAATGATTAGATCGGTCGAAGATTTGTGCTCAGTAGCTCGGTTGAGCGCTCAACCTAAGTCTACAAAGTGAAAAACAAAGGTGTTAAGCACAGCTTGTTGGACCGTGCTACAAAGTAAAAGCAAGGTAAAGTCCTATTTCAGTTATGTGAGGACCTATCTCGGTTTCAGCAGAGTGCTTTGTAGCTCGGGTTGAGCAAGGGGTTTGTTAGCTCAATCTTGGCGAGCGGTTCGATATCTCGGTTAAAGAAAAGGTTCTGTTAGACCGGTTGAGCTTCTAGGGGCAGCTTTCTGAGTTCGGTCTAAAAACTAAGAAAGCTGGTTTAGCCCCGAAGACATAGCTCGGTCAAAATTGAGGTTTCCCAGTACACTAAGTGCAGACTTAGTTCGGTTTGTTATCTCGGCTAAGGTAAATCAAAAGATGGTTTGACTTATTGAAGCTAATTGGGTAGCATGAAGTTTTAGTTTGGTTGGATAGTCTGCATAAATTCAACATCAACTACAAACAACTTTCTAGTCCGGTTGCATCATGATTTTGGATCAAAAACCAATATTCTACAGGATATTATATGTATTCGAGTGTTCTATGGCTAAGTTTTTCCAAAAAATGCAAGGCATAACACAAAAATGGAAAACATGTGTTTTGCAAAAACTCAAACATAAAGTTGTGGATTAAAGCAAATACAGAATCAACAAAAAGGAAGCCAAATCTGAATATCTTACCAGATTGAGGTAGAAGAACTTGAAGATGGAAGCAACGGCAGTAGCACAGCTCGAGCTTTAGAAAATCACAAGGTTGAAAAACAAATAGAGATTCAAGAGAGAGAGAAGGGGTTGTTGAATAGTAAGGTGAATAAACTTGAAAGAAAAACGAAAGGGTTTTGTTTTGGTGAAAAGGCATAAAGGCGGGAACTGTTCAAATTTTAGTCTGGTAATGCGGTAATAGCCTCCGACCAATGAGGGCATGCCACGTGTCATTGGAATGAGAAGCGATTCAATTGCTATGATTGAAGGGACGTTTTGACCGGGCAAGATGAGCCCGGTATGGAATGTAGCTCAGCTGAAAAGTTAAAGGGTTCTAGCTCATTTGGGTATGTTAAAAACTTTAGCTCTCGTAGATAGATAATCCCTATCATCTTTGCGAAGGAATTAAGGGCAATTGAGAGGGTAATTTATATGAAAATTGGGCGAGCTAGGTAATGGGCATTATGGGCGATGTCTAAATCTTGAATGAAATGGCGAAAGTTACTCCGGTCTTCTGAGAGGCGAAGTTATTTTGGTCTCTGAAGCATGAAGTTACTTTGGTCCTAAAATGCTCTGTTAGTTAAATTCGCCATACTAAAATTTATACCGGTCATAGCGCAGTGTACATAGTCTAAACCTTACTAAAAGTTAGCTCGGTTTGAGCTTACTATGGTTTATGGAGGAGGAACTAAGGGCAATGAAACCGAACTAAGGATAGTTCGGTCTATTTTGCGGCTAAGCATAGCCATGCCTAGTTCGGCCGCATAAGAGTCCGACCATTATAAAACCATCTCACTTGGTTTAAGTAGTGAGGGGGATGGTGAAGGATAAGCATTATCTTTCAAAAGTATGAATCCTAAGAGAACTCTGCATGGATGAATAAGAGTCCTACTTGGATTGTGCCACACGGAACCTATAAAAGTTCACAGACATCACCTATGGAGAGGTAACGCAACTTTGATTCCCAAATATACAGAGCTTTTGTTTATTTGTTTAGTTTACTGACTTAGGCATCGGAGAGATTTCCGGCACACACCCACCGGCCAGCTCACGTTTGTGTTTTCAGGGAGTAAAGCGACGACGTACGGAGGAGCACAGACTTGATCAACAGGATTATACGAGAAGGTTTATTTCTTTCCCGTACAGCTACAATTTGATGATTTTATATCTATCTATATATATAAGGAGCTCTTTCTTGTTGATGGCTTGTCATTTCTTTTCCTATTTTGCCCTTATATTTCGCATAATTTACTAATGATAACTTATATGTTGAGTGAAATTTTTTTCGTAATTACGCAAACATTCTTGGTTAATTATGCAATAGGTTTTCTCGTAATTACGCAAACATTCTTGGTCAATTATGAAATCGGTTTTCCATAATTACGCAAGCATTTTTGGTCAATTATTTTATTTTTTAACAAATTACAAATACACCCATAAAGTTTGTTTAAAATATGAATCGGTTCTATAATACTAAAAATTACAACTATCATTTGTTGACAAATTTTAATTTAACACAATACTCAAAAAAAAAAAAAAAAAAAAAAAACTATGTAATAATAAATTATCAAAATTGTTTATTGAAAAATATTTCTCATATCGCTAAAAATTGTTAATTGACTTAATGATTTATTTATTAACAAAACGGTTAACTGAAAAATATTTTTTATATCATTAAAAATTGTTCATTTACTTATTAATAAAATTGATCATTTGTATATATATATTTATTTTCTTCTACTTCTTTATTAGTTCAGTGACTTATCTTAGTAGTGTTTTTTAGATGGAAGAATCATCTTAGTATTTGTTTTATATTTATATGTTGAGAAAAGTTACACACCATAATTTTTTTTTTTATAAATTCAGAAGAAATGTTAAAAACTCATAAATTTATCTAAAATTATATGGTAATAAAATTAGAGTCGATATCATTGGGTGTATAACAAATCAAAAAATGATACATATTATATCACATATCTAATGATTTATTCTATTCAATTTTATAAAATAATATGTTAATTTTAAAAAAAAAATTATTAAAATATAAAATTTAAACATACTATAATATTAACCAGTGCCTTATATGGACCTGTATAAACTAGGATATTTATATATTACTGATAGAATTTATCAGACAATACCATTGCATTAGCTTTATCTTTTCAACATATTTACATAAAAATTGATAGTTACAATTTTTCCACCGTGTGACTCATGAAAAGATAAAACTCATCATATGAAAATTTTGTTTCTAGTTGATTTTTATGTTTTTAATTTTTTTGGGTAAATTATACATTACTTTTTTATATTTTAGTTTTTTATTTTTTATTTTTTTACTTTGGCCCTTTATGTTATATTTTTTTTTGTTTTTTTTATCTTATTTGTGTCATATCACCTTTTTATTTTTTTACATATATTTTCATAAAAAATAAAAAATTACTAAAATAAATTATTCTCAAACAATGTTTAATTACACAGTCAAATACACTTCTCTCATATAGATGTAATCACGAATAGTTGATCTTCTACTTGTACAAAAATTAATTACAAAATTAGGCATAATCCTCTCATATATGTGTGGTGCACATAATAAAAATAAGACATACCTAGGTGAGTGAGATAGTTATATCTCATTCTATAATGAATTTTTATTTTCTTAAACTCTTTTGTTTTAGGTCATGTTTGTCAATTGGTTAAAAAGTTACTACCAAAAATATATATATATATATATATATCCTCTTTATTTTTTACATTTTTTTAATAAAAAAACCAAAAATTATTTAAAAAATCGATTCCCAATGATATCTTCAATATACAATAAATCATATAAGTAAATCCTAGTTTTCAGGGGCTGCATATATATATATACATATACAGAGAGAGAGAGAGGGTAAAAGATAATAAATAATTGAATGGTGATACTAATGACTTGGTATCACTATTGTATTTAAGTTTTTTTTTTTTAAAAATATATATCGGACCTATTTGGTGCAGTTTATAGGCTAAAAGTTGATAATTAAAAAGTAAAAACTAAAAGTATCCCTTCTCTAACTTTTAGATAATTAGTTTTTTTTTCAATTTATTTAAATTATTTCTACCTAATAAATTATAAATAAAACGTGTATCAAATACTCTGATATAAATTTTCAAATTAAAATAAGTTATAATAAACTAATTTAAGTTGCAACAAACAACCCAACAGTGTTCATTATTTTTACTTAGAAAAATGATCCATCTCTTCAAAAATTTCCCACAAAAGCACCTATTTCATAAATTCTGACCAATAAGGGTTTAGCACTATAGAATAAGTGAATAGACACTAATTAGGTGTCAACATGTTCATTGTGGATGCTAATTGTGGCCAGCATTAATGTTAAACTTGTCAATTGTTAACATTGGTATTAATTGTAGCTAGTCATGTAGCCAGTCATTATGGGACTCAAAAAAATATAATATTCATTTTTGAAAAAGATAAAACATTGTTTCTATCTATATTGCCATATCGCTATGCTACGAAAACGTCCAACTAGTCAACCACCATATATACTCACTCCACTATTTAGTGTTTAACTCATCGCTATGCTGCGAAAAGGTCCAACCGGTCAACCACCCTAGCGACCACCATGTGTATCAACTATTGAGTTGTTTAACTTATTGCAATGCTGCGAAAAGGCCTGTCACGCTCCAAACCTGCCCCTAAAAATTTGGGCATGACCTAAGCGTAAACGGACATAAAACCTGATATATATATATATATATATAACATACGGGGCCTTAACGGAAGCATAAAGTAGTAATATAATATAAATGCCAGAAACATTCCATTGAGCTACTGTTAATATGCCAGGATCTCATAAGACATAAACGTTCTCATAAGCAAATAAAGTGTGAAACTATATCCGTGAAACATTGGTTACAACCACATATATTTACAGTCCCAGCCCAAATGGGCATATATAAAAGACCACAAAAGTTATATACAAGAACTTGGATGGCACTCAAAAGATAAGCAAACATCTCCACGGTTTCATCGAAATAAGTAACTTGGGTTAGTGCCTGGACACGTAATGGTCGACCAAGGAAAACGGCATCCTGAGTTAGGATTGACCACCAGTTGAATGACCTACAGAAACAGACATAACTGAGAGTGAGTTGGACTCAGTGAGTAATAATACATAAATAAAAGACTGTTAACGTGGGCATAGTACGTATCAATACGTGAGTCTGATTCTGTGTCACATACATAATGGCCTTAGGCCCAATCTTGTAACATAACTTGGTGGCTATAAGCCCTTAGAAGTGGTGGCACGAGGCCCTTGAAACTGTGGCGTAAAGCCCTTGGTAACATGTTAGCACTATGGCCCTTGAAAGTGGCATGATGCCCTTGGAAGTGGCATATAGCCCTTGTAAACTTGTTGGCACTATGGCCCTTGAAAATGGCACTACGGCCCTTGAAAACATGTGGCATTAAGCCCTTGCAATCTTTACATACTTCACATGGACATTACCATTAACATTATCATACCTACTCATTCTTATGTGTCAAAATTGTTTGCACCAAACTTAGATAAACCTGAAAACAATTTGTCTTATCTGTTGTGCGTATCTTCACCCTTGGGAGATTCTATGTTTTGTACTTCAGTTTACTTTAATTGTGAACTTGAATTTGGGGATATTCGGGTATATGCCAACTTGCTACCACTTGACATGACCCATTTTGATATCATTCTGGGAATGGATTGGTTAAGCGAGAATGGTGCAACTATCAATTGTTTGACTAAACAGATCAATTTCCACCCTCCGGGCCAACCAGAGTCTATGATTCAGGGACAGGAAGTGACCTCTCCACCTTACCTGGTTTCTGCGGCAAAGGCATGTAAATTGATTCAGAAGGGGTGTCAGGGATACTTATGCAGTGTTTTAGAAGACCAAGTGGTGAATGAAGATGTCAATAGAATTTCAGTGGTTTGTGAATTTCTGACGTTTTCACGAAGAGTTGCGAGGCGGTTAATAGGCGAAATTGAATTTATAATTGAAGTGGTACTGAACTCAACCCATTTCAAAGACTCGTATAGAATGTCGCCATTGAAATGAAGGAATTAAAAGCGCAATTGCAAGATTTATTAGACAAGGGATTCATCCGTCCAAGTGTATCACCGTAAGTGCGCCGGTTACATTTGTTAAGAAAAAGGATGGAACACTCGGCTTTGTATTGATTATAGAAGGCGAATAAAGTTACCATCAAGAACAAGTATCCATTACCAAGGATCGATGACCTCTTTGATCGACCGAGAGCATGTGTCTTCTCCAAGATTGATCTGATGCAGGTACCATCGGTTAAAAGTTAAGGCCGAGGATGTTGAGAAAACAACTTTTGAACTTCGATATGGTCATTTTGAATTTTTGGTTATGCCCTTTGGAGTCACTAATGCGCCGGCAGCTTTTATGGATTTGATGAACCGTGTTTTCAAGCCCTATTTGGATGATTTTGTAGTGGTCTTCATTGACGATATTCTCATCTACTCAAAGGATGTAAAAGCTCATGAGACTCATCTTCGATTGATACTTCAAACCCTCCGGGAAAAGAAATTGTATGCAAAATTGAAGAAATGTGAATTTTGGCTACAAGAGGTGGCATTTCTGGGGCATATTATCACGAAGGAAGGGGTTTCCGTTGACCCATACAAGATTGAAGCAATCATAAAGTGGCCAACTCCTACAAATGTGACTGAGGTGCGTAGTTTTATGGGGTTGGCTGGCTATTATCGGAGATTTGTGCAAGATTTTTCAAAAATTGCTGTGCCACTTACACAACTGACTCAGAAGGGGGTTGCATTCGAATGGTCAGAAGAACGAGAATCTGCTTTTCAAGAATTGAAGACAAGGTTGACAACAGCACCAGTTTTAGCCTTACCATTCGGAACAGAGGGATTTGTAATCTCTGATGGCGCCGCACAAAAGGGCTTGGTTGTGTCTTGATGCAAAATGGAAGAGTCATCGCTTATGCTTCTCGGTTGAAACCCCATGAGAAAAATTATCCCACACATGATCTTGAGCTAGCGGCGATGGTTTTGCTTTGAAGATATGGAGACATTACGTATGGCACTACTGCGAAGTCTATCGATCACAAGAGTCTTAAGTACCTCTTTACTCAGAAAGAGTTGAATATGCGACAGCGACGGTGGTTGGAATTACTTAAAGATTACGATCTGCAGATCTGTTACCATCCTGGTAAAGCCAACACAGTTGCAGATGCACTCAGTCGGAAAAATATGGGAAGTATGACAAGTATAGTGACAGAGCAAAAAGAATTAGTGATTGAATTGGAGAAAATGGAATTGGATTTTGTGTTGTATGGTCAAAAAGCTTTAGTGGCAGCAGTGGTCGCCCAACCAACCTTGCTTGAAGAAATGAAAGTGCACCAAATGGAAGATGACACTTTGAGGAAGATATATGATGAGTTAAAAACAAAACCAAAACTGGGATTTCATGTAGTAGGTTCAGTGCTCAAGTTTCAAAACCGAATATGTGTTCCCAATGTGATGAATCTTAAGCCCGATGGAGGATGCACGCCTCGAGGTTTGCGATGCACCACCGAAGTACGAAAATGTACCGAGACTTGAAGCAAAATTTTTGGTGGCCAAGTATGAAGAAAGAGATCGCGAATTTGTCGCCAAGTGCCTACAATGTCGCAAGTAAGCGAGCATCAAAAACTCTTTGGATCATTGCAATCTCTTCCCATCCCGAGTGGAAATGGGAGCATTTGACCATGGATTTTGTTGGGGGTTACCTCGGACTCCACGGTATGAATTCAATCTGGGTCATTGTACCGATTAACTAAGTCCGCCCATTTCTTACCAAAGGAAAACTCGGATAATGCGCATAAATTGGCAGAAGTTTATGTGAATGAAATTGTGAAGCTTCATGGTGTTCCGGTCTCGATTGTGTCGGATAGGGATCCCAAGTTTGTTTCCAAATTCTGGCAGAGTTTACAAGAAGCACTGGGTACAGACTTAAAATTTAGCACGGCTTTTCACCCCCAGACCGACGGTCAATCCGAGAGAACAATCCAAACGCTAGAAGATATGCTTCGGATGTGTGCTTTGGATTTTCAAGGAAGTTGGGAAACCCACCTACCGTTGATAGAATTTGCGTACAACAATAGCTACCACTCGAGTATAGACATGGCACCCTATGAAGCTCTGTATGGAAGACCATGTCGTTCTCTCAGATGTTGATTTGAAGTTGGGGATAAATCCTCGATAGGGCTGAAATTATTCAATTGACAACGTAAAAGGTTCAATTATTCGAGAAAGGTTGAAAACGGCTCAAAGTAAGCGAGAAAAGTTATCTTGATAACCAAGGAGGATTTGGAATTTGAAGTTGGCGATCACGTTTTTGTGAAAGTCACCCGATGAAAGGACATCCAAGATTTGGAAAGAAGGGTAAGTTGACGCCTCGCTATGTCGGTCCCTTTCGATTCTAGGAAGAGTTGGTCCGTGGCCTCAATTGCCCTTCCACCACATATGAGTCAAGTGCATAACGTGTTTCATGTCTCTATGCTTCGTGGATACCTTCCGGATCCATCACATGTTATTGATTACCATCGATTGAATTGGATGACAAGTTGAGTTCTGAAGAAAAACCAATTAGCATTTTGGACCGACAGTAAAACAATTCTGGAAACCGTGAAATTTCCATGGTAAAAGTGGAGTGGCAAGAACATTATGGGCCCGACGAACTCGGGAAAAAGAGGAAGAAATGCAACATCAACACCCACACCTGTTTCAATCCTAAGGTAACACAAGTTTGGAGGACCAAACTTATTTAAGGGGGGGAGAGTGTAATGACCTGACCCTCGTCTATGTTTTTGATTGGCGCTTTTAATATGTTGCTGAAAAATGTTATGAAAAATTATGGTTAAGAACATGAAATGCCTATATAAGAATGTCTATCTGTTGCTCAAGGAAAAGATCTGTTTCATTGGAATGCTTAAATCAGAAATTGAAGGCCTTAATGGCTTAATTGTCAGAAATTGATTATAAATTTATGATCAGCATAATTTTTAGGTAATTTTAAGCATGTTCGTGAAATTTTAATTTTGGGATGATTAAACGATTCATTTTTGTCTTTATATGCTTAGTTAAGAATATATATATTTGAGTCTTATTGAGATTTGGGGCAAAAACGTGGAGCATCTTTTGGGAGGAACTAAGGGTTTGGGAGAAGAGAAAAAGAGAGCAAAGAAAGGTTCAAAAGGAAGGAATTTGAGAGGAAATTAGGGGATCAAACTTAAGGTAAGTTCAATTTTATATATCTATGAGAATCATCATTTCAATTGTGAAGAAGAGTTGTTGTATTTTATGTTGATGATGTAGGGTTCTCAATGATTGTCTACTTTGACACTTACATTAAGTGATGTATGAATTTACACTTAAATCCTTGGTTTTATGTTATCATTTCATGGAAACATGATAGTGCCATGGGATATACTTGTTAAGTTTGATTGGAGAGTGGGATTTGAGGAAGAGATGACTTGTTGAAGCCTCTAAATTAACTTGAATTGTTATAATCAAGCTAGAATCTTTGTTATGGTATTGTTGAGTTGACGTGTTGCATGAATTTTGCCCTTGATTGCATGAAAAATGAGTTTGGGTTGCTGAATTTTGGATTGAAATCGCCGCCTGAATCTGGGTTGTCGTCGCCGGCGGAGGTCGAGACTTCGGCGGGAAAATGCATCTCTCAGAAGTTCCTCGGAATTACCCTGTCCGCTCGAGCGGAGCAAATGTACGCTCGAGCGTAAATACCGACCTCTCAGCATTTTTGATAACATTGTACTGTCCGCTCGAGCGGACAATCTTGCGCTCGAGCGGAAGACTGTTTCCAAGAAAATTGTGTGTGGTCAGTTTTACATGCTTATTCCTCTGGTAGTTTTAGAATATTTTTCTGATGATCTTAGAACGGTTATAAATGCATATGAAATGTAAGGATCCAGGAAATAAAGTAAGAAAGAAAAGGAAACTAATGTGCAAGTTTAACTACATGCAGGACACACTCCAGGAGGAAGTAACACGCCATCTCAATACTGTGAGTAGTAATACCTCTTTACATGTTATACAGTTATGTCCATGTATCAAGGCAAATGTGTTCATGTTAATGTCAATGTTAATGTTAATGTTCAAATAAGGCAGAAGCAGAATGACCATGAACCATAAATGTACCTGACACCACTGTTGTTGTATTCTGCACGTCCCCTGGAACTAATGCAAACACTCTGCCTTGTCTTGCTGTGTCCTTGTTGTTGTTAGGTTTCACTGATGCCTTGGTGTTAATAGTTGGTGTAGACCCCGCAGAACTAGTAGCAGCTCTGTTGTCATTTTGTTGAATTCTTTGGGGGCAATCCTTGATCAAATGACCCGTTTTGCCACAGTGATAACAAGCTCCAGACTTCCATTGGCATACCCCACGATGTCTCTTCCCACATTCTGAACAAGTAGGGATCGCACCCTGATTAGGAGTAGAACTGTTTGTCGCCCCTGAATTTTGTTTCTTGTTTGGTGGAGTAATCACTCCCTTTGACCATTGATTGTTTTGCCTTTTTCCCTTCCACTCGGCAACTTGATTCTGAGCAGCAAGATTTCCCTCAGCTATGACAGCCCTATCCAAAACTTCTACATAAGTAGGCAACTTTAACATATTGACACGATCCAGAATTGCTCCTCGTAGTCCCCCTTCAAATTTTCGTGCCTTTTTGTAATCCGTGTCCACCATGTGCGGTGCAAACCGAGCTAGCTCATAAACCGGGTCTCATATTCCGCATGATCTTGTTCCTTGCGAGAGTCTCAAATTGATCACCTTTTATCCGCATACTTTGAGGAAAGTATTTATCATAAAACGACTCGAAATCTATCCCAAGTCGATCTGGATGGGTCGTTCTCGTGAGCATCCACCACCTGCGTGCTTCATCTTCTAGGGTGAAGGCAGCCAATTGCACTTTTTGAGCTTCGGTGCAAGGGAAAACTTCAAATAATTTCTCTATGCCCAATACCCAGGCCTCCGCTTTCATCGGTTCTATTCCTCCCTTAAAGACTGGCGGTTTCATCTTTTTAAACTCTTTGGTAAGGGTAATAGTCCGGTCTTCCGCGTGGTAGTCTGGTGCTACCGGTGGAGGTACTGGTGGTGGTGGTTGTTCTTGCGGCTGTTGCTGCTGTTGTGGCTGTTGTTGTTGCGCTTGTTGTTGTTGTTGTTGTCGTAAAGTCTCAGCCATCTCCATCATCATTCTCTCCATCCTAGCCAATCGTACAGAAGTGGCATCTTCTGGTTCGTCTGCCCTTGTTCTCACCATTTCCTGCACAACAAATAATGATATACAGGAAATCTGATTTAAAGTTGTTAGCACTGTCAGAGTTTACGTGACGTTGCTCTCGCTCTCTCATATCCTTCAGGATGTCATGCAAATGCCTAAAGCTTCCTCGACACCCTAAACTCAATAGACACGTGTGTGAGATAGCAACTCGTGCTCTGATACCACTTGTCACGCCCCAAACTTGCCCCTAAAAGTTTGGGCATGACCTAAGCATAAACGGACATAAAACCTGATATATATATATATAACATACGGGGCCTTAACGGAAGCATAAAGTAGTAATATAATATAAATGCCAGAAACATTCCATTGAGCTACTGTTAATATGCCAGGATCTCATAAGACATAAACGTTCTCATAAGCAAATAAAGTGTGAAACTATATCCGTGAAACATTGGTTACAACCACATATATTTACAGTCCCAGCCCAAATGGGCATATATAAAAGACCACAAAAGTTATATACAAGAACTTGGATGGCACTCAAAAGATAAGCAAACATCTCCACGGTTTCATCGAAATAAGTAACTTGGGTTAGTGCCTGGACACGTAATGGTCGACCAAGGAAAACGGCATCCTGAGTTAGGATTGACCACCAGTTGAATGACCTACAGAAACAGACATAACTGAGAGTGAGTTGGACTCAGTGAGTAATAATACATAAATAAAAGACTGTTAACGTGGGCATAGTACGTATCAATACGTGAGTCTGATTCTGTGTCACATACATAATGGCCTTAGGCCCAATCTTGTAACATAACTTGGTGGCTATAAGCCCTTAGAAGTGGTGGCACGAGGCCCTTGAAACTGTGGCGTAAAGCCCTTGGTAACATGTTGGCACTATGGCCCTTGAAAGTGGCATGATGCCCTTGGAAGTGGCATATAGCCCTTGTAAACTTGTTGGCACTATGGCCCTTGAAAATGGCACTACGGCCCTTGAAAACATGTGGCATTAAGCCCTTGCAATCTTTACATACTTCACATGGACATTACCATTAACATTATCATACGTTGATACATTAACATTAACATTGACATTAACATGAACACATTTGCCTTGATACATGGACATAACTGTATAACATGTAAAGAGGTATTACTACTCACAGTATTGAGATGGCGTGTTACTTCCTCCTGGAGTGTGTCCTGCATGTAGTTAAACTTGCACATTAGTTTCCTTTTCTTTCTTACTTTATTTCCTGGATCCTTACATTTCATATGCATTTATAACCGTTCTAAGATCATCAGAAAAATATTCTAAAACTACCAGAGGAATAAGCATGTAAAGCCCGACCACACAATTTTCTTGAAAGCATCTTCCTTTCGGCGCAAGATTGTCCTCGGCCGAAAGACAAGACAATGTTATCAAAAATCTTTGAGAGGTCGGTATTTACGCTCGAGCGTACATTTGCTCGCTTCGAGCGAAGGTAATTCAAGGAACTTCGAGATGCATTTTCCGCTCGGCGTACGACCTCCGCCGAGCGCGACAACCCAGATTCAGGCGGCACGATTTCAATCAAAATTCAAAGACCAAACTCATTTTTCATGCAATCAAGGGCAAAATTCATGCAACACGTCAACTCAACAATACCATAACAAAGATTCTAGCTTGATTATAACAATTCAAGTTAATTTAGAGGCTTCAACAAGTCATCTCTTCCTCAAATCCCACTCTCCAATCAAACTTAACAAGTATATCCCATGGCACTATCATGTTTCCATGAAATGATAACATAAAACCAAGGATTTAAGTGTAAATTCATACATCACTTAATGTAAGTGTCAAAGTAGACAATCATTGAGAACCCTACATCATCAACATAAAATACAACAACTCTTCTTCACAATTGAAATGATGATTCTCATAGATATATAAAATTGAACTTACCTTAAGTTTGATCCCCTAATTTCCTCTCAAATTCCTTCCTTTTGAACCTTTCTTTGCTCTCTTTTTCTCTTCTCCCAAACCCTTAGTTCCTCCCAAAAGATGCTCCACGTTTTTGCCCCAAATCTCAATAAGACTCAAATATATATATTCTTAACTAAGCATATAAAGACAAAAATGAATCGTTTAATCATCCCAAAATTAAAATTTCACGAACATGCTTAAAATTACCTAAAAATTATGCTGATCATAAATTTATAATCAATTTCTGACAATTAAGCCATTAAGGCCTTCAATTTCTGATTTAAGCATTCCAATGAAACAGATCTTTTCCTTGAGCAACAGATAGACATTCTTATATAGGCATTTCATGTTCTTAACCATAATTTTTCATAACATTTTTCAGCAACATATTAAAAGCGCCAATCAAAAACATAGACGAGGGTCAGGTCATTACAAGGCCCAATCGGTCGACCACCCATATCTTGAGTTGTTTAACTTGTCCATTGCATTGTGCACATACACTAGTTTAGTCAGCTATTTTACACACGAAATAAGATACACTTTTGCCTATGTTTATACTTTAACACAGTTTTTTAACTATTCCATTATGAATATTCTAAGATATAAGAACTAGTTTTATGTATACGTGCTTTTTGGCCTTTCAGGGTTTGATGTTGGGAGGAGGAAAAGAGAAAAAAGAAGAGGTGGAAAAATTATTAGTTGATCCTGGGACACCTCAGGTGATTATTTTAATTATGTTGTGATTGATAAAAGATGTAAGATATATAATTTTATGTTAGATGATTAGAAAACAAAAAAAAGGACATGTGTATTATGATTGATGAGAATTGATGAAGCGTATCTCACGTGAAACCTCAGGAATACCAAATGATTTTTCAAGGTGGTGGGTGGTGTCAGGTGGTTTGTAGTGGTGGCACGTGCGACACACCCCAGGTGCTCACGTGATGGTCTGCTTTGCTTTCTTGGCTGGGTTTTTACACGAGGAGGACCCTTTTTACAACTTTTGATGGGTTTAAAATGTGGGGTATAGGGTTTTAGGTTTGGACCACTAGGTATGACAAGTGTGTGGGCCATGGTAAATTGGACCCCAGCCCAAGGGTAAACCTTTACTGTAGAGTCAATTTTTACTATTTGATTTGAAAAATCTTGTGTTAAGGTAGCATAAAAGAAAATCAAGTAAATTATAATCTTTTTTAAAATTAAAAAAAATACAAGAGTGAATTATACTAATAGTTTTTATAGTTTGAGATTTATATCACCTTAATCCTTAGTATTTTAATTATGATATATTTGATTTTGAATTTTAAGGCATTGTTTGGGGTGTCCTAAATAAATGCATTTTTTTTTATCTTTTTGGACTAAAAAGTTAAGAAAAAAATATGAATATTTGGATTAACTTTTTAACTTTTTATGAAAAAATATGTATTAAAAAATTGTATAAGTAAGTGTGTAGGAGAAGATAGTGTGGTAGGCCGTACAGGTTAGCAGTACAGTCGGTTGGGTAAGTAGATGGAAAAAGATTGCCTCATTTTCGGGCTTTGATTGGACGGTGTTGTTCGGCCCGTGGGGGCCCACCACAAGTCTCTTTTTTTAATCGGAACCGTTCAATGTGTAGAACTCATCAAACATTATAAGCTTGTAAAAAATCACGTTGATTGAATATCGATAACTATCTGATCGTGTTAGTTTTTTTTGTCAACTGTTATTTATAACACTATCCATTTTTTATACAAAACTAATTTGATCATGTAGTTAGTGATATCCAATAGACGTGATTTTTATAAATATATAGTACTAGGCGAGTTCTACATATTGAACGATTTGGATTATCAAAACGGGACCCATAATGGGCCTCCGCGGGCCCAACTTTACCATCTAACTTAGTGAGTGTACACATGTAATTTTTTTTTCCTTTCACTGCAGTTGCTTTGATGTCAATACGTTGATGGGTCAAAAAGTTGATTTGAATTTTAATATTTGTATATTAATTTTTTTATATTTTTTTTGGTGAATAGTGATAACTTTTTAATTTTTTTTGGTAACTTTTTGACTTTTTTTAAAGTTGCCAAACCAACCCTAAATCTCATTTCAAATAAGAACAATTGAAGATATTGTTGCTCCATTTCAAGCGCAAAGTCGTCATACAATTTATTTTGTGTTGGTTAACTTATATGTTATTTGAAATATAATAGCTATTTTTTTAATGAATAATATTGGTACTTGTTTTGTTATAAAGTTCTGCTTAGTTTGGTTTTCATAATCTATTTTCAGAAAAATTAATTGGCCAAAAAAATTAAAAACACAACATTTTTATATAATTTTATTTTTTAAGAGGGTAGAAACAATTTTTTCAAATAATTTGTTTTGATATTTATTTTCGTTAAATTAGTTTTTATTTTTTCAAAAGTCAAACATGACGACAATTTTGATATTATTATTAAACCAATCAATTAAATCAAAAAATCCAAAACTAAAAAAATTTCATATATTAAACGTATCGATTATATGTAAAAAGCCTAATAACCCATACATTACATGATAATAATATAAAAATATCTGTTAACAACGAATACAACTATCTAGTATATGATAACCATCTAAATATATCAACAAATAATCACCCATTACATGATCATCATTCAAACACATATTAAAAATTAATTTGGTAAAAAAATAAAAAAATAAATTTTATCATTTTTATATAACTTTATCTTTGGTGAATAGAAATTGTAACAATCCGAAAATTTAAGTTATCTCTTAAATTTTATACTGGTATTATGGTTGTATGTGATGATATATTATTAAATAAATAATAATAAATACAGAATCTAATTTGGCATTGGATTTTCAAATATAGAATTAATTAGAGATTATTATTTGGGGCCAAATTAACAGAAATATAGAATTATAATACTAATTGGGCCAAATTAAAGTTAAAAATAGTAAATAATAATAATAATAATAATAATAATAATAATAATAATAATAATGGGTGTGGTAGTAAAATAAATAATTAATTTTTTGTTGGTATACGATAGAGTGTAATTTAATTAGGGATTAATTTATTTATATAGTTATATTAGAAAACTAGGCCAAAGTGTAATTATCTTAAATATTTGTTAAAGATAAATATAAATCCATATAATTTATGATCAAATCTGTGGAAGGTTTTCTGCTGGACACGTGTTGGCCAGATAATATTCTTACCTTTATAGGGAGGAGGTGATCAACTATGTGAAAAGAAAAGGAACAAAAGAAAGGGAAAGAATGGAAAACTTAAGGAAAGAAAGGGGAAGAAAATATTAGAAGTGAAGAAGGTCTTTGGTAGTGGAAAGAAATAGTGAGGTATTAATTTTAAGGTGAATTATATTATACCTTGAGTTACCATAATATATTTTACGTATGTTTTGACTTATCATAATTTATTTTATATAAGTTGTATTTTATTAGTTATATTAATACAGGTTATGTTTTATAAATATTTCAGTTACGTGGATTAATTTCTGAACTCTATTTGTTTAAAATGAAACCCATGGATATGTTTGTTTAACTTTTAAAGAATATTTGACTATAACTTTATAAATAATTATGTTTTGTAAGTACCACCACGGGATTCCCACGTTTTGGGAGACTTAAATAATCATCGGCTTCTATTTGGTCACTTTGTGGCCCTGTATTGTCATGGATCTATTGACCTCTGTTCTGTGCGTAGTAAAGTGTTGTGCGGAGATAAGTGCTACACTATTGTGGGAGCCACCTCTATAATCCGTATGAGCCACTTCTTGAATTCAGATTCTGTTCCGATCACATCACCGTGGACTCTATTCTATTCATTCGCAGTCGGTTATGGTTATTTATTTATATAATCTCAATTTTGCTACTTAAATAATTATTTGTTCAAACTAAATTATTTTAAATATTTTAGTTACATAACTATCCATGATTATTTTGTGTCCCTCATACTCTTTGCATAATATTTCTCACTTTGCCACGTGTTTATAGTTGTTTACCAATTTTCAAGAAACAATGCAATTCAGAAATAGCTTTTGGAAAGTCTTAGACGCGGGGCTGCGGAATAGAGACACATAACATTTTTATGATATCTTTATATGTAAATATCAGCCTTTTGGTTAATAAATTTTGTAATAAAAAAATAGAAACTCCAATAATTATTTTGGTACCCTCACTTAAATATTATTTGCGCTTGCGTTTATTAATTTTTTCAAGAATTGGCCGGAAGTAACTTCAGTTACTGGTCATCACGATACTTAACCCTTGGATACGGGGAGCAGGTCATGACAGAAATAATTTTTTAAAATTTAAAAATAATTTTTTGATATTTATTTTTGTCAAACTACTTTATATTTGATCAAATTAACAACTTTGCTCTTAAAATGGAGCAACAATCTTCAATTGTCCTTGTTTAAAACGAGATTCAAAATTCAAAGTCAAATATATCACAATTAAAATATCAGCGACTAAACTGACACAAATCCCAAACTACAGGGA
The DNA here is from genome assembly GCA_025200525.1 of Camellia lanceoleosa. NCBI lineage: Eukaryota > Viridiplantae > Streptophyta > Magnoliopsida > Ericales > Theaceae > Camellia > Camellia lanceoleosa. The sequence goes on from JANUSC010000068.1 coordinate 327,559, forward strand.
ACATTAATGTAATTTGCCCAAAGTATAATTAGTTTCACATTTTAATGTAAATAAACCGGCTATGTTTGGTTTATATTTGTGAAACAATTTTGGAAAATAATTTTTTGAAAATAGTTTACAAAATTTGAAAATTTATTTGGTAATATATTTTTTAAATAGTTTTGAAACCTTCAACACCCATCATTTCATTTTATTTCGTTACATATCTATTTTAGTTTCTCTTGAAGATTGACTGTTACATTCGACCCTTTTTTTTTTTTTCTAAATATATTTATTACATTGTTATAGTGATGCTTAGTTTGTTGTTATGCTTTTGAAATGAATTGAGCAGGTTATAGTTTTATCTTGAATCATTATTGATTATGAATGAATAATGGAAATGGATTGTTTTTCTTTGTTGGTTTCTCATCTCAAGAAATCAGACATTTTTGGGATATAGGATGGGATTTAAGTTTTTTAACATATGTTTTATGTGTTGTTGGAAATTGTTGTTTAACGGATAGAGCTCTCAACTTTGCTAAATAGGAATTGTTGTTTATAGGCTTGGATAATCAAATTTGCTAGTTTTTTGGATTTTTCTTATCATTACATTTTTTATTTAATTTTTTTGTACGAGTTTTATGAGTGTTTGATTATTGGAAAAAAATAGAGGAAAATTTCATAGCTTCTAGAATTGTGAGGTTGGGGTGGTTGAGTTTGAGTTGATAAAATTATTTGTTAGTTGTTTAGAGTTTGACTTTGTTGACTGTTTAGCCACGCTTTGGTGGGTTTAACTCTTTATAGAGTTCAGTTAACTGCTAATTTAGATAATTTATGTTCAAGCAATGCCTCAATAATAGAGTTAATTACAATCTAAAGTACATTTCTTACCTGGAAAAAAAAAAAAAAAAAAAAAAAAAAAAAAAAAAAACTTCAAAATAAATTTTAGGTCTTTAATTCTAACTTGGAACTTAATCCCAAATATATTTGCTTCTTTCTACATCTTCTATATTTTATTCTTGCAATTGGATATAGCCTTTTCAAATGTAACGTTTTCTTCTTGCAATGTAACCTCTCTCTTACAAGATGTGTCTGACCAAAAAAATTAGTACCAAAAGGGGCAAACTTTGGGCTAAAACTCATCCAACAACTAGCTGTATGTACAACATCACTAGATTGAAACGAATTTTGCATATTTAGATTAGCTTGGAATTTGGACTTGCAGTGTCTTCAAATTGATGATTGATTAGAGGAAGGAAAATGGTTGTTTACTTCCATACTATTTATTTGTGAGCTTCTTCCCTTGTTTTCCTTTTCCCTATGTTTTAATCTTCTGGAATAAAATATCACATGAAACTCTAAGGTAGTCTTTGGTTCACTGTAATAAAGTGCAAAGATTCATTTCACTTCTCATATTTGGTTAACTAAAAGAATAATGAAAAATTCATTGCATTGGGAATCATCATTTATCTCATTCCAATGAACCAAATAAAGTATCAATGAGATTGAAGTGTTTCAAATATAATTAGTGTTCTAATAAATGAATTGGGTTATTTTGATAAATGTGTGAATTGGATTTCCTTTTTTAACATGTAAAGTAATGTTATGTGATCTTTTGTTTTTATTCGATTGTTAAAAATTAGAATTATAGTGAGAGAAAAAATACCTCATTGTATAGCCCATTGGTATTTAAACCCAATCTATTTATAACACTACTAAACGAGTTATTTCTTCACTACAGGTATCTGGTGTTTCAATCTCTTCAACAACCTTAGAATTCATTTTAATTCATATCATAGACAACTTCATATTTTTGGTTATGTATGCTTACTTTATAGTTTATGAATCGAGGCTTAATTTTTTACTTACTATTTATAATTTTTCTCATAATCAAATGCTTTTGTATGATTTTTTACAGGTGGATGATATGTTAAAGGAAACAGTAATACTGGATCTCTATATACTCATTTTTCATTTAATTTACATTCCTTAATATAATTTTTCGTTGACCTTTCAATTGCATTTCTATAAATACACAGGTTTAGTTTCTACAAAACAGAAATGCCAGTATTGTGATCCGTAATAAACAGGACTTCAATATCCTCTGTGTTCGTGGGGTAAACCCACTAATCAAATTTATTTGCTAATCATATTTTTTTTTCTTAATAATTTTTGCTTCTTTTTTTTAAAGGCAAAAGCAAAGATAAAGACAAAGGAAAAAGAGAAGCTTATAGGAAAATGAAAGGAAAACTACTCAAGAAAGGAAATTAAAAATACACAAATAATATGGTTCTTTTCAAGTTTATTCTGGAACATGTGTAAAGAAAATCATGGGGGGAATGTGATATTGTGAAGCATGCATAATCTCTGTGTAGTTTTCTTTTTTATTGTAAAGTTTGTGAAGATGGGCATGGTACTTTTAATCCTTTTAATATTATTGATTTTCAAACTAAAAAAATTAGAAAAAATCTTTTACAAAGATATATAAAATTTTCCAAATAGAAGAGGAAAGTAACTAAAGTTTAAAAAAGAACATAAATGATGAAAGAAAGAAATAAATTGAAAGTATATTTTAATTAAAATTGTGTTTAAATTATGATCAAGTCAAACTTTTGTAGGATTGGGTTGAAAAAGCTATGGAGCTCAAGAGGATAAATAAGACTATATTGCTCCGGTGAAATTGTAATAAGGTATCCTTGGTCCCTATTGTTTCAATATTTATTTTTCGTATTGTTTCAATATGCTAATGTCATTGTTTTTTAAATATTAGATTGTTGTGCATGCTCCTCACTGGAAAAAGTACACAGAAGTTGATACATGGACATTTCAGAATGTGATGGAGAACAAGTTTGAAGGTATCCAAGCGCTTTAGAGGCGTCCAAATACTTTTTGTAAAAGAACAAGTTTGAAGACATTATATGGCATACATTTTGTAAAGTTGACAAATATTTTGTAAAGTATATCCTTGATATTAACCATTTTTGTAAAGCTTCCTGCTGATATGTACTTCAATGAAATTCTAATATTTTTGTAAAGCCTCTTATCAATGGAAAAGATTGAACCTTATGGATGGTTATTGAATGGATAGTAAAGTGTCCTTGAAAATTCACTAAATTTAAGTGAACCAATTTAATTTAGTATCTTTGCATATTTTGGTGGAAATCACATATGCTTGACTTGAATTTTTGTGTAAATTTAGTGTCTATTGTACAGAAATAATTTATTAGTGGGTTGAAACAGGATGTTATAGTATTGTTGCCTCTTAATTTTTATATACTTGACTTTAGTTCCCCCTCCCCTATCATGGTTATGAATTTTATGTTTCTTGATTAAGAAAGACCAATGTATTTAGAAACACTATTTTTATGGTTTGTTTCTGAATTCATTTTTCTTTTCAGGATCTCTGACTCTTCAACACAGTTGGTTGTAAAATTAGCTTGGGTTTGTTATATCATCCATGATATTCTGGTATTAACAATAAGGTTAGTTTTCAAAATAACTTGGGTTAGTTTTATTGCATTTATTTATAAGTAATTAGTTGAAACTGTGAAAAAGTTTGGAGAATTTGAACTATTCCTATTGATATTTGATGTTTTATTAGACTGATTTGAACTATTTCTTAAATAGGGCTGATTTTGAAAATATGTTACAGAATGAGGTGGGAACTCTTGAAGATACCACCCCAATTATGTGAATGAGGTGGAAAGCCTACATTCATGATAAATTCATTAGGAAATAAAAAATTTGAAATTTATTAGTTATTTATTTCAATTTTCTTTATATCTTTTATTCCTGTTTTATGTGAAGTTATAAATTGGAGTAATATTATCATTTTAATTGATTTATTATAATTGAATTTCGTAGCACGTGTGGTATCAAACAAAAATTATTCACAGTGCCTTCAGGCACGGGTTATCCCTAATATTATAACAGATATAAATATATTTATATAATTATCAAAACCTTAATTATACAGTACGATTAAATTATGTTAAGCAAATACCAACATTATTTTTTTTTCCATTCAAATTCTCAAGGAAATTGAACAACACAACAGTGACTACACAGCTCCTTCTCTCCCTCCTCTTCAGTGGGCTCCAAGCACCTCCATGTCCCTCCAGTTGCTGACGTGTCGAATACGTGTACCTTTGATTTCGACATTGATGATTCCTCAATATTCCGATAACCTGCCAAGAGGTACACGTGGGTTCCAATCGTTGCCATCGTGAGGTATCGCCGTTGGATCCTAGGCCACCTCTCTTCACCACCGTACGATGTCGATGTATGTGATGAAGGAATTTGTAATTGTGACCCTTCAACCATGTACCATATATTAAGCTTCCCATCATAGGCCTCAATATGACCTTTCCATGCATTTAGGCAATCCCCTGAGCTTAATAGTGTCCCATCCACTGCCACTATTTGATTAGGTGGCACATCCAGTTGCCACATACCCGGCACGAGGTCCCACTTTCCCCTTTCCTCATCGTACACCTCAGCAGAGCTTCGGTCTACATACCCCCCGATAAAGTTACCACTCTCCACGAATCCACCAATCATGTGGATTTTCCCCTGCCACGTCACGCCCACACACTTGTACCTCAAGGTATTCATATTTGGCAATGGAGTCCATTCATTGAGTGAGGGGTTGTACACCTCAGCAGATGACACACCCCTGGCACTAGCCAGCGTGGTTTGTCCCCCTGCCACGTAGACCATACCGTTGCACACTGTACACGCAAAGTCATACCTAGGTGTATTAAGTGGTGCACATTTGGACCATTGATCGGTGTTGACATCGTAACGTAACACCGACGAGAGTACTTCTAGGTTGACTTCAAAAAATTCATCAGATTCGGTGGTGTCGGGAGCACGGTCCTTGCGGCAGAGGCGGCCGCCGATTATGTAGATTGATTCTCCAATTGAGATCATGGCAAAATCCTTCAACAAATGGTTCTCAATTAGTCCCGGAATTGGGGTAACATGAGTCCACGTATTGTCAACCGGATTGTAGCAATCTATCCAATTGGAGATGTTTGAATTAGGCCCTGGCTCTTTAAAGCAAAACAGGGCATAAACACGGTTGTGGGAGAGGGAAGTTTCTGGCGACCGTGGCGGCGTGGATGGTGGAGGGGAAGGGAGAGAACCCATTGAAGTGGTAGTGGGGAGTGGTGGGTTTGGTGGTGGTTTTAATGTAGAATAGGGTACATTTATGTGATGGGTCAAATGGGAAGTGTAAATATAGATAGGAATATCAGATTTAAGGTGGTGTTGCGGAGAAAACAAGGTTTGGCTTGTTTGTGGGAATCGCCCAAGAATTCGATATATGGAGAGTGGGGTTGAATCTAAAGTTTGTTGATGTGAAAACCTAGATTTTTCTTGTTGTTATAATTCAATTGTTTTTGGAGGCTATTGTCTCTTGTTGTGTCGTTTCATGTTGCCATTTTGGTGAATTCAAAGAATTACAAAAGACCAATCATAGGAAATAACTTGGATCAAATATTAATTTAGAGCAATAAATTTAGGATTCAACTTGGGGAGAGGTTACATTGTGCACTTATATATTGTAAGAAAAGTTGTGTATAAATTATATATTTTGTGAGATAAAAGTTAAAATTTTGCGATAAAATTTATAAATTTTGAAGTTATGATACTGTTGGCACCATAAATCTGTAATTTTTTTTATTCTTTATTATTTTTGCAATTTTTATTATTCTTTATTTTTTATATAATTGCAAGACATGTGGCATCCTCCTACTCATTTGGAGGTTATGAAAAGTTATGAAATGTGAAAAGATGATGGAGAATAAAGTGGAGAACATGGAGCATGAATTGAAGGTTAAAGGAAGTTATGAAGACATGGAGAGATATGTGGCATTATAGGAATGAAGATGGAAGAATGGGTAGTTTTAGGTGGTTATTGGGTTGTTATTGCTGGAAGTTTTTTCCTACAAATATTTGCCTATAAATAGTCATTCATGACTACATTGTAGAGATCCAGAATTCAAGTCAAAGACAATTGATTTCAATATTTCTTATCATTTTTCTAATCTTACGAGTAGTTTAATATAAATTTATATTTCAAAGCATTTATTTTTAGCATTTCCTTTTCAAAGCATTTAATGCACTTCATTTACGAAGCATAGGAGTAGAGGTAAGTAATTATTATTTTGATTGTTCACTCAATCATCTTTCTCCGTCTCCCTTATTCTTCTTTTAATTCTTCTTTTCTCTATACTTGGCAATTTTGAAGTCCTCTTTGTTGAGGCAAAAAAATCGTCAACGCAATCGCTTGATAATTGGCTTGAATTTAATCTGTAAGGATTTTTTAATCCTTACTGGCATGCTTGCATTTATAATATTTTCCTTCGTAGGAAAAATAAGCCAACAATTTTTGGCACGCCCCATGAGACGTCAAGTGTAAGAAATGAAAAGTGAATTGGATTCATCCATTTCAAATAGCCTAGATGAAATCTATTGGCATAAACAAAAAATTTTGGATCTTCAAGAAGAGATCCATTTTCTTGATGAAATAAACTTTCATCCTTTACAATATTATTTGGTGGAAGAAAAAAGACACCATTTTAATTGGAAAAATTTATCAACTTGATATGGAAATTCGCCAATGGAATGATGAGTTGTCAATTCTCACTACCAAGTCTTTGACTGAGACTTTAATGATCGGAATTGGTGAAAATTTTCAAAAATTTTTCATAGTTAAAAATAGCAAAAGCAAAAGCAAAGAGTTGATTTCATCAATGGCTCGGGGGTTTAAGAGCCCGTGTTAAAAGAGCCAAATTATGAAATTAACATAACGAAAAAGCATGTTCTTGAGCCAAATTTGGCTAAAAATAATGTTCCTTACATAGCTCGAGGGGTCTCAAAACCAATTTTTAGAGAGTCAAGTCATAAAAATAATATATCTATGAGTGATTTTCATAAGCCATTAATGGCTAACATGGAAAAACAATCCACTTTGCCAAATAATTATGAAAATCAATTCGGCAAAAGTCATATTTTTAAAGCAAACATAGTCAAGAATAATAAACAAGCCACTGTTCATGAATTCAAAATTTTTGACATTTTTCAAAGTGTCAAAAAGTATGAATTTTCATGGTCACACTATACCATGACTTTTGTTGTTCGAAATCCATTTTAGATTTGTGGATCACATCAAACGTTGACTTTGATGGAATGGCTAACAAATAATATTTCGTTATTGCAATATATTGAGCCAAAAAATATTGTTATTAGTTGATCCATAAAACCATTACCATTTAGTTTTGTTGTTACCTTCGAAGCATGTCTCAAGACACTTCAAAGTATGTTATTCATTGAAATATCATTTTATAGTCATTAATGGCTAGTTAAAATGCCAAACTAATTTCATAGTGATCCAACTCTTTGGATTTGGTTCGAAGAGATGTCGTGAGCACTTTCGAAGGACGATTTTGATCTTTTAGTAACATATGTGACTTTCGAAAAGTGGTTTTGTCATCAATAAACACCTTCGAAATATAACATGGGACAAGAAAACCTTCGAAATGTGTACATCCCTTCAAATATATGTAAAATGGCAATTGATTAATTATTGAACAATGCCTATTTTTGGCATGATAATTAGTGGCTTTACTGATAACCATTTTTATAGCCATTTGTTACATGAAAATGTAACTAGTATTCTACAAAAGTTGGTTTGAAGAACAACAATTTTGATGTCTTCGGAGATTTAATAATTGGTTTAAAGCATAAAATTAATATTTTCATTAATTATGTGTGAACCAAAACATACAAAATTTGAATAACCATAATGTTGGCCAAAAGTTGCTTCGAAAGCTCTTTTGCCATAATTTTTTAAGCTTCGAAACACTCCATCTTGAATCAACAAAAGCTTTGAAGAAAAAATAGTGATGGTTGTGAACCTTCAAAGTCTTTGCCAAGTATTTCCAAGGATGTAATTCGTCCTTTGTCGGCACTTTTGACCTTCGAATGATGATTTTGGTCCTTTATACCACCTTCGAAGCTGGTTATTTAGCATGTGTAATAGTTTGTTAAGGTGAATCATTGGCTGGCTTTGCCTTCAAAATATGTGGTTATCCTTCGAAACTTTTCTGCAATAATATCCCTTCAATGCGTATAAATATAATTCGCAACATCTAGTCATAATTTCATGCTCATTCAAAGCACTTTATTGGTGCTATTATATCATTCGAAGCATTTTATTGATATTATTCAAAGCACTTTATTGCTTAAGATTAGTCATGTGCTTGGTTTGACCCTTCAAAAATTTAAGTAAACATCATTTTTAAGGACCGCGGGGGATAATGTTGGCACCATAAATCTGTAATTTTTATTATTCTTTATTTTTTATATAATTGCAGGACATGTGACATCTTCCTACTCATTTGGAGGTTATGAGAAGTTATGAAATGTGAAAAGATGATGGAGAATAAAGTGGAGAACATGGAGCATGAATTGGAGGTTAAAGGAAGTTATGAAGACATGGAGGGATATGTGACATTGTGGGATGAAGATGGAAGAGTGGGTAGTTTTAAGTGGTTATTGGGTAGTTATTGCTAGAAGTTTTTTCCTACAAATATTTGCCTACAAATAGTCATTCATTGCTACATTGTAGAGATTCAGAATTCAAGTCAAAGACAATTGATTTTAATATTTCTTGTCATTTTTCTAATCTTATGAGTAGTTTAATATAAATTTATATTTCAAAGCATTTATTTTCAGTATTTCCTTTTTAAAGCATTTAATGCACTTCCTTTTCGAAGCATAGGAGTAGACATAAGTAATTATTACTTTGATTATTCACTCAATCATCTTTCTCCGTCTCCTTCATTCTTCTTTTAATTTTTTTTTTCTCTACACTTGGCAATTTTGAAGTCCTCTTTGTTGAGGCGAAAGAATCGTCAACGCAATCGCTTGATAATTGGCTTGAATTTAATCTGTAAGGATTTTTCAATCCTTACTGGCACGCTTGCATTTATAATATTTTCCTTCATAAGAAAAATAAGCCAACAGATACGTACCTAAAAGTTATATATAACTAAAGTTATACTTTTAGTAAAAGAGGTTATATATTTTGTAAGAAGGAAAAAATTATATTCTTTTGTGAAGAAAAAGAGTTATATTTTTTGTGAAAAAAATTAAGCTTTTTGCATAAAGTGCATACCATCATAGCATTCTCCTTCAAGTTCTTTAAAATTTATATATGAATTTGATTGTCTTGTGTTGGGTTGATAGAATTCATTATAGGCCTTGTTTCGATAATTCAAACACTTCATTTTGTAGGACTCTTTGTATATAGTATCCATTGAAAAAATTAGACCAATTTGATAATCGTAATATTTTTATTTTATCGCGTTTGTCTCTGAAAAAATAAACGACAAGTATATTTTAAAAATAAACTATTTATTTTTTGGGAGACAAACGAATAAAATGAAAAGACTATAGTTTATCAAATTGATTTAATTTTTTTTTATAAATAATTTACACGGAGAATTTTACCAAATAAATAAATCTGATTATGGGAAAAGAATTCAAGGCAAGTCCCACCGACTTAAAAATAGCAGTCAAGTTCACATTTAAACTTGAGAGAAGTTTAACCTAACCAAACCAAACCATAAATATAAGGGCAAATCTCATTTCAATAAAATTTATGCACATAATTAGATCTTGTTTGGCATCTCCTAAAAAAGTCAAAAAATCACTATCATATTTAAGTCATATCATCTTATTTAAGTCGCATCACTTCTCTACCACATCACTTTAAACTCAATACATATTTCATAAAAAGTCAAAAAGTACACTTATTTAGAACATCTCAAACAACCCTTTAAAAAGAGAAATGAAAAATCCCCCTAAAAATAATCCCCCTAATCCCCCTAATTTCCTTTTTTGGAAACTGTTTTCTTTTTTTTCTTTTTTTTTTTATACTTAAAATGGAAAAACGGGAGATTCGGGGGACCCCCTTTCGGGGGATGAATCACTCCCGCTTTAAAAATTAGTCTCATTTGAGAACATGTCATTTTAGTAATTTTTTAATTTTTTGACATAAATATGAGGTAAAAAAAATATATATTTTTGGAATAACTTTTTGATTTTTTATGAAAAGATGTGCAAAAAGTAAGGAAAATTATAGAATGTTCCTAGAATGCCACATGTCTGTACTCCTTAACCAATCATCATTCAATATACCCCTTCATGCTCCTAATCACCCAATACAATGGGAAATTATTAAATATTCGCGGAATACCACGCGTTTATACTCTCTAACCAATCATCATTCAATATACCTTCTCATGTTTTCTAATCACCCAAAAAATACCCCACTTACCCACTTTCTCCACCAATCATAATACTATGGAATACCACATGTCCATACTCCGGATTACTAAATAATTATCCCAACACAATACCTCACTTACCTACCTTCTCTACCAATCACAATTCTATAGAATACCACGTATTTATATTCTGGGATTACTGAATAATTATCTAAAAACTAGAGAGAAAATAAAATTTTTGACTTTTTGATATAGTTTCTTGGATTTTTAAATTTTTTTTTAATGATTTTTTAATTTTTAAGCTAAAATGTGATGTTACCAAATGAATTCAGTGATTGAAATTAAACTTTTGTACATGGTAAAACACACATCTCAAATGAATTTGATTTATGCATTAAATGCTTTAAATATTTTTTTTAAAATTTTTTATATAAGTAGCATTACTCATCATATATATATATATTATTAAAAGTAATATTTTTTTATACTTAGGTGGCACATTATAAGGGTTTACTTTTTTTTTCTAAAAGAGTCACATTAGTATGTATTTTTTAATTATATTTACATATAGAGTTCTACACAAACTCAAACCTAATTTAAATTATTATAATTTTATATATTTTATATAAATTCTATTTGACAAATATTTCTTTTCTCTATATTTTTCATGAAAAATTGAGATAATCCACAAATCCAATTGAGGATTTTTTTTTTAATGCTAAATTGCTGCCCTTTTTTTTAATTTTTCCTTACATTATTCTATACCTAATATTAATTCTATATTATTTTATATTATAGATTTGTTATTTAATTTTTATAGTGATTCTATATATGAAATTATACTTCATTTTCTACATTATTTTATATAATCACAACACATATGAGGAAAAACTTACACAATAATGATACTCTCAAAGAACCTCTAAAGTTTAGATTTACTGCTTAAGTTACTTTTTCAATTATTGAATAGTAAGTTCTTTTATATTTTGACATCATATTATAGATGATTAATCACTTTCACATACTAAGATGTATCTATCGTTTGGATGTGTTCATTATTTTTATTTTTTTTGAGTTTAGATATTGTTATGTGATTCTTTTTTAGTTAATCATTGTTGAATTTGTTTTATATAATTGATACTTTAATTTAATTAAGAATGTTTATTTTATAATCTTATGATTTAATATATATATATATATCATATAAAATCATTATATGCAACGGCGGAGGCAAAGAGGGTCTAGGGGTCACGTGCCCATGGGTTTTGGAATTTTTTATTTTTTTACAAACATAAAGAAAATATTTTAAATAAAAAAAATTATAAAAATATTATTTAGAGTGAAATGTCAATGACATTTTTTAAATTATGATAACAATGATGGTTATTTTGATTGAAAATAAAGAGACTACGATAAGTCCTATTATTATTTATAAAAATTTTAATATAATGGTGATATCTATTATTATTGACATGTAAACATAATTAATCTCGATAAAGATATGGAATTTATTAGATTGTTATTTACATTTTGACATATGTTTTTTATCCTCTATGTGTTTCTTTACTATTGGTTAATGATGACGCAGTATTATTATTATATTGAATATTTACTCATATTTAGTATAAAAAATTACTTTGTCATTATATAATTTATTTTAAAACTTATATCCATGACTTTTTTATATTGTCTATGATAAACTAGTTACAAATAACATTTTTTTTTAAAAATTTTCTTGAAGTCAATCGTAAAAATTTATGTAAAATATTTTTATAAAAATTTTCAATATTATAATCAATAAGTGCCCCCCTGTGATTTAATTTATTGGCTCCGCCATTGATTATATGATAATCCAACTACATCATATTTATATTTAATTTTTTTAATAAATTTTACATAATTTCTATTACTACATATTTTTATTTTCCAAATGAATATAAACGAAAATTAAATAGTTAGAATTAATTTTAATTTTATATTATTAATTCTTCTTCTAATTTAACTGTTATTTTTAATATCAAAATGAGTATTTATTTTAATATTTTATAATTTAATATATATCATACAAAATTATTATATGATAATTACACTTTTATAATATGATAGAACTAAAATTATCAAAAATTATATAACTAAAATTAGTATATATAAGCATTCAAATAATAATTTTACAGAATGATAGCGCTAATGTTATCAAAATAAATAATTAAAATTATTTTTTTATAATACATATTATACCATTAAATATATATATATATATACAAATAATAACATTGCGTTGCACGGGTAGTTTATTTAAAGGGTAGATTACAAATACACTCTCGGAGATTTGCTTAAAATACTAATTGTTTTTTGTGATTTGAAAAATTACAAATACCTCCCTGTTAGAATTTTTTATTTAACAGAATTAATTGAGAAAATGAAATTTCTAACTGTTCACCTATACAATAATAAAATTATCTAAATTATCAATTGAAATAAAATTTTAACATTATTAAAAACTGTAAATTAATTTGATGATTTATTAATAAAATGACCTATTTATTATGAAATTAGAAATCTTAGAAGACATAATGTAATTTCTAAAATCATAAGAAATAATTTATACTTTAAATAAATTTCAGGGATGTGTTTGTAATTTATCCTTATTTAAATTACCCAAACATTGACCGTACACGTGTCCAAAGTACTTGACTTTTTATGCACTCGATAAGAACATTGTGTTCAATCACTGTTCATAAATTCCTAATCTTATATGTTCCTTTCTGATGGTATGCCCCTATTTTTCCTATATTATCACAATGGCAGTGGCTTTTCTTGGGTCCACCATCTGGATTGGGGGGTTCAGTTTAATTTATTGGATTTATTTTTAATTTTTTTTTTGATAATTTAAATCGTTTATATTTTAAAATTTATTGAGTACATTTTTTATGTAAAAAATCACGTTGATCAAATAACAGATACTATGTATTCCGATCATTTTTTTATGAACCGTTAATTTTTTAATAGTCTATTTTTTTTCGGACAAAAGTAATTCGAATATACAGTATCCGTTGCCCAAATTAAAATTTATTTAAGTTTAATTTATTTGTTAAATAAATGAGTTTAAAGTAAGTGATCAATCAAACTTAGTTGACCTAATCTCTGTTAGAAATGATTTTGGAAAAAAACTGGGAAAAACATAATTTTTTCTTAACTTTGGTCTAATTTTTAGGTGAGACTCATATGCCAAAGTTGGCGAGTCTAAGTGGTAACGCGCTTTATGCCGCATTGTAATTCACGTAGTATATTTGGTTGCTCAAAACCATTATCTGGTGAATGGGAAATTGAAGCCAAAGTGAGCTCTATGGAAATGGAGTTTTTGGTGGAAATTCCTTAAGGTTTGAATAAAGGCTTATCCCACATTAGTTTGGTGGAAAGAATTTTATTGGTTTATAAAGCTTGAGTTTGTAACTTGGGGAGGGCCTCGAGGGGAACCCCAAGTTTGTAGAAGGGAGATGTTATGGGCAAATTGAGCTAGACCCATTGGACCCAAAAATAAACACACACGAGCGTCGTCGCCGCCGTCGCCGTCCGTCCGGGCTGGCCTCGGCCAGGGTGTTACAACCTAAACCCGCCCCTATAGGTTTAGTGTCATAACCGGCCAGTAATCCTTAGATTACCAAAGGCCTCTTAACATAATAATGTATAATTAGGGTTGCAGAAGCAAATACATAAAATATACATAGTCCATCGAGCTGTGAAAACATACATAGGACAGATAATGTTAAACTTTATAAACATATGAGTGACGTCAAAAGATACAATGTTTACACATCACTTCATGTGCATAAAAACAGAGAAACTTGTTTATGAAGCAAAAGAACAAAGTCTTATACAGTCATAATAACACTGCCACCAAACTTAACTAAATCCAAAACCTTCTCGGGAGGCACAAAGGTTAGCTAACAAAAACTAAAACGATAGGTCCTCAACTCTGAGCCTGGTCATGTGTTTGATCACCTACATACACTACAACAAAATTGACTTTTTATGGCTTGCAATGCATGCCGTAAAAACTCTTTCACAACATGCACACAAATGCTGTTATATGACATGCCGTGGAAAGTTGAGCATCATTTACGGCATGCAAGTAAAGTTGTAAAAAGTAATAAATTAAACATTAATGACATACTTTGTATGTCGTATATAACTTTTTACGACATTTTTATCATGTCATAAATCATCATACTTTCCATGACATAATTTTGCATGCCATAGAAGATTATTTTTAATATATTTATGGCATACTTTGTATGCCGTATATAGTATTTTACGACATTTTCTTGCATGTCGTAAATCATCACACTTTTCACGACATAATTTTGTATGCCGTAAAAGGTCATTTTTAATGTATTTATGACATGCCTCGTATGCCGTATATAATCTTCTACGACATTTTCTTACATGCTATAAATCATTACACTTTTCACGGCATAATTTTGTATGTCGTAGAAAATTATTTTTAATATAATATATATATATATAGGAACATGACCTTGCCTAACCGTATGTAGACAATAGCTTATAAAATGCAACCTATTACAAACCAAGCAGAAGCAACAACTATGAAGTAAGCAAAAAAATCTAATATCCATACACCAAACAAACTGCATACTAACTTTTATCCTCAACTTCTATCATATCAAGCTAATAACAACCTCAAACATACAAATCAAAAAAAGTATCCAAATCATAAAATTCACTAATCTCTAAAATATGACTTTAAACATCCAAAAAGTATAACTACAAATCGTAAATCAATTAGTCCAATATTTCGTCCAAAAGAATGAATTGACTAGGCCATGTAACTGTACTTCCTATTGCATCTTGAAGATCATACATCTCATGAGTAGAACGAAACAACGGCACGTTGACTGTTACGTGGTTCACCCATACTTTCCAACACAAAGGTCCAAGAATTGCATGATGTACCTTTGACTTGGAATCCCTTTATGTAATTTGGCCTTCTGCAACCACCAAGTTTGACCCCTCCCAATGCAACAACTTGCATTTGACATTTGCTAAGCTCGACACACCATTACTTTGATCCTACAAAAATTAAGAGTATATAAGCATACTGCATAACATTCATCCCATTTACGAAGTATTAGTTCAACAAAGGAAATGAAAGGTACCATCCAGTGTTCACATCACCCTTTTTTTTTAAATTTTTATTTCAAATACAGTGTTCACACTATTGTAGAATTATTTTAATACAGGTATCTAATGCACTCCTTTGGCACATAATAGGTATCTAATGCACTCCATGAGATCCGTAGCTAGGAAAAAATAATTTACTCGCTTGATCAAGTATGTTTAGTAGTAAATAAACTACTAAACATGTGTACACGAATGGAAGTGTTCACCTACACATTACTTATTACCATACTGGAACAATCAATGCAATTAATCCGTTGATCCGGATTTTTTTTTATCTCACCAAATGGTACTCTTTCCATTTGGGTATATGTTCTCTGTATAAGTTCTGAGTCTATAACATTGTAATATGATACAATAATGCAAAAACACAAATATTACAGTGCTGGAACTGAGTCTTAACTAGTCTAATAAGAACTTGCCATGAGTAGATTTAATCCACAATACTATAGTCAAGGACATCTAGATCGGAGGAACCTAATGAAGCAAGACAACATCATAAATATGATTTTATTTCGTCTAGAACTGGAGAAAAGAAGGGGCATGAGATACTGTATCCCAAAAATCCATGTCCCCCTGTTCCAATACACTCCTCTCAGTCACACGATAGTGTCCCAAGATTCCCACCATATTTTGCTGTTATGAGTACATTTGGGGACAGGAAGACATGAATTTTGAGACACAAAATCGATGACCAAAACAAAGTAACCAAAAAGGTCCACGTTCTAGCAAAGAATAGTTACACCTCTCAGTTTTTAGGTGAAGATCAACTATAGTTTAATAGAGTAATTTTACGACTTTTGTAAGCTTTTGTCAGCAATAATGAAAATTTTACAAGTTTGCAAAAGCTCAACCTATGGCAATATTGCAGCCAAGGGCGCAAAGAGGATCTCTAATAGCCATCAAGCACTTAACAAGTAAAAATTATTTGATTAAAATCATCTAATATAGTTTTGCACAATTTTACTTTCAAAACATAAGTTGTGGAGGTACAATAGATGCTTACTCAAATGCATATAGCACTCCATGCAGCTTATCTCTGATCCATACATCATTTCTAGTAGTATGAATGTTAAAAATTTGCATATCAACAAAATGCGATAGCCGGTTCATGAATGTGTATTTGATCTCCAAAATTTTCCCCTTGTCTTTAACAATAATAAGTATAGCAAGTAATTTACTTATGTTAACCGTAATGTAAATTCATAAATTTCTAATAGAAAAAGAATAATAAACTGTATTTGTTTGACATATTTCTAAAACCCATGTACAGCCCATAGTCACACATACACCATAATCCAGTTATCTGCTAATAATGTATATAGTCCTGTTCTAAAGTTTTTTAATGCGACAGAAAAATTAAAGCATAAATAGTTTACTTCAAAAAAAAAGAAACCCATTTTAACAGAAGTTCTATAATTTTGGGAAGTTTTAACTTCCACATTGTCTATCTCATTCTATCTACATGTCACACAATCCTACTATCTACCATGTCTAGGTTAAGGAGGTAAAGAGGCATTCAAGAGCGAATCAAGAAAAGAATAACAAACGCATTTCACATCCCCTCTCCCTCAAGGGCCATATAGCTTCAATGCTTTCGAAAAACAGTATAACTTACCATATCTAAACCAGTTTGAAGGTTTGCAATTGAAGAACCACCACGTTTAGATAATTTCATAGCTTCAATGTTTTCAGTAACAGAACCAACTTCATTCACCTAAAAAACCATAAAAACACTTCATTAAGCATATAGCTACCACATAATTCCAACAATTAAAGACATGAAAAGTAGATAAAAATGTTTTGAAAATACTATTTTCACTCACTGAAGTTGGAAGGTTGTCATGAGGAGTAGATTGGAGTAGATTGGAGCTTCTTTGGGAGGGATTGGTACCCTATAATCAAAGATAAACATGCAAGTGATTTAAATATAAAATAACAAATTAAAGACAAACAAATTATGTGCCATGACATTATATTATCATGTTTAGCTTTTCCTCTTACATCATTTTGCCTTCTTTCTTTGATAAGCATGGCTCTTATCTCATCGAGTTGTTGTTCTAAGTCCAGCACCTTGCTTTCAAGTTTTCTCACGTGCTCATTTTGGTGTACTTGTGCATCAACCTTAGATGGTAATGCCCCAAATCCCAGCCCTCGTACACTCCCACGACGCTCGGGACCAAAAGTATGAAAAATCGCATCATCTTTTATAGATTTTGGATCCTCATCAGTAGAAGCCTTATGAAGTTCTTGAACATTTTTCTAAAAATATAAAGCATGTCTTAATAAATTAATGTGAATGCAAATTATAATACCAAAAAATAAAAATAAAAAATGAAGTAATATTGGTACCACAGTTGCATCAAGCACTTCATTCATGGATTTTCCTTCCTTCCTCATATGCCCTTTAATCCAAACATCAACTCTTGATATGGATGATGGTGCTCGACTTTCTCTTCTCTAGAAAATAAAATAGAAAATGAAAATCAACATGATTAAAACAATCTCAAAGTATTTTGCATGATGTGTTTCCTATTGCAATCATGTATTTTGAATCTAAGCTGCATTTGCATTTAAACAAAAATTTAGTGATTAGAAAAAACACTTGAGTTGACAGTATAATAATGAATTAAATAAATATATGTTACCTTCACACAATTTCAAGATTCAACTGTTAATAAGAAAATTTAACAACAATAAATTATGAATAATCAGGCTTAAAAGAAAGGATTCAACTAAACAAAGTAGCTACCATGTATCATACAACTTTAAGTAGTTCCAATAACTCTCAAGGAAAAATATGCACACACAAAACTTGTAAACACTGTAAATTGCACATAATATTCAAGAACTGGTCAAAATTATTAAGAGGCGTCTATGATGAGTTGCCTCACCAATTTACAAGAGATGTACAGTAGTCTCCACTAGATTTTGGGCATTGGCTAATTCTAAGTTCAAAAGAAAATATGGATACTAGCACCAATTGAAAGAGCAATATCTGAAAATGATAATCAATAAGGTGTCAAAACAACAAAATATGATATCTTCATTGCTTGATTACTTAATTATATTATTTACATATATATATATATTTATCTTAATTGTTACTATTTTTGGCAAAATCTACAAATACACTAGATTTGACTTTCATACAAACATCTAATCAGTTTAGATTTTCTAGAATGGCTGAATCACAAAAACTTGTCACACCTAAACAGCCTTCTTCCAAAGAGTACGCGCATACTAACATATGTACTGGATTGATATCACACAGGTCAGCTGCCTTTATAAATATTCAGTAATAACTTTTTTCATCAAAATAAGCAAATGCAAACAAAACATCAAATATTGCTATGTTAAGAAGAAAGGCAGGCTAATTCTTTTTTCTCTTTTTATTTTGTTTTTTGGTACGTAGAGAGAGCCATTTTTACGTACCTGGACCATTTTACAAAACCAATCTAACCATACATACAATAAAATTGTCAATATGACTCTTCCTACAGAAAAATAATTGGTATGACTTCAAATACCTAGGATTGTAGCGAACGTTGAACATGTTTCTCATAGATATAGCATTCACAACAGCACTGATAGTGCCAACATTCAACTCCTAGCTAGAAAGAGCTTGAAAAGTAGAATCAGTTTTGACTTGAGCCGCTCTTCGGATTCCCAATCTCAATTCTCCATCACCACCCCTGCCAAAAATTAAATATAACTACCCAAAACAGGTAGTCAACATCATTTCAAATTTAGGTTCTTACCTCGGAAAAGCACTGACATCTCCTGAGACCACTTCTTCTTGTTGATAAATGCACTCCAACCAAGAGGTCGCCAGATGCCTTCGAGGCTGGCCTGCTCAATGGAAAATATACATATATGTATATATATGAATTTCACCCTAATTTACTGATGATAGCATATTATTCAATTTGGTCTAAGTTGAAATAAATAAGAAATCAGTATAAGAATAAATGATAAAGGTATATAAAAGAAAAGACTATTCCAATCTATAAGCCACAATCATTACATTTTGTCTGAGTTCAAATGCCACCACCTACGTAGTTAGCAATTCACTTCCACATATGCTTACAGACACAGTACAGTGTAAATACATGCCATGCGATCCTCAATGATGTGGTGAACAGAGAATGCTACATGTACACCAATTGACTTCCACATATGCTTACAAACACAGTGAAGAAGCAAAGACAGTATGTGAACCTATCAAACACCTAACAAAAATAACACACTCATATTAACTTAAACATCAGTGGTACAAGATTTGCTTACTTAATCAAGAATGGAATTATTTTTCCACAAAGGGTTTGTTTGCGAACTTGGACTACATATCTAACAGAGGTTTTCCAGATTGGAGGTAATTTTATTCATCTTTAGATAGGGAATTAAAGGTTAATCTTACCATTTAATGAAAGCCCATTTTCAGGATTGCAATCTGGCCAAGCATCTATGAAACATGGTACTTCAAAAAAATAGTCATAAAAATAGTCTAACTTAGAGGGCTGACTTCTGAGGATGGAAATGCTTATTTCAGCCTTTTTATTTACAAGCTTCTCATACAGACTCTAACTTCTTGTATTGATCTCTTCTCTGATCTAATAAATGATGTTTTCTTATTAACAACAAATGGAAAATAATTTAAAATGCACAGATGTCAGCATATAACTTTGGTTGCAATATATTAGAACAATGAAGCACAACTACACTACTAGATCATAAAAGCAAAATAGCACATTCAGGACCCAATCACTCAAAACAACACAACTTGGATTGTCAAGTGAACCATAATATCAAAAAATGATGGAGGGAAGAACCTTTCCAACATACATAAAGTCTCAGCAACATCTTCTTCAAGTAGTTCTAATTTATTCCTATCAATCACTCTTTGACATATTTGATTGAAAAAAGTGCACAATCGAAATATTGCATTCCTTGGTCCCTCTGGTAAAAGTCCTCTCAACGCTACTGACAACAACTGTTGCATCAAGACGTGACAATCATGTGACTTGAGGCCTATCAGCTTGCACTCTTCTAATAAAACACAATTAGCAATATTGGAGCTATAACCATCAGGCAACTTTAAATCATGTAACCTAGAACAAAAGATCTGCTTCTCGACTCTTGAAAGTATATGTGATGCCGGTGGCAAATAAAAATGAGTTCCTCTATTCTCCGCATGCAATTTTTGTCTAATGCCCATTTCTTCCAAATCTTTACGAGCTTTAAGGCCATCCTTTGATTTCCCCTTCACATTCAATAGTGTGCCAATGATACTTTCGCAAACATTTTTCTCAATGTGCATTACATCCAAGTTATGACGCAAAAGTAATGCCTGTAACATCAATCAAATACTCATTCTATAAAAAATAAGAATAACAAATTCAACTAATTTTGAAAATAGGAATTCTACTTTCTTTAGACTTACATCCCAATATGGTAAATTGAAAAAGATGGACTTTTTCTTCCATGGTTGAACACAAACTGGCTCTTTTTCTTTGATGGTTTGGGACTTTTTCCTTTTTCTCTCCTTTGTTGCTTTTTCCCAATTATTTTCAATGTCTTTAACTACACTGAAAACATTAGAACCATGGCTCTAGATAAACATCTATGTTGTTGCCTGGTTTCTTTGGCCCTGGAATTAGTAATGTCAACATGATATTTTCCTTTGCCATGCATAACCATGGGGGAAGGTTATATGTAACTAACATCACTGGCCGCAACTATACTTTGAGCTAAGATTGGCAAAAGGATTAAACCCATCTGTTGAAAGACCAAGTCTAAGATTTCGTGGATCTGATGCAAAAGAAGGCCACTTTTGATTGATTGATTCCCATGCTAATGAGTCAACTGGATGTTTCATCTTGTCATCTTGGCTTTTGTGAGAGGAGTGCCACGTTAATTGCTTTGCCCTCTCTTGTGACTTGAACATCCTTTTAAATCTTGGTATTATTGGAAAATATCGCAACACCTTCGCAGGAACCCCCTTTTTAATCTTCTTAGTGCGTTTATCTACTTTCCAACGTGAATAATTGCATTTCGGACACGTCTCCTCAAGCTCTAAATCTTTTCTAAACAAACAGCAATCATTCACACAAGCATGGATTTTCTCATATCCTAGATCAAAGGCTTTGAGCATCTTTTTTGCTGAATATATAGATTTGACAAGCGTGTTATCTTCTGGTAGCATATCAGACACTATTCGAAGAAGTTCATCAAAGCTTTCATCAGAATGATCATGTGTAGCTTTATGCTTGTATAAAGCAACAATTGCTGAGAATTTAGTGTACTTTGTACACCCTGGATATAAAGGAGTGTCAATATCTTCTAATGATTGTGTTAATTCTCTCTCTCTACTTTCACTTGTAGACTCTGCAAAATCATCATCTTTAAAATGCACGTCTCTGAACATCTTATATGTATCTGAAATTTCAACATCTTCCTAATGTGACGATGCAATTAGTTGTTCCCCATGAAGGAACCAAGAAGTATACTTAGGATCCATCCCTTCCATGACCAAGTGCTCGTACACAATCTCACAAAATTGGTGAGATAGATTTCGACAATTTCTATAAGGGCAAACGATCATTTCAAGATTCCCTACATTCGCCTTAGCTATATCTACGAATTTGCGTACTCCATCCAGATAATCCTTCGACACTCTGATAATTTTACATCAAACTTTATTATTCCAATAAAATGACCATATAAAAGCTTAAAAGTTATTGTGTTTGAGAAAAAAAAACCTTGAAAGATGCACCCAAGATTTATCCATGTAGACCTAGGTAATCTCTTGGATACGATTGTGCTTAGAGCTACATGTAATCTCTGGATCCAAACCCAAGTAAATGAGTCCATTTCCAATGAAAGAAGAGGGAAGCAAAAATTTAAAATAAGGGCAATACAATTCTATTTCTTGTCAACCAAACAAATAAATTAAATTATATAAACCATACATATGTCTACTAGGAGTTTATGTTAATAGGAATTGATGTTAGTCACTACTATTGGTTGGGCATACCAATTTAGTTCATAAGAGTTTATTCTTTTATACCATACTGTGTATTTAATTTTGACAAGGGGTTGATGCAGTGAGGAATCTGGTACTCAATGGATTCAACGACAGTACTACTAGATTTAATCTGGAGCAGAAGTACAAGTATCACAAGGTTTGAGTATAATTGCAAGGGTTACAGAAAGCACCATCTAAATAATTTTCTCTATTAAATCTTATTTGATAAAATATATTACCATTTCTTGTTTTTCCAGTCAGTCTTGTCCAATCTATATATTTTTCAGTAGACTTTAAGATTTTTTTTTTTTATGGGGATAAGTGAAGATTTGCTTTTTTTATTAGTAAGGAAAGAAATGTTGTATATCTCAATGCTGATTTCTTGACTATTCTGGCCAGCAGTCATTCAGACAATAATTTGGTTGAATTGGGAAATGAGACTGTCAAGGAAGATGATCAAGCTGTTTTGCTGGAAGGAGGGCTCACAAAATCAGCTTCGGCGAAGTTTTATACTTCCTCCATTAAAGCAAACTTAATTAGGCAAGCTTGCTGTTTGTATACAATCTTTCAGTAGACATCCCACTCTAGTTGCTTGTATTGTAGTCTTTCTTACCTTCATACCACTTTATTATCTAGGTTTTTAACCTTGGAAGACTCTTTTTTGCTAGAAAACCGATCAACTTTCAGAGCAACGTAAGTCATACTGTTTTATAGTGTTGGTCATGATGAGAAATACTTGTCTAATGTTTATTCCTTCTTATATGCAATGACAATATCCTTTATAGGGCTAAGTTTGGGTCAATTCTGGTGTATTTCTACATATGTGACCGCATGCATCTATTAAGCGAGAATCTACAAAGGTACTTTTATTGTTATTATAATTTGTTTGCATTATGTTTTAATCCTTATTTAATTATGACTATCAGGTTCCTAGTTTTGACTTATACCTCTATTACAAATGATAAATCATAATGATTATGTTCGCAATGCTGAAGTTAACATTCTGAAGCATCCATTCAACAAACAACACTTATCCGTGTCTTTAAATAGTCATTTCCACAATAGGAGATGCAAATATATGAACTTGGAATGGAATGTGAATGTGAATTAAACACAGAATTTCTCAATTGCTTTTTTGATGGGATTTAGATAATTTATGTGGTCTTGTCCATGTGCAAATTCATATCTTACTTGGACTAGGTTAATGGAAAATAATTTTACATTTTCTATCTGAAACAAAATTCTATAAGCATGCATATTGCAAATTTACTTGTTATTGCAATATTACATGTCATCAAAAAGGCCTAAATCAAAGATCAAAATTGATCAGTTCAAAGAATTTTGCTTCATCTATTTTGACCAGTTATTGAGGGAAAAAAAATATGAAATGAACAACATTCCTTATCTGAGTTATGTGGACATGGACACCCCCATTACCTCATCCCCTTAATGTCAAAATTAAATACAGTGAGGAATCTGGTACTCAATGAATTCAACGACAGTACTACTAGATTTAATCTGGAGCAGAAGTACAAGTATTACAAGGTTTGAGTATAATTGCAAGGGTTACAGAAAGCAAATATCGAAAGCCATTTATCTGTTATATGTTCTGCCCTTTGGGTGGGAATGTTCATGTATGTCTGAATTTGAAAGACTCTTATTGATTGCTATCATATTCCTAGTATTATATGATGAGTTGAATCAAGTTGAAAACTATGTAATTTGAAATGTGGTATAAATAGATAACAAGTATATAGCATTATTGGCCTAAAATTTATGTTCAAGGCCTGACTATCTGAATCAAGTTAAAAAACAATTGATCAAATCAAAGTGCAAATTGCTCAAAACAAAAACAAATTATACATTATTATACAAATTGAGATTCCATCAACAAATTATTATACAGCAAATTGCTCAAACTCGACGGGAAGAGCTTGAGGGAAAGAGAGAGAGAGAGAAACGGTGGTGCTCACCTTAGTAGACGATGGTCCCTGCTTCCCTCGCCGGTGCAGATGGTGGAGGCGGTGGAGCTTCGAAACCTCAAAATCGAAATTGCCAATCGCTCTGAGATTGGATCTAAGATGAATCACCAATTGCTCTGAGATTAGATCAAACAGGGCTGAAGAAGGCTGATTCGATTGGTTGAGAGAGATTAGGGTTTAGAAAGGGTTGAGAGAGAGAGAGAGAGATTGAGGCTAGAGAGTGAGATAGATGTTTATTTTTTTTCAGTTTTTTGTTTTAGTTATTGTAATATTTTAAATAATTTTTTTTTTTACTTTTTAAATTCAAATAATTTATATATACTTAAAAGAAATATTTTATTTTAATTTTAATAATATTTTACTTTTTAATTTTTTTAAAAAAAATTCACTAAATTCAAAACAATATATAATTTAATACATTTTATATATATTATATTTTATTTTATTTTACAAATATTTTATTTTTAGTTGTATTCAGATTAGGCACATCTAAAAAATAAAAAATAAATAAATTATTAAAAGAAGGAAAAATATCAAATCAAGGTAATTTAAAAAAATAATAATTACAAATTAGTGAGAAGCCATATAAATATTAATCATTAAAATTATAAACGTTTTCATGAATGTGTAATTTTTTTTTTTCAAAATCCCACTGGGTGCAATTATCCCTTAAAAGAGACATTAAATTATAAAATAATGTATAAATTATTTTTTATGTTGTCCTCAATTAGGAAAATTTAAGGTGAGAAGCTTGGTTAGAAATTGTTAGCTTTTTTAAATTTTAAAAAAAAAATCGGATTGAAATTTTTTTAATAAAAGTTTTCACGACATGCTAATGCATGCCGTGTAAAAGTATAATATTTTACGACATGAAATATATGTCATCTTAAGTACAAATATTTTATGACATATTTTTGTATGCCGTGAAAATATATATTTTTTAAGCATGCCATAAAAAAAATTCAATATTTTTTTTGCAAAAGTTTTCACGACATGTTAATGCATGCCGTGTAAAGTTATAATATTTTATAACATGAAATGTATGTCGTCTTAAGTGCAAATATTTTACGGCATATTTTTGTAAGTCGTAAAAACATACATTTTTTACGGCATACTTTTGCATGCTATAAATATATGAATCAACGACTTACATGGTATGTATGCTATTATTGACAAAACATTAACAGCTTGCAAAAAAAAATGCCATAGAATATACAAACTACGACATGCATTTAATGCATGTCGTAAACATGATGCCGTCAATAGTTAGTTTTGTTGTACTGATACATAGTATAAATAGTGAGCGGAAGCCCAATGAATAATAACAGAGTAAAGGGTTAAATGAATGATGTCCCATAACTAAGCTTATACATAGAATAAATTCATATTCTTATTCTTATTCAATGCGTATACAGAATTCAGAATTCATGCTTGATCATACATAGTTTATTCGTTAGCGCTAACAGGTCATTTACAAAGCATCATAGATCATACTTGTCAGTTCCATAGAGAAACCTCCGACCGGGTACAGATAACTTGTCAGTTCCATAAAGAAACCTCCAGACTGGGAACGGATAACTTGTCAGTTCCATAAAGGAACCTCCAACCGAGTACAAATAACTTGTCAGTTCCATAAGAAACCTCCAATCTGGGTACAGATGGTATACTTGAATCATAGCATAAATACCACAAACATTTGCTAGAGTTGGATAATCATTCATAATATAAAACATGGCATTTCATAGAATAAATCTTATTCTATATACAGAAAATAATTTAACTTGAACATAACTTTACTGAGTTATTACTCACAGATAACAGATAGCTCCAAGTAAACGTACAAAGTAGGCAATTCAGATATCTTGTGGCACGTGACCTACACAAATACAGAACGAATGCATACTGAATTACACACCCATAATCATTAACTTAGTTCTTTCTTGTCTTGGCGTGTTTCTACTTCTTTATCCTCATTAAGATGTTTTAAACTTGGCCTAAGAATGCCTAAGATGGAAAGATGATGCAAAAATGTATTTAAAAACATTTAACAAAAATTGCTGAAAATAAGGTCCTCGCTCGAGCGTAACTTCCTATGCTCGAACGGACATGCAAAATGTAAGTGATTGCTCGAGCACAAGATCTGTCGCTCAAGCGGTCTGTAAACTTTTGTAAAAGTGGTAGTTGCTTGCTTTTTCTGCTCGAGCGTGAGAGACATGCCCTTACTCAAGCGCAACTTGTGGCGCTCGAGCGGTCTGCAAAACACAAAAACTTCTGGGAGCATGGATTTCACGCTCGAGCGGACTTCTGGTCGCTCGAGTGAAAGTACACGCACTCAGAGTGGTCACTCAGGCATGGATTCCTTCGCTCGAGCATAGAAGCAGAATTTTGGAATTTCCAAATTTGTTCTCAAGCTTAAAACTCAAATTCAAAGCTATTAAACTCAACCTTTGGGCCCCAAAACTTGAGAAAACATGCCCAACCTTGGACAAAATGAAGAATTGAAGATTATTTCAAGAAATCAAGGCCCAAAAGCATGTCAATTGTGCAAAATACAACTTGAAAAGTAAGAACATGATGTGAACATGTCATGCATGTGTTTATTTGAGTTCATAGCTTCCAAAACATGATCAAATGAGATATTTTACTTAAAAACATGGTGAATCCTTAAACTTCAACCAAAATATGACCATGCATGGGATAATTCTTAGACAACATGCTCTAAATGTAATGTAATGTACATGCATATATGTATATTCTATTCTACTACTTCATTAAGCTTAATTCATGCCCCAACTCACTTAATTCCTTTGAATACATATGATAAGTACCCTAATTACACAACTAAGGACTTGATTTCTTACCTTAAGCTCTTAATTCCTTGAATTCTAGTGAGTTCTTGATCAATTTTTTCAATTCTCCTTAATTCTCTAGCAAATTCCTTGTTGAAGACTTCTCCTAGGTCTCTCACTCTCTCTACACATTTGTGTGTGTGTGTGTATGAGCTCAAGATGTGTTAGAGTTGAAGAAAAGAATGAATGGGAGCACTTAAGAAGCCTATAGGCTTGCTTAATGATAGTTAATTAAGACTAATCAAATGAACCATTAAATTAATCTAATTTAATCGTTCCGAACCAAATTTTAATTAAACCCACCATAAAATTCTAAAAATTCTAATTAATACATAAATCAAATCAATTTCTGAATCGGATGACGATAAGACCTTCAATTCGCAAGCCGAAACGAAAACATGAACAGATCTTCTTACGTTAAATAGATATAAACACAAATAATGCAATGCACATGTAATTAACTCAGGATTTCTTATTAATTACTTGTTAGGCATACTTAAGCATGGATTAACGTTAATCATGGGTCGGGGTTGTTACACGGGGCTTGGGCGCGGGTGCATGGTGTGAGATTGGGTTTGTCTGGCCCAATACTTATCTTTTTAGGCCAAAAACATTTGAATTTTATTTTATTTTTTGATAAAATAAAATCTATCCAAAGTTTTAATTTCAAATTTTGATGGGAAAAAAAAAATTCAAATTTTTTTTTCACTTCTTCTGAATTTTTGTATAGATTCGAATATGTTCAATATAGTTTTTTATCTGTTCGAAATTTAAACCCAACAAATCTGTATCGGTTCATTTAAACCGAACAGGTATAATACATGTTCAAACAGGTTTTGTACATTTTTAATTCAAATCAAACAGCCACGAATTTTCCTATATAAAGACAATCTCTCATTTGGTTTTTTCATATAATCTTCGTATATAATTCTGTCAATACTCTCTGTATTTTGCTGCATACAATTTTTTATGAGAAAGAGTGTAAACATAAAGAGTGTTCGTTGTGCAAACAATTTTGTAGTGCTGCTATTGTTTGTTGTTAATCATTTTATTCTGGGAGATAGACATCCACAATCTAAAAGTACCATGGAGAGGACGAATCTATTTTAAGGACACAGTGTTAAACACTGGACTTGATCAAAAATGTGCTCGACAAATAAATAAGGTAAGTATTTAATTTATTTTCAATTTATTTATTTATATTAGATTTTGATTTTGTTTTTGTTTTTGTAACAAAATAAAAATCTGTTTTATTTTATTTTATTTTATTTTATTTTTATTTACTAGTTTGATTTTTGTAATCAAATAGTCTCTTTCCTTTCTTTATTTCTTCTATTTGTTGTTAAGCACACAAAAATTATTTATTCATAATACAATGAAGATTGTCCAACAATCTTAAGACAGACTATTTTTTAGAGTCTTCATTGTATTTATTTTTCTATGCTTTCACAAAGTGATATTCTAGTTGGAGAATACAAATAGTAGTAATATCCTGTTTGACAAATAGTAGTACTATACTATTTATTTTCTTTGACAACTAGTAGTAATATACTGGTGTCATTAACAATTGCAGAATATTAATTTGTGTTACAGAAAATTATTGTGGTATTTTATTTTTCTAGTTTTAGTAACAAGAAAAGTAAAATTATTTTGTGTTATAATTTATTTTCTAGTTTGAGTAACTAGAAAATTAAATTATGTTTTGGTTTTTCTGATTTTTGTAATAAGATATTATGCCTGCTGAAAGTAGTACTCCAAATCCGATCGTTACAACGACTCCGGTCCTTATCCAGAACTATGTTCAAGTTCTAATAAATCATGAAGAAAAACAGGAAAAATTTAATGGCACTGAGTTTAAGAGATGGTAGCAGAAAATGCTGTTCTATCTTGCAACTCCAAATTTGGACTAGTTTTTTCGTGAAGAGGCTCCAGTACTTAGAGAGAATGAAAGTGATCAGCAAGTTGTTGCCACTGTAGAAGCTTGGAAACATTCTGATTTTCTGTGCAGAAACTACATCCTCAAAGGCCTTGACAACATACTGTATAATGTTTACAGCCCTCTGAAAACAGCAAAAGAATTGTGGGATTCTTTGGAGAAAAAATACAAGACAGAGGATGCTGGCACAAAGAAATTTGTTGTTGGTAAATTTCTGGACTTTGTTATGGTAGACTCCCAAACGGTAGTTTCTCAAGTTCAAAATTTTTAATTAATTTTTCATGATATTTATTCTGAAGGTACATCTCTTAGTGAGTCTTTCCAAGTCGCTGCTTTAGTGGAAAAGTTACCACCGGCTTGGAAAGATTTCAAAAATTATTTAAAATATAAACGCAAAGAGATAACCATGCATGAACTTATTGTAAGACTGAGAATTGATGAAGATAACTGTAAGGCTAAAAAGAGGAATAGTAAAAATCTCATTGAGTTTAAGGCTAATGTGGTTGAACAAGTGCACAAACCACATAACAAAAAGAGGAAGTTTGCTGGAAATGATCCTAAACAAGGCGAAATAAGAAGTTCAAAGGAAAATGCTATAACTGTGGCAAGACCGGACATCAAACTTCTGATTGCCGCCGCCCTAAGAAGGATCGCGGAAGTATAAGCAAGAAGACCACCAATTAAGCCAATGTGACAGAATTAGATTATATCTCTAACGGGGTAAATGACATCAATCTCTCTATTGTGGTGTCTGAGGCTAATTTAGTTGGAAATCCCAAAGAATGGTGGGTTGACACTGTGGCAACTCGTCACATTTGTGCGGACAAGAAGATGTTCATTACTTACAATAAGGTTGCAAATGGTGAACAACTGTTCATGAGAAATTCTTCCACTTCTGCTGTGGCTTGACAAGGAAAGGTGATCTTGAAGATGACATCAGGGAAGGAAATTACGCTCAACAACGTACTGCATGTACCAGACATCCGGAAAAATTTAGTTTCTGGTTCTTTATCAAGTAAAAATGATTTTAGGCTTGTATTTGAGTCTGATAAATTTGTATTAACAAAGAGTGAAATATATGTTGGTAAGAGATACATGAGTAATGGTCTCTTCAAGTTGAATGTAATGACGGTTGTACCAAAACTTGCTATTAATAAAAATAACACATCTTTTGCTTATATTCTTAAGTCAAATTTATGGTATGGTAGATTAGGACATGTAAATTTTGATGCTTTGCGTAGATTAATTGGTTTAGATTATATACCAAAGTTTGAAATTAATCCTAATAACAAATGTGAGATTTGTGTAGAAGGAAAACTAACTAAGGCTCCATTTAAATCGGTTGAAAGAAAAATCGAACCTCTAGAATTAATACATACTGATGTATGTGATCTTAAATTTGTTCAAACTAGAGGAGGTAAGAAATATTTCATAACATTTATCGATGATTGCACAAGATATTGTTATGTATACTTACTTAGAAGTAAAGATGATGCATTAGAAATGTTTAAACTCTACAAAACTGAAGTTAAAAATAACTTGGTAAAACCATTAAAATGGTTAGAAGTGATAGGGGTGGTGAATATGATGCACCGTTAAATGAATTATGTGCACAACATGGCATTATTCACCAAATTACAGCACCCTATTCTCCACAGCAAAATGGAATTGCTGAAAGGAAGAATAAAACCCTTAAAGAAATGACAAATGCTATGTTACTAAGTTCAGACTTACTACAGAACTTGTGGGGGGAAGCAATATTGTCTACTAATTATGTTCTTAACAGAATACTCCACAAGAAAACTAACAGCACTCCTTATAAAATGTAGAAAGGTTGACCATCTTCCTACAAATACTTAAAAGTGTAGGGGTGTTTGGAAAAGGTAGAAGTTCATGTTCCTAAAAAGACTAGGATATAACCAAAACCAGTAGATTGTGTGTTTATTGGTTATGCTCAGAATAGTAGTGCATATCAGTTTCTGACTTACAAATCAAAAATACCTGATATAAATGTGAACACTATTATAGAGTCAAAGAATGCTGTGTTTTTTTGAACATGTTTTTCTTACAAGAAAGGACATGAATTAAGTTCATAGAAAAGAACGTATGATTGTACACAAAGTCAAGAGACTAATGACAATCAAACACAAAAAACTAATAATGGTCTCGACCAACAGGATTTAACTGATGATAAACCAAGACGAAGTAAGAGAGTAAAAATATCAAAATCCTTTGGTCCATATTTTCTGACATACTTGTTAGAAAATGAACCTTAAAGCTTTAAGAAAGCAATAACAGGTCCTGAAGTACCTTTATGGAAAGAGGCTGTTAATAATGAAATTGAATCCATTATGCAAAATCTTACTTGGGAATTGGTGAATCTTTCACCTGGTTCTAAACCTCTTGGATATAAATGGATATTCAAAAAAAAAATGAAAGCAGATGGTTCAATAGACAAATATAAAGCAGGACATGTAGTAAAAAGTTACAGACAAAAGGAAGGTCTAGACTATTTTGACATATATTCTCTTGTGACAATAATAACATCCATCTGTATTCTTATTGCTATAGCAGTGTTGTATAAATTAGAAATATATCAAATGGATGTTAAGACAGCTTTCTTAAATGATGATATAAATGAAGAGATCTATATGGAGCAACCCGAAGGGGTTGTAGTACCAAGGCAAGAAAAGAAAGTTTGTCGGCTTGTAACATCTCTTTATGGATTAAAACAAGTGCTTAAGCAATGGCATGAAAAATTTGATCATGCAATGTTTACTAACGAGTTTAAGATAAATGAATGTGACAAGTGCGTCTATGTTAAAAACATTGACCAAGGATATGTCATAGTTTGTCTTTATGTGGATGACATGCTTATTATTGGAAGTAATCAAAACATGATCAAATCAACTAAACAAATGCATAATAGAAGATTTGATATGAAAGATATGGGAGTTGCAGATATAATATTAGGAATGAAAATTACTAAAACATCTGACGGATATTGTAGCGACCCTAATTTTCTTTAGTCATTATTTTTTATTATTATGGTTATTATTATCTTATTTTATTTTTGACTTTATTAATTGTGTGGTCACATGAGAGTTAATGTAATATTTAATGGATTTAATGTTGTAATTATTAATTGTGTGGGTTACATGAGAATTTATTGTGATATTTAATGTGGTGATTAATTAATTTAATGTGTTATTTAATTATATATAATTAATCCAAATCTTTAAATATTTATGTTTGTTATATTAAAAAAAAAGTGTTATATATATATAATCTTATATTTATATATATTATAATCATGTGTATTATATTATATTATATTATATTATATTATATTATATTATATTATATAATAGTCATATTAGATTAGAATAGGAAATTAGGTTAATATATATATAATCAATTATAAGAATGCAACTAGGTTTAGGAGTTTACAAGGAATCCTAGCAGCCAGCAGCCACGGGGAAGAAAAGAGAGAGAGAGAGTAATCAAAGAAAAGAGAGATAGAGGGGAGAAAGAAAGAAAAAGAAAAAGAAAAAGAAAAAGAAGAAGAAGAGAAAAGTAAAGAAAAAAAGAAAGGGGTTTTGGGTTTACTTCAGTGGTTCAATTAATCCTCTTGCTCTTGCTTCAATCTTCAAAAATAATTGTGAGTACAAATCCTATTTTCCTTTATTATGTTTGATTCGTTAGTTTATTTATTTATTTATTTTATTAGGTTGATGTGATTTGATATTTTTGTATGTGGATGTAGAGGATGAATTAACTTAATTATTTTGATTAGTGTCTATGAGATGTTTAGGGTTTTTAGATGAGAGATTAATTTTATTTAATTTGATTAGTGGAACGTGTAAAATTTAGGGTTCTTAGATGATTGATTTATTTTAATTACTTTGATTAGTGATATATATAAGGTTTAAGGTGTTTAAATGATTATTGATTTTATTACTTTTTTTAGATGATTGATTAATGTAATTATTTTGATTAGTGTATATGCGATATTTAGAGTTCTTAGATGATTAATTTATTTTAATTAATTTGATTAGTGGTACGTGCAATGTTTAGAGTTCTTAGAGGTTTGATTAATTTTAATTAATTTGACTAGTGGTACGTGCAAGGTTTAGGGTTCTTAGATGAGTAATTAATTTTAATTAATTTGATTAGTGGTACGTGTAAGGTTTAAGATTTTTAGATAATTAATTGATCGTAATCATTTTAACTAGTTGGGTATGTAAGATTTGGAATTTTTTAGATGATTGATTAGTTTTAATTATGTTGATTAGACGTATATGTAAGGTTTAGGATTTTTAGATGATTAATTGATTGTAGTAATTTTAATTAGTTGGGTATGTAAGGTTTGGGATTTTTTTTAGATGATTGATTAATTTTAATTATGAAGATTAGATGTATATGTAAGGTTTGGGATTTTTAGATGATTGATTAATTTTAATTATATTGATTAGATGTATAGGTAAGGTTTAAGGTTTTTAGATAATTAATTGATCGTAATTATTTGGATTAGTTGGGTATTTAAGGTGTAGAATTTTTAGATGATTGACTAATTTTTAATTATTTTGATTAGACGTGTATGTAAGGTTTAGAGTTTTCGGATGATTGTTTGATTTTAATTATTTGAATTAGTTGAGTATGCAAGGTTTAGGGTTTTATTTTGGGTGACTTTATTAATTCTTTGAGTGATTCTTTGATCTTCAAAAAATAATTTTAAGTACAAAACCCACTTCTCTTGATTTATGTTTAATTCGTTGTATTTATTTTTATTTGTTTGATGTTAGTTTGATTTTATTTTTACATAAAGATGATAGATTAATTTTAATTATTTTGATTAGTTGTGGATATAAGATTTAGGGTTATAGATGATAGATTGATTTTAATTATTTTGACTAGTAGTGTATGTAAAGTTTAGGGTTCTTAGATAAGTGATTGATTTTAATTACCTTGATTAGTTGTGTAGGTAAAGTTTAGAGTTTTTAGATGATTAATTAATTTTAATTATTTTTATTAGTTGTGTATGTAAGATTTAGGATTTTTAGATGATTGATTGATTTTATTTATTTTGATTAGTTGTATATGTAAAGTTTAGGATTTTTAGAAGATTGATTGATTTCACTTATTTTAATTAGTTGTGTATGCAAGGTTTATATTTTTTTTTATGTATTTATTTTATGGATTTAATCACCCTCATAATTATATGAAATTGGAATAAACTTAGAATCCATAAATATTGGTTGGATGATGGATTGGTTTGTTGTTGGTATTTATTTATTTGATGTTGGTTTGATTTTATATTTGCATGTAGATGATGGATTGATTTCATTATTTGGTTAGATGTGTATGTAATGATCATGGTTTTTATATGTATTTATTTTATGATTATAATCACACTCCCGAATATATGAAACTAAAATTAATTAGAACCCGTAGATAAATTCCTTAAACTCCACCATGACTCCATGGATTGTTATTTTATTTGAGTGATGGTGAGAAAGAGTGTATAAAAAAAATGTGAGGATTATGAGAATTGTTTGATGCCTTATGCCCGGCATTGTTATATTTGTCTCATGATGTCGATGAGATGTTTATATATATTGTTGCCTCGTTCTCATGAGTAGACGAGTGCTTTGATTTGCGCGCGTACGTATATGCTAACCATCCGGGGAGTGTGAGTCAAACTCGGGACGATATCCCCGTGCAAGTTTGGCTTCGGAGTGGGTTAGGTATACGGGAGGCACATGGGATATATGTGTAGGCCAGAAGGGGAGGGCCGAAGTGGTGGAGTCAAGGTACAAAGAATTAATTATGAACTTGTATGTTAGTTCGAATTGTCTTAATTGAGTTAAGGTACAAAGTAGAAATTATGAACTTATATGTATAGTTCGAATTATATTGATGGAGTTAAGGTACAAAAATTGAATTATGAGTTTATTGATTTGTACATCTTGAAAAATAGTAATCGGCCTCAATAAATTATGAAATTTGAGTAGAGGTATGTATACGTGATTTTGGACAACTTTTGTGTTGTAGCTTTTTATTAAAAAGATAGATTAGAACTTATAATCGGATGACCTTGGTTATTGTCGGTTTGATTCATTTTGGTAATGCAGATTTTATAGGCTGTTTTAACCCACGAAACGAGCTCATTTTTATTGATTTCGTGTAAACTGAAGTAAAACATTATTCTTCACATTTTCCATGTTTTGAACTTTTTCGAAAAAAATCATCTTAGGGCAGTTTTTGTTCATTTTCAATTTCAGATTTTTCGATTGAATTCCGTCTAGAATTTTAGATCAAGTTTTCCTCTTAACCTGTTCAGTTTCTATCAAATTCGTCCACGTTGTCTTTTATAAAATTTGATTCTGTACAACTTTCGTTATTTAAGTTTTCATCAATTCGAATTATTTAAATATGAAACGGTACATTTTTATACTTCTTCAGTAAGTTACTTATGATTAATTTATACTAACATTATTTTCTTTTGCAGGATGGTGGGTCTTACTAACTTTTTATGCAGGGCTGACCCACCATATTTCTATTTCTATTTCTATTTTTGTTTACTTTATAATCAATTTATATTTCGTTATGTACGGACAAGAAACTAAATGCCACCATATCTCGAGAAACTACGTATTCGTCTCGGTGCGGTTGGAACTACTTGTCTTATCTAGTAATAAGAATTTAATGTATTTTTGATTGTGTCTGGTGGACACGTGGATGTTGATTCTTGTACTCATACCAGTATATCTGTATACTGACCCGTTTTGTCTCTTGGCAACTCGGGTGCGTTCTGTTTGAGCGCAACTAAGCTTCCTTTGCAGGATTAGTAGAGGCTTTGGTGGTGACAAGAAATAACTATGATCGTAGGACATGTCGATTGCACTTCTTTTGTTTTCTCATGTTTTTAGTTGTTAGTAGTTTATGTATTTTTATTTTCTTTTATGACCTTAGTATTTTGAAAATTTGGCATGGGTTGTAACCTTACATTATTTAAGTTGTTTTGAAGTATTTATTGTTACTTTAATGTTGGAGGTACTGGTTAGTTATAGAATTATGGTGAATGGTTTAGTTTGTGTTTAGTTTTTTTGTTTCACCCCTAGGATTTGGATGATGGAATATTGATTGGGGTTTAATCCTAAGTTAATATTTAATTGTCCAAATTTTGGGGCGTGACAGATATGCATTATTTCAATCACATTATATTGAGAAAATTCTTGGTAAATTTATCAAGGATGATATGAATGTAGCTAAAACACCTGTAGACATCAATCTTTATTTGTCGAAAAATAAAGGTGATGCAGTGTCTCAGTTAAAATACTCCCAAATCATTGGAAGCCTAATGTACCTAATGAATTGTACTCGTCCTGATATAGCTTATGCAGTCAGTAAATTGAGTAGGTACACAAGTAACCCCGAAGAAGACCATTGGAAAGCAATTATTCGATTTCTTAGATATTTAAGATTTACCCATGATCATGATTTGAACTTTACTCGATATCCCGCAGTACTCGAAGGTTATTGTGATGCCAATTGGATATCGGATATTAAAGATTCAAAATCCATTAGTAGATATGTCTTTACTCTAGGAGGCGCTACTGTTTCTTGGAAATTCACAAAACAAACATGCATTGCACGATCCACAATGGAATCTGAGTTCATTGCTTTAGACAAAGCAGGAGAAGAAACATAATGGCTTCGCCACTTCTTAGAAAACATTCCAATGTGGCCAAAACCTGTGCCAGCTATTTGCATTCATTGTGATAGTCAATTTGCAATAAGCAGGGCACAAAATCATATGTATAATGGTAAGTCACGACCTATCCGTCGTCAACATAATACCGTAAAGCAATTGCTCTCAAATGGAATAATCTCAATAGATTATATAAAATCTAAAGAGAATATTGCGAATTCATTAACAAAAGGTTTGACTAAAGAGCAAGTGTATAGTTCATCAAAGGGGATGAGATTAAAACCTATTACATAAGAGTCATCATAATGGTAACCCTACTTAAATGACTGAAAATCCCAAGAACTAAGTTCAAAAGGATAACTAAGTTATGTGTGGCTCGCCAAAAATCACCAAGGGATTAAAATTCCCTACCCATTCTTATGGTGAGAGTGATATCTGCAACATGTGTTGTATGTAGGGAATTAAGGATAAGCTTTGCTTTTAATAATTACTTATATCTTGATTTAGGCATAAAAATCAAGACGAGTATAAAAGATACTCACAATAAGAATCATCTATATGAGTGTCGAACTGGGACTGGTTCTACGAGAATGAAGAGGCTAAATTCTCTAGAAGCACTCATGAACAACCAGAAGTGTTCAAGGCCAAAATGAACACAACCGTGAGAACCACGATATGTCAGAAGATATTTTGTTTGAAATCTATTGTCTTGGCTTACACAAACGGCTGAACAATTCAATGCATCGCGTCCATTGGTTAGCTAATAAGTCTAATAGGTTATCACTAAGGAAGGTTCAAGGCCAAAAGCTACCTATCCTGATGCAAGATATTTTCAATTTATACTTTTTCGACAAATTCTGCATATTGTTGCATTTCCGTTGTCATCAAATTCCATTCATGTGGGGGATTGTCAGAAATGGTTTTGGCAAAAAACTGGGAAAAACATAATTTTTCCTTAACTTTGGTCTAATTTTTAGGTGGGACCCATGTGCCAAAGTTGGCAGGTCTAAGTGGTAACGCATTCTATGCCGCGTTGTGATTCACATAGTATATTTGGTTGCTCAAAACCATTATCGGGTGAATGGAAAATTGAAGCCAAAGTGAGCTCCATGGAAATAGAGTTTTTGGTGAAAATTTCTTAAGGTTTGAATAAAGGCTTGTCTCACATTGGTTTGGTGGGAAGAATTTTATAGGTTTATAAAACTTGAGTTTGTAACTTGAGGAGAGTCCTAGGGGGGACCCAAGTTTGTAGAAGAGAGAGGTTATGAGCAAATTGCGCTAGACCCATTGGACTCAAAAAATAAACATGTGCGCGCGCACCGCTGCCACCATCCGTTCTAGTCTGCCGGGCAGGCTGGGTTTGGGCGCAGGTGCGTGGTGTGAAGTTGGGCTTGTCCGGCCCAATACTTATCTTTTTGGGTCAAAAACATTTGAATTTTATTTTATTTTTGGTAAAATAAAATCTGTCCAAAGTTTTAATTTCAAATTTTGGTGAGAAAAAAAAAATTCAAATTTGTTTTTCACTTCTTTCGAATTTCTGTACAGATTCAAATCTATTCACTACAATTTTTTATCTGTTCGAAATTTAAACCCAACAGATCTGTATCTGTTCATTCAAACCGAACAGGTATAATACCTGTTCAAATAGGTTTTGCACCTGTTTAATTCAAACCAAACAACCATGAATTTTCCTTTATAAAGGCAGCCCCCCATTTGGTTTTTTCACATAATTTTCATCTCTAATTCTGTCAATACTCTCTGAATTTTGCTGCATACAATTTTTTGTGAGAATAAGTGTAAACACAAAGTATGTTCGTTGTGCAAACAATTTTGTAGTGCTGCTATTGTTTGCTATTGATCATTTTATCCTGGGAGATAGACGTCCACAATCTGAAAGGATCGTGAAGAGGACGAATCTGTCTTAAAGACACAGTATTAAACACTGGACTTGATCAGAAATTTGCTCAACAAATAAATAAGGTTAGTATTTAATTTACTTTCAATTTATTTATTTATATCAGATTTTGATTTTGTTTTTGTAATAAAATAAAATTTTGTTATATTTTAGTTTTATTTACTAGTTTGATTTTTGTAATCAAACAGTCTCTCACATTTTTTTATTTCTTCTGTTTGTTGTTAAGTACACAAATATTATTTATTTATAATACAGTGAACATTGTCCAACAATCTCGACTCTTATAAACTAGTGAACATAATTATATATAAATTGATATTCAGTTTTAATGATATATCAAATATATTTTCACTTTTATTTTATTTCTCTATTTGTGATTGATCTTTGTGTAAAGTTTTATATTTGATTAATTAAATTTATTTATAATATGAGTATTATTTCATATCTCGTTCATCATCTTCTTCTTCTTTTTTTCTTCTTCTTCTTCTTCTTCTTCTTCTTATGCATATTAATTTCTTTTTTCTTTCAAGCACGAGCTCCGGTACATTTATGTAGTCAAGCCAACTAAAGCCAAATTCAAATTTCTCCAATAGTTAACAAATGTTGAACTTAAACTCAACAAAATTTTCACAAATCCAAACTCGAACAACTGCAAAATTGAACTCGGCTCTGCAGCTCTAATTAGAATTCATTTGGCAATATCATAAATAAGTTGATTATTAAATCATGCCCAAAATAAACCCGACGCAATGTTCAGTTTGAATTAAAGCAATGCAATGCAACTTTTCTGCCTTTGATTCCTTTCCTACCAACTAGGTTTTGGAATATCTAGTATAAAAATATAACTAATCAATAAATTGAGCTTTAATGTTTATAAAGTAAGTAGGGTTAATTATTATAAAAAAAAAAATTTAAGGTTTCGCGTGTTTTTCAATTTAAATCCTAGAATTTTAATTTCGACAAATTAAATCCTGAACTTTTATCCGTATTTCAATGTGAACCTTCTATCCATCTCCGTCTTCTTTATTCTTTTAGATTCAAACTCATCTATTCAAATCCTTATATCTCTCTCGTCGTGATTTCATTTTGTCTCATTTTTGCGTTGTTAGATTTACCTCATGGTCTGATTTTTTAGTAGAATTATTGGAACTATGCATAAAAAAAATATTTTGAAAAAAAAAAAAAGTTTAAAACGGGTCTAAAACACTTGGCCAAGACAGGTTTGAGGTTAGGAATAAAACGCAAATTCTTTCTTTCTTACTGAGGATGTCGTGAGAAACACATTCTTATTTTCATCATCAGATAATCAAAAGAAAATACCTAAGTCTTAAGGTCGGTCAAAATGGGGTGTTTACAATAGGTTTGAATTTGAAAGAAAAAAGAAGACGAAGATGGACGGAGAGTTTACATTGAAACACAGATGAAATTTCAAGGCTTAATTTGTCGAAATTGAAATTCTAGAGTTTAAATTGAAAAACATACGAAACCTTGAAATTTTTTTTGTAACTAACTCAAGTAAGTAATTTTTTTCCCTGCCAATTCAAGCAAACAAGCATGTATAGACTACAATTTTGAGTATTTCAAGGGTTGTTTGGTATAACTTATATTTTATTTTAAAAATTGGTATTAAGTTATTTGGTGCAATTTCTACTTACGGTGAATAACTTAAATAGAATGGGAAAAAATTAATTATCTAAAAGTTGAAAGATGATACTTTTGACTATTACTTTCTATTTATCAACTTTTAACTTAAAAAAATAAATATCAAACCTATCTAAAGTAGTCATGATCTAGCGTGATGCCAAATTCAATCCTTATTTTGCGAGGTAATTTTGAGTGATGAGAATCATATCACTCCACAAAGTTTTTTTATTTTTTTATTTTTTTATTCTTTTTTTGGGTTAAGATTTGCACTACACAAAGGTTAGAAGTAAGATCACTTAACTACAACCTCTCTCATACCTTATAGTAAGCAAAAGTTTTGTGCAAATGAGAGTAACATTTTGACCTATTGGATGTCTACTAACATGACGAATAATTCATAGGATAGTATTCACATGCTTGGTTTCAAAAAATTTGAATTTTTTTTTATGGTTTTTTTTTTTAATTTTTAGTGAATTTTTTTAACATTTTATATAATTTTTATTTTTTTATTTTTTAGATATACCTAATTTAATTATGCTTAAAAAATATAATATTTGTAAGAAAAAACAATTTAAAAAATTCACCAAATACAAAAACTATAAAAACAATACGAAAATTCAATATATTTTCGTATTTTGTACTATTCAATAAATTTTTTAAAAATTTTTGTACAAATTTTTTATTTTGTAAGTATATTTAAATTAAGTGAATCTACAAATTTTTAAAAATAATTAAAATATTTTTAAAAATTATTAAAAATACAAAAATATGAATTAAAACTCAAAAAATTATTTTTAAAAACTCAAAACTAAACAGAGTGATTATTATTTCCATAAAACATAGAGGATCATTCTTAGAAGGCAATGAGATATGAAGACTGTGGAATCATGATATGCTATTTATAACTTAAATACAATAATCTTGAAAGATTAAACTTAGAATTATAAAAACGAATCAACTTATTAAGCTTAATTTGTTAAAAACTCATTAAATATCGATTCGTTATTCATTATCTACTCAAATCAAACACATTCAATAATTTTCTAAGTTCGACTCAACTTCAATTATACAAATTCAAAATCACTATAGAATCATATCAGAAATCCAATTATTCAAACTTAATTTATAATTGATTCGACTAAAATTCGGTTAAGATCATATCAAAAATGTATAAATTAAACTTAAACAAACTTTTAAAACTAGTCAAGATTTTAAACAAACTTAACTAATTTAGTAAACAGTAATACTACATATATTGAATTTGGACTTATTCGAATTATTTAAATTGTGAATGTCGATTGACACCCCGGTCATTCAGGAGGTCGTCCAATTAATCATCTAGGTAAATGTCGATTGATAATAGTAACAGTCACAGTTGACAGAAAAATTATCTAGCTGATCATTCAACTTTATGTAATTCGAACAATGTAAATTGATCCAAATTCCATGGATGAAATCATTTTTCTTCACCGAACTTTAACCTACCCTCCATGAGAGAGAGAGAGAGAGAGAGAGAGAGAACCTAAAAAGAACAGGGAACAAATCCAAATGAGAGACATGCAAATCACGAATCTCACACTCTGTGTTTCATTGAGCCAACATTTGTTCGGCGCTAGACAGTAGGTTCTGCTTATCAAGAAAGAACTTTATCTTTTTTAAGGTTAAAAGTACATATAATGTTGGGATAATTTTTTTTTTTTTTTTTTTTTTAAAAAAACTAAGGTTTAACTTTTGTAATTTTTTCATAGATTTTATTTTAACGAAAATAGATAAATAATTTAGTTTAAAAATAAATTTAAATTTTAAAATATAAATTAATAAATTAAAAATTCATAATTTAATTTGTTACGAGTGTCAAATTTTGAGATTTTTTTTATTTTGTAATTTTTTCTGTAATGTTTTACTTACCCAAAAAAATAAATAAATAATGAACTAAAGCATTGGCATAGGTCCAAAGAAGCTTTATTGCTTTTCGTCAAACTTGCACACAAAAAAAAAAAAAAAAAAAAAATAGATAAATAAAAATATATAGGTCACGTTTGGGAAGTTGACTATTTTAGTAAATTATTTTCATTTTCAGTTATTTTAATAGACTAAAATATTTTTGTTTAGTAAGAAAGTTGAATTTTTTTTATAGTTGGATATGATATTTGTAAAAAAAAAATATGAAATAATTATAAATTTAATATAATATTTTATCTTATTAACTATTTTAACTTATTTTATCTTTTATAAATTTTAGCTAATAAAAAACTTACTTTTGACTTCCCAAACACCGTCATAATGTTCATGTCATGTGACCATAAAGGCAAGATATGAACAAACATGATCTTAGGGCATTAATTGGGTTTTTCTTAGGTGACAAGGCCCATAAACTCAAACCTGCTATCTCTATTTGAAGTCTACAGTGAAGCCCAGAATTGACGACTGACAAGCCCATCTCTATCGTGATTTTTGGTAGAGTTTTTGGAGTGTTTTTCAAATAGTTGAGATTTAATTTTATAAAAGTTTAAGGTATAATAGTATTAATAATCACTTTAAAAAAAATATCAACTATATAAAAAATCACTCTAAAATCACTTTACGAAAAAATACACACACATAATATAACTGCAATACTATGCATTTAAAAAAGTATTTCAAAAATAAAATGTGTGAATCAAATTTCTAATTGTGAACACAACACTGCACCAAATTCGAATCTATATTATATATTTTAACTTTAAATTAATTTTTGGATACTCTTTATGAACCCAATGGTTAGATCCTTGTACTACCAATTAGGGGTAGGCATTGGTCAGGCCAAGCAAACACTACATAAAAACGAACTTTGTGGCTGTTCAAGCCTGACCTGGTCCTAACATCAGGCCTCTATATTTACCCAAGCCCATCCAAAAAAAATAATTATAAATCTCAAATTCACCCATCGGGTTATATGTTAATTTTTTAAAAAAATTTAAAATATTCCATAATTAAATTCAATCACACAATATATTTCTTAAATAAACATATTGGCAACATTATAAATTGAAGGATTTTGTATATAAATTTAAAAATTTCTTAAATAAATTCAATCAAATATCACCATAAATATGAGTTTCAATAAAATTAACAAAAATAAAGTCTAAATCTCAACAAAAAAAATATATTTTTTAATATATTATAATTAATTAATTTAATAGTGGGTCTGGCCAGACCGGATTGAAAGTATAAATCTCAAGTCTAACCCATTAATATATTAGGCTGAAAATGTTGACACAACCTATCCCTATGGACTAAAATAATCTTTCTAAGCCTTAAAAAAATTTGGCCGAGCCAATGGACCAATGCCCACCCCTACTGCCAATGCCATGCTCACTCATAGACAGATCGGTTATGTAGATTGAACTTATTTATTACAAAAATTTTCTTTAATTTTTAATCATAAATTTATCATCGTAAAAGTATTTTTAAAAAATACAATGAACTAATTACACTTTTTACATCATATTTTAATACAAATTGACATAAATAAATTACAAAAAAAAAAAATCAAAACTTACAAACAAATTCAAAATATCCCAATCATTAATTAATTTGATAAATTTCTCGATATTATTACCGGTACCAAATAATTATTTCACAAGCACAAAACATGTCTACCAGGTATAAATTTTTTATTATTAAAATAAGGAAAAAATACGTAAATAAAATTATTCAGAGCTTGTAAATAAGTCCACATCCAAGTAATTATTCCTTTTTTTTTTGTTTTTTCGTATGTTTTAGAGGAGATGGGAATAATTGGGCTGACAAGATTTATGCCCACTTTTGGACAATTCTATTTAAATTAAAAAATTATTTTAACACGTCTAATTTAAATTTTTATTATATTTTAATATAAATTTATTAATAAGAACAACATATATTACATATTAAAATAAAATATTATATTTTTTTTTATGGCATATCCTAATCAATTATACATATTCCTATCTAAATTTCTTTATCTTCTTTTCAAAGTTTCAATCATTTTCTTTTCTTTTTTTTTCATCACTCCAAAATTCAAATCCATCCCCCCAAAACTCACAATTATTATCAATATCATTATTTTTTATTATATTGTTACTTACGAATAGAAATTTCTTTGGACAAAATTAAACAATGGATAAGACT
This sequence comes from Camellia lanceoleosa, assembly GCA_025200525.1. Lineage (NCBI taxonomy): Eukaryota > Viridiplantae > Streptophyta > Magnoliopsida > Ericales > Theaceae > Camellia > Camellia lanceoleosa. The sequence continues at coordinate 372,254 of JANUSC010000068.1, forward strand.
AATGATTAAAATAACTTTTTGAAGTATTCCATCAAAGAAGAGGTACTTATTCATATAAATATCAAAATACAACTATTGATTTCTGTATTTTTTACATAAAAGCAAATATTTAGCCTGTTTTTCATTATTATTGTTTATATTTTTATAACCGAACAATTTCACTTTGTTCGGAAGTGTACAACAGAACAAAGTGCATTTGTTCGGTTCCGGAAGTCCGAACAAATTCACTTTGTTCGGTTCTAAAAATTTGAACAATAATGATAAAAAAGCAGACTGAATATTTGCCGTTCCCCTTCTCTTTCATTGTTCTTCTTCTCTGGTTCCATGTTCTTAATCATGTTTTATGTATTTATATGAATAAAAAAAAAATTTAAAAATAATTTGAAATATTTTTAATCTATATATATCTATATAATAAGGGAGGAAGGCTTTTGAAAATATATAAAATATATGTGAGATACATTTAGATTCAAAGGCTGAGATCAATTTTGATAAACATCACACTACAACAAAAACATACTTTAGTGGCACTACACTAGTGGCATATTTTTAGAAAATGCCACAAAAAATGATATTTAGTAGCACGTTTTTTAAAAATGTCACAAAACGACAAACATAAAAGGCTCTAGTGACATTTCAATGAATAAGTGTCACAAAACTACAACAAAAACATACTTTAGTGGCACTATACTAGTGTCATATTTTTAGAAAATGCCACAAAAATGATATTTAGTGGCACGTTTTTGAAAAATGTCACAAAATGACAAACATAAAAGGCTCTAGTGACATTTCAATGAACAAATGTCACAACATGTCACGACCCAAACCCGGCCCTATGGGTTTAGCAGAATGTGGCGATGTCAAGATTACCAAAGGCACGCCAATCGATATCTGATAATCTGAGTTCGAGGGCTGGCGGAAGCCAAAAGCGGTAAAACTAGTGTCCATAGAGGCATGTTAATCTGTATGCCAAAAATATTTTTCATACATTTATGCATTCAAACCAGTACAGTATACACAATCATTACAGACATTCAGTACGGGGACTCAATCCCTCGATAACAGTACAGTCAACAGTCTATACAAAAAGTACAATACAGTACAAAACAGTAGGAGACTAGTGGGGACACAAAAACACCCCAAGCCATGGCATGGCGTCTCGGAACCTCACAGAGAGGCACATAAATTTGGTGACAAGGCGGGGACCAATCACGCTCCTAGCTTGATGCAGCGGTGAGCCCCTACATATATATATAAACAGTGAGCTAAAGCCCAGTGAATAACATAACGTGTAAAGAGGTTATGAATGAATGTCCTTACAGTAATGAAATCAATTCATTATACAGTATTTCAATCTTTCAGTATTTCAGTCAATCAATATTTCAATCAATCAGTCATATGTGGTACATCCATTAGCCTATAAACAGTAGGTCCAAAAGGACCGGGCCTTTGCAGACCCAACAATAATGATGGCCATCAATCAGTATGGTTCCACAAGAAGCAAGCGAGCTCTGTAACTCAATAACATTGGGTGCTAAGGATGCCACTGTCTGATTAATCTGAGGACATACTTTCATACAATAAACAATATCAGTACAATAAACCGTTCGATTCTATATTCAAAATGAAGCCATTTGAACATATCTTTACACAATCTGTTACTCACAGTGATTGGGCTATCAGTAGCTAGAGCGCATCCCCGAGAGTCAACCCTAAACAGTCAATCAATAGAACACACACTAAGTTTATAGTTGGAAAGGATGATAATTAAATCCCTAAATTCCCTCGGTGTGGTTCTATGTCTAAATCCTCATTACGATGCTTTAAACTAGGCCTAAGAATGCCTAGGATGCGATGAGGATGCAAAAATACAGTTGGAAGGCACTTTTCAAAAGTTCTTTGGCAGGGTCTCGCTTCGGCGAGCCTTCCTTCGCTTCGGCGAGGTTGCAAAATCAAAGGCTTCGCTCGGCGAACAATCCTTCGCCGGCGGTCGATGGAACGAAAAAATCTTGGATGCTCAATTTTTACGCGATGCTCGCTTCGGCGAGATTCCAAAATCAAAGGTTCGCTCGGCGAGACTTCGCCTTTCGGCGATGCGATGAAACGATAAAAGTACTGGATGTTCGATTTTTACGCTCGAGCCACCAACCCTTCGCTCGAGCGGGGCTCAGAGGAAAACGTTGGTCGCTCGAGCGAAGAAGCCAAATCTGGAATTTCCAGATTTGCCTTCCTAGCTCAAACCAAGCATTCTCAACTCAATTCTCGACCTCTTGGGCTCAAATTCTGGAGAATACATCCCAAAACAATGTATAACAAGTTTCAAAAGCCAATTTATGAATTCAAGCCCCAAAGGTGAGTCAATTAAATCCATTTCCAAAACCCATTTTCAAGAACAAGTTTAAAACATGCAATGCATGAGCTTTAAACCAAATTCAAGTTTCAATCTTGCTCTTATTGAGCTCCAATCTTTGAAAACAATGTGGAAAACATGGATTATGATAAAAACATGGACATGCATGTATGATTCTCCAAGAATTCAACTTCAAAATGTGCCAAAAGACCATGCATGCAACATTCAAGCTTCAATTCACCTTTTTATGAGCAAATTCATGCCTTGACTTCTCTATAACCATGATTCATGCAAGATTAAGCTCAAACACTAAAATAAGAAGATGAATTCCTTACCTAGAGTGTCAATTTCTTGCCTAGAAGTTCACTTTAGCAATTTATCCTACCAATCTCCAAGTTCTTGAGCAATTTCAACAAATAGGCTTAATTCTCTCACTCTCCCTCTATTTCTCTCTTGTTGGTCGGTTAGAACATGAAGAAGAGCTGATCAAATGTTTGCTAAGTGTGTAATAGGCTCAAGTATAATATAAAACAATGGGTCCACTCAAAATGGCAATTCGGTAATTAAGCCTAACTTTCAATTAATCAATTTAATCTAGTTTAATCATTCCTAATCAATTTTCAGATAAATATACTATAAAGTCAGAAATATTCTACTGAGTATAAAACACAAAACGGTTCCTAAATCGGCCACCGATAAGGCCTTCAATTAACAGTTTAAACACATAACTCAAACAGATAATCATACACTCAAACAGATGCAACACGCAATTCAATAGACAAACTCATTCAGTTTCATTCAGTTTGTTCAGTAGTTCATCCAGTTCACTTATCAGTCATTAGCAGTTCAGTTTAATGGTAATCAGTATATAACTCAGTGGTTATACGGTAATCAGTACGAGGATTGTTACACAATACTACAACAAAAACATATTTTAGTGACACCATACTAGTGGCATGTTCTTAAAAAATGTCACAAAAAGAATATTTGGTGGCATTTTTTTAAAAAATGTCATAAAGCCACAAACATATAAGGCTCTAGTGGCATTTCAATTAAAAAAAGTATCACTTCACTACAACAAAAATGTCACTACAACAAATTTACACTTCAGTGACACTACACTAGTAGCATGTTTTTAGAACCACAAAAATAAAAATTGGCATTAAATGTTTTAGAAAAATGTCACAGAACCACAAAACATATAAGGCTCTAGTGGCATTTCAATAAAGAAATGTCACATCAATTTTATGATATTTTATAAAATAATGACACAAAAAATTATGTTCGTGACATTTACCAACAGATGCCACTAAACTTTAGTTGTAATGGCATTTTTTTAAAAATGTCAGGACACTAGGTAGGTGCAAATTACTTTTTATGGCACTTAGATGAAAAGTATCATAAACAAATATTTTATAGCATTTTGAGAAATGCCATTAAGCCAAAAACTTTCTAAGCTTATAATGACATTTTTGAAAAAACAAAAAATGTCAATATATTTTCTAAATTTTTAAAATGCAGTAAATAATTAAAAATAAATGAATTAAACTCAATATACACTACAGGAAAAAGCATATTCAGCGACTAAATTTCCTGACCAAAAAAATTTGGTCGCTGAAAGTATAGCTTTCAGCGACCAAAATAGCTTTAGTTGCCAAAAGTAAAGCTTTTTGGCGACTAAACAATTTTAGCCAAAAGTCTACAATTGGCGACTAAAACTAAGTTTGGTCGCTGATTATATGGGTTTTAGTGACTAAAAAATTTTTAGTAGCCCAAAGTAAAGCTTTTTGGTGACTAAAAAAATTTAGTAGCCAAAAGTTTACAATTGGCGACTAAAAATAAGTTTGGTCGCTGATTATATGAATTTTACCGACTAAAAAAATTTTAGTAGCCAAAAGTAAAGCTTTTTGCCAAAAAAAATTTTAGTAGCCAAAAGTCTACAATTGGTGACTAAAAAATAAGTTTAGTCGCCAAAAATGATCATTTTTAGCGCGGGAGAACTAAAATCCTAAGGCGGGAATAAAATTTTTCGGTGACCAAAATTTTGGTAACTGAAAGTGCATCTTCGGCGACCAAATCCGATTTTGGTCGACAAAAGTTAAATTTTTTTAGCAACTAAAAAACAATTAGTAGCCAAAAGTATATAATTGGTGACTAAAAAATATTTTTAGTCGCCAAAAGTGGTCTTTTTTTTTTTATTTTGGTAGTAAATAGTTTATTTTACATAAATTATGTTCAATAAAATAATTATGTTTATACATATACTTTTATATTAATATGGATGTATGTACTATATAAATAATATATGTTGCATATATAATCATGTGGTGCTATAGAGGTGTAGTGGGAAGAGTGTGGTGTATAAGGTTTATGGTGCGGAAGGTTGGCGGTTCAAGTCTCCGCAAGAGCGGATCAAATTGTTCTACAACGAATTATCGTCATGAATGACACTTGATAGCGTCACGAATAGTGCCTACCATGACATTAAAGTGTCACTGAAAGGTTTTAGTCTTGATGGTGTAATGACAGTTACAAGTGTCACTAACTCTTTTTTTAATGGCACTTGATAGTGCCACAAATAATATCTACCATGACATTAAAATGTCATTGAAAGTTTTCAGCCATGATGGTGCAGTGACACTTGCAAGTATCTACCATGACACTCGTATCTACCGTGGCACCGATAGAAGTGGCACTTGTTGAAAATGCCACAAGACCAAAAAATGTCATTAGAAGAATAGTTTTGTGGCACTTTCAAATGTCACTAAACTAAGAAAATGTTGTAGTGTCAATGGCTCGGATGATGATTTATTCCTGTCCAAACCCGTGCTCTCTCACTCTCCCACCCACCCACGTCTCCTGCCCCATTCCCTCTTTATCTCTTTATCTCTCTCTCTCTCTCCCTCCCTTTCTATTCTTATTTCCTACCCTCCCTCTCTAACTCGGCCTCGATTTCTACCTCCCCCCTCTCCCTCCTTCTCTCTCAGTGCTCGCTGCGCCCAAGGTAGGGTTCCGATTGAGAATCGCGACGGCAGTAGTGGAAGTGTTGGTATCTCCGACATCGGCTCAACCTGAAGCCTCAACCCTAACCATTAATCTTGTGTCCGCCGCCAGGCGTACTCTTCGGTTTCTCAGAATCGGGGACGAGTCTCATTGGCTCCACACCAGACCCACTACTCTCGAATCTGTACGAAGGTCATAACACTTATTTTTTTGGGTGCGTGTCGGTCAATGAAAGTCCTATTGTAATGTCGATCGGGCGTAGTTAATGTGGATTTGAGTTTGATGATTTTGTGATTGATTGGTTTTATTCAGGTATGATGAGCTTTGGATGCCATTGATTTCTGATCTTACGGTTGGATCAACATCAACTCATCATCCCCCAATGATTATTCCTCTTATTGATATTTAATGGGTCTGGTTTTGTCACACCTTCAATCCGGTAAGCTATTATTTGATATGTTCTAATTTGAACTCTGTTCGGTTGCCCAGAAAAGTTCACAATTTGGGCTAAGTTAACTTTTGGGATTTTGTTTGCTTTTCCTCTGTTTTCTGAGCACCCAAACACAATGTAATCCAATATAACAGTCCATTTTCAAGTCTTTTACAGGCAATTCAAAATTCATAGCAAAACCAGCTATTTTCGACGAAGAGAATAAAGAGTATTTGGATCCGTAGATACCCATCTGAGCCGTTCTTTGTGGTTGGTACTTCAATTCATTGTATATATACATATTTTTGGTTGTGTTATTATATACATAAGTTTGTATGCTTGTGGTTTGATTTAAAAATGGGTATGTCTTGGCACATTGGTTCTGCTCTTATCTGCTCTAAGGCGGCAACTGAATATGGGGTAGAGAGATGATGTCATAGTATTAAATATATATATATATATATGTGTGTGTGTGTTTTTTCAACAAAAAGACAAACACATTTTGAAGGAAAATATCTCAAAGGGTCGAATCTCACGATTAGGAGCAGTTAAACACAGTTAGTCTTAGTTGTTCGCTCTCCAACTATTACTTCAATAATACCTTCTTCTCTACATAGCCATAACTAATCTATTCTATTACATACATCTATATAATATCTATATAGATCGGCAAGCTTCCTCGGTCTGTCAATACAAAAATGGTAAATTCTCTCTTCTCCCCCCTCCGAATTCTCGCAATTCCTTTTTTTCATGATTTCAAATTTCATCTTCTTTTCTGTCGAATTTCAGAAAAGTTCTTTTGCTTTTTCCTTTTCTCTAGAAACAAAGCAGGTGATTGCGAAATTTTCTTTCTATTTTTTTTTTACCCTGTCAATTTGTGAAAGTAGTTTTGCATTGTGATGAATAATGATTTCGTGCACATTTGAATTTTAATTCAAATGAAAACACGGTCCCCTGAATTTGCCATGGTTGCAACACTGGCAATTTTATGGAGCATTCGAGGGGTGATTGGGATCAAATTTGTGATAGATAGGGAGGAATGTTTCTCGCACAATGTGGAATATGATGGGGACACCATTCATTTATCGTTTGTTGTAATTAAGTCTGAGGGATCATGGCATTATGCTCCAGATGGGGTTGATCTTGTGGTAAGATCTACTTTTTTTTCTTTTTTTCTTTTTTTTTGGTATTTGATTGTGTAAACCACAAAATTCTTACCCAGTTGGGTTTATGTAGTTAGTTCACAGCTATTTGTTGGATTTTCATAAAAGAAGCTGTTTGATAAACTAGCTATTATGGAATGAAGGACTGACAATTTGCTAGAAATGTCATGGTTTTGGTCCCTAAGGCATTGTTTGGACCTTGAATTTGTCGAGAGAAAATAAAATGAAGGAAAAAATGAGTGAAATAGATCCAAACATAGTGTAAATTTGAAATTCCTGATCTGGATGAAAATTAATCATCATTAAACACAAATTAGTTGAATGTGTTCTCGAAGACATTGCTATTTTCAGTATTATATGTTTTGAATGATTCAAACTTGATGTGAAACAGATCTTTGAACTTAGTGGCAAAAAGTTGTGGAAAGATGGAGATCTATTGTAAAACCTCAAGGTTCAAACCAACAACTTCGAGGTTGATAGGCTGAGTTTTAATCACTGAACCAGTGGCCCCCTTTTGGGACCATTCGATTTCACGATTCCGTTCATTCCCACTTTTTTTTTAATACAAATCCAGCTAGTAAACATCAGTTTTAAGTGTCTTCTATAGTGATGTATGTTACTTCTTTATCATTAGTGAAATAACAAACTAATGTTTCTAATGAGGATGAAACATATAGTAACTTCTTATATTAGTCATCTTTGCAGCAAAAGGAAAGCTTGCTTGATTGAGTGGGTCTCTCCATTCTTTTTCTTTTCTTGGAAAATTTTATGCGGGCAATCTAATTGGTTTATGCATGTATTGGTTCTTTTTCTACAAAAAGACATGACTGATCTTACCAAATTCTTTGAGATTATCGGTGAAGGACCTTCGTGTCAGATTCATGATTTTTGTGACAAGGCGAGTGAGAAGTTCGAGTTTGTGGCTCATCGAGTGGAATCCACCGTTTACCTTCACTAACAAGTCTCCTTATCATGAAACCGTCGATTTTGATGTGCATGAAGCCCACTTCTCATACCATGATCAGCATGCAAAAGATGGTGAAGCCATTTTTCCATGCTTTTTGTGTACTATATATGTTTCTTGATCTGGTGAGCCCTTTTAAGTGTAGAACTTATCATGACTTTCATGTGCATCTGTAGAGCATTTGAACCCTTTGTTACAACAAATTTCGATTTCTTTGTTAATATTTTCCATTTAAAGTATATATGGGAGTGCCTTTCTCCCTTTAATAATTAGTTTTCCTAAATTTCAGTTTGTTTCTTTCCGCCATTTTCATGTTGTGTTGTGTCTTTTTGTTGTAGGTCATCAATTTATGGGTTTTCGATATAATCAAAGGTATAAACTCTAAGCGATTTTTTTGCTTTTTCTTATATCTATTTCATTACTCAAAATTTTAGAAAATATATTTTTTTGAGGTCTATTACATATTGGGTCTTTTGTTGGATCTTTTGGTATTTTGTGAGTTGTAAGTTGTCCTAGCAAACAACCATTGTAAGTTGTCCAACACCCAATATATTGCACAGATGTAGTAAGCAAAGTACCTGCTACTACAACCAAATAAATCATTGATTTTATACACAACTCTACAGTTTCCAACATAATTTATTTTTCCATGTAAGCAATTATTTTTTGTCTATTCATAAATCCTTCCTATTTAATGTTGGCATTCTGTTTTATATTCCTGCAAAGGTTTTCTGGAAAGCAATTTATGGTTTTGGATCTATGTCCTTTGCAAAATGGATATTTTGTAATTATGCTTTGCCTACAAATAAGTATCTCTTATTTTTATTATGCCCATCTGCTATACGTAGTTTGAGGGTGAGAGAACAATTCCATGAACAAATGTTCCTTCCAAATGGCCATATGGCAGAGCAGTAGAACCACAACTTTATACTCCCACACTGGCATGCCATAAGCAAAACACAAAATGTCCTCTCAATGTATGCTTGCATTTGTGAAATTATGTGCATATAGATCATGGAAACAAGAAAATGAACATGCCAAAATTTCATTTGGAGTGAAGTGCTCATCCAATAATGTAGTAACTTCTAACTTATGTCATGTTGTAAATTTTGTTAATTCGATGTTAATATATTTGTTTTTCATTTTGAGCATAGAGCTCTTGCATCTAATAAAGTTGTAACTTCTAACTTATGTTGTGTTGTAATTATTTGTTTATATTTTAAAGTTTTCTTATGTTTTAGCAGTCAAAATTGACAGTGTCTGTATGTGCTAAATATGGGTTGTAAGTGGTGGGTTATGGGCCTTAATTTGGCCAAGTAATAATAGTTGGTATGTAGTAGAGTTCTAGAGAACTATTAGTAATAGAAGTTTGAGTTTTTTTTATATTTGAAGTCTCAGTCCTAAAAGAAGTAGGGGAAGTATTCATTTAAATTCAGTACAGTCTTTTAGAGATTTAAAGGTTTTGTGATATGTGAAGCAATCCAACATTGGAGGTTGAAGCTGAAGGAATTTTTATCTGAATTTAATTCAAGTTGAAGTAAGTGCATTTGAGAGGCATTAGATGGTAATGCGATGTTTTCCGTTACATCCCTTGCCTATACTAATATCAGCTGATACATGAATGAAACAAAGCAATGCCTTCCGTGGGGGAGCATTACTTTAAGATATGCTTGGGTAATTATCCTTCATTCAACTGATGCATTTAAATGCAGTTTTCAGAATTAAAGAAGGGATAAGAATATGTAGCTTTGAATACCCAACTTCTCATTTTATGCAATTAATTAGTTCATGATTGTCTCGCATAACTGAATGTTTATCTTTATTTCTTTTCTGTTATGCATTGTTGAAAATCTTATGACCCAAAAAAATCTTATAGATGGTTGTTTGCATTGACCCGACTTTCAGTCAACAAGTGCCAAAGTTTTGAGCCTGTGCTATTAATGCACTCTCTCTAACATGATTTTCATTTTTTTCTGGTTTTGAAGGCTTTGCACACAACTCTTCTGGACCAGGAGAAAATTTTCTTTTTATTGCCAACTTTAATTGTTATGTTTTGTCGATCTTGGTAAAGAACAAGCATGTATTATCCAAAATGCTGATTGTGCACATGCAATGCTATGACTGTAGGCAACAATATAGTTTAACAAAGTCCATAGTCACATTGAAATTTCAAAACATTTGTGGGTTATATTCTCTGAATCTATAAAGGGTAAGAGGCCATCAGACTTTTTAAGAAAGTTTTGGGTTGAGTTAGATATAAAGAAAATGTTTTTGCCATCAATAGAATTTAGAAAGTTTTGGGTTGAGTTAGTTTCCATTTTATTTTAATTTTTTTATTTTTGCATAGTCGTATTGATTGTTTCTTCTTTTTTTTTTTTGGATAGAGGATATTCACTCTCTTTAGTTACATTGCTGGATGGATGTTGTTGTGGTCCGTGCTTTATTGTTTTATCTTTTCTTATGTTTCTGATATGCTAGGTGTGGTGGATTTTATTTTATTTATTTTTCTTTGTTTTTATTGGGTTGAATTTGTATTTTTTTGACCATTAATTTTGTTTTCAAAAAATATTTAATGATCATGATTACTCCATTCAAGGTGGTTTTTTTTTTTCTTTTTAATTATTTTTTTATTTTTTATTTTTTATTTTTTAAATTTCAGTCCCTTGATCTAATTTCATGGTGTGTGTTCATCTGAGCAAACCAAATGGATAGTTGGAGTTATTTGATTTTTTATTCTATTTTTTATCAGTTGTTGTTCATAGTATTTCAGTGCACAATGTTAAGTCATTAATATTCTTTAATATGATGTTTGGCTTTTATTAGGAATTAAATTGTTCAATCTATTTTTAGTTTACAATTTTCTTTTAAATTTAATATTATCATCTCTGTTTTTAGCAACGAATTTTATTTTCATTTATTAATCTCATCATTAGTTGCACCGTGCCTTCAGGCACGAGCATACACTAGTGTATTTATATTTTATAATAAATATAATTTTTGTAATTTATTTTTTAATTTTTACCAATTAAATTATGACATGTATTTGTTATTAAGAACTTAGTGTACACAAATAATGACATAAGAATAAATAAAAAAAATCTCTTATATGTAACTGTGATAAAAATAAATAAAATTTAATTGATTCTAAATTATTTTTACTAAATATTCTAGATAAATTTTTTAAATTATTATTTAATTTAAAAAATAGCACGAGTAATTATGCGAGCTTGTTTTATTTGTATATATCTCGAAAGTGTAATTTGAAAAGCAAAAAATATATATATATATACTAAAAATAAATAATTTAATAGAATATATTAAAATTTTGCACGCACTTAAAACATTTTTTTAGGTGTCAATAGAAGCGCCCACTCATTCGTACAAGTAATTTCGGTTTTCACATTGTATTCAGCCCTCGTTTGGAAAGAAAAGGTTTTGGATTTTTTTGGTTAAAATAGTCATAAAAAAAATAAATTAAAAAGTTAATAAAATAAGATGTCATATTTAAAACATAATTATTTTATTTTCTTTTACAAAAATTAAAAAAATTAAAAAGCCCATCCCATGAAAATGTTGATTGGCATAAATTAAATGAGTGTACTTATTTAGATAAGTATATTTATTTGGGTCATATTTTTTTGTATATTTTTTCATAAAAAATTTAAAAAGTACAGTTATTTAGATTAGGGAAACTTACATATAAATCCTAATAGATGGACTTATTGTTCAATATATCCTGTAAAAATTAATCACTCTATTTAGTTTCCATTTTCAGAATTCACTTTTTAGAAAATTTTACTTTTTTATTTTTCGTATTTTTTTCTTTTCACTGAAATTTTTTTTATATTTTAAGTAATTTTTTTAAATTTTTAAACTCACCTAACAATTTAAAATACGAAAAAAAAAATTAAAATATAATATTTGTGAAAAAAAATATTTAAAAAAAATATAAAAATATTTAAAAAATTCACTAAATACAAAAATATATAAAAATATATAAAAATTCAATACATGTTTCGTATTTTTTTTGTATTTATTAATTTTTAAAAATATTTCTTCACAAATATTTTACTATTTAGATATATATACGTAAGGCGTATATAAAAAATTAAAAAAAAAATTGCTTAAAATTTTAAAAATATTTATTAAAAATTAAAAAAAAATCACGAAAAGCAAAAAACTCAATTTCTGGCAAACTGAATTCAGAAAATTAAAATCAAACACACTAAATGGCGTTTTTCATCAAATATTATTAAAAATATCACCAATTGTTAATTTTCAGCAACAATTTAAAAAATTTATCACAAAAAATTGTTACTAATTATAAGTTTTGACGACAATTTAAAAAGATCATCACCAAAAAAAAAAAAAAAAGTTACTAATTTTCAAGGACAAATTACACTAACAATCCTCATAGTTTGGGACTCGTATCATTTTAATCCCCAACTTTTTAATTGTGACACATTTGATCCTAAATTTTGAATCTTATTCCAAATAAGGACAATTGAAGATACCATAGCTTAATTTCAGAGGCAAAGTCGTCAATTGGACAAAATATAAATTAATTTGACAAAAATAAATGTCAAAAAAATATTTTTGAATTTTTAAAAATTATTTATTTTCTACCCACCAAAAATAAAATTATGTAAAATTGATAAATCTTTTATGCATTTATTTATTTATTTTACCAAATTAATTTTTATTATGTGTTTGGATGATGCTCATGTAATATGGTAGTTAGGCTTTTAATGTGTAATCAATATATTTAATATATGAAATATTTTTAGTTTTGAATTTTTTGATTTGATGGATTGATTTAATAATAATATCAAAGTTGTCGTCATATTTGATTTTTGAAAAAATAGAAACTAATTTAATGAAAATAAAAACAATCAACCACTACGTGATTATTATCCAAACACATAATAAAAATTAATTTGACAAAAAAAATAAATATTTAAAAGATTTATTAATTTTACATAATTTTATCTTTGGTGAGTAGAAATAATTTTTAAAAATTCAAAAATATTTTTTTAACATTTATTTTTGTCAAATTAGTTTATATTTTATTAAATTGACGACTTTGATTTTGAAATTGAATAATGGTATCTTCAATTATTCTTATTTTGAACAAGATTCAAAATTTATGGTCAAATATGTCACAATTGAAAAGTCATCGACCAAAGTAACACAAGTCTCAAACTATAGGGACCGTCAATGTAATTTGCCAAATTTTCAACTTTCAATGACAGTTTGAAAATTTTGTCACAAAAAAATATCATTAATTGTAAGTTTTAGTTATAATTTATAAAAATAATAACAAAAAAATCATTAATTGTCAATTTTTAACGACATGTGTAAAAAATCATAAAAAAAAATTTATTTTTAATAACGATTTTATTATGACTTATTTTTAATAGTACTTGATAAAAATTAAATCAAATTATTAAGACTTATTGGTAGGTATCCTATCCCAAACAACTACTTACTCTCTCCGTCTCAAAACATTAGTCTCTTATTTCATTTTTTATTGTCTTAAAATATTAATTTATTATCAAAAGTTAAGAACTAAAATAATATAAATTTCTTTTTTTACCCTTCTTTTAAATTCATTAATAACATAAAACATAAAATTATAACAACTGATATTTTTAAAATATATATATATATTATTAAAAAATTATTTAAAATTAATATTTTTAAAAGATAATAATTATACTATAAAAAAAATATTAAATTTCTTAAAAAAACTAGGCCCAGTTATCATTGAAGCAACTGGCATTCAGTAACTCACCAATCTTACGTGGGTCCATCAATCATTCAACCCAAGAAACGACTTTAAAAAATGGGAAAATAAATGATCCCAAATAATTCTAAAAAAACAAGAAAATTATTTAAGAGTTTTAAAATAATGAACTCTAATAGCTTTAAAAATACTGTAATTCCAATTAATATGATGTTTTATTCTTGAACAATGATAGAGACCATTAATTTTGGAGCTCTAAAAAGATTACTAATAACATGGCACTCAATAAAAAAAGAAAAAAAATACAACACCAAGGTCAAAACATCAAATCATTCACAGTGGGTCTCACTGTCACATCATTAGTGATAGCACTAATTAGTGCTCTCACTCATTTTCCTTTACTCTTTGTTTTTTTTTTTTTTTTTTTAATTTTCAACATTGCCAGCTCATTAAAGCTAACTTAGTGATCCCTTTTTAGTGATACATAGCACCACTGCAAAAACAAAGCTTACTTAACGAAAATGCCAGGTGGCAAAATTTGACTCATAGTAACTCCACCAATAATATAAACAGAATATTCATATAAAAATGAAAAATGTTAGGACCTAAATATTTTACCAAATATCTTATATATATGGGTCTTATGTGAATTTTACACATCCCTAATATTACTCTATAAAATTTTTATCCAAATGTGAGAATTTATGTCATCTCTTTTTAAATTCGAAAGCTCCTCAAATAATCATTTATTTTTAGAAATATTCACTCGGTTTGATTTTAGTTTTCGAAATTCATTTTTCAAAAAATTTTACTTTTTTATTTTTTGTATTTTTTAAAATTTTCATTGAATTTTTTTAATATTTAAGCAATTTTTTTTAAAAAAATTTAGACACTTAATATAAATACACTTAAAAGTATCATATTTGTGAAAAAAATCTTTAAATTTTTCAATAAATATCAAAAATACAAAAATTTAATACATTTTTCATATTTTTGTGTATTTGTTAATTTTTTAAAATATTTTTTCACAAATATTTTATTATTTAGATAAGTGCATCTAAAAAAGTTTTAAAAAAATTCTTAAAATTTTAAAAATATTCACTAAAAGTAAAAAATACGAAAAATAAAAAAACTCAATTTCCAAAAAATTGAATTAAAAAAACTGAAATCAAACACACAAATTATCATTATTATAGCAATATTATATGTAATAATTTTATTTGTAGATTAATTTTCTTCACTAAATGATAAAAATAATAAGACAAATCCCGTCACTATTTTAACTAGCAAAAATGTTAGAGATCTTAAAAATTTTATCAAAATTTCTATTAAATGTGATATGGGATCTACATAAGACCCGTATAATGTAAGTTCTACACCTATATATAATATTAAAATTTCTAACATTGCCCTTTAATTAGATTAAGAGTATCATTTAGAGCATCTCCAACGGTGAACCAAATTTTTCACCAACTTTGAGTAAAAAAAAGTCAATTTTCTCAATCTGATATGGCTTGCTCCAACTGTGCATCAAAAGTAAAGTGGTCGACCAGTTGGTTGACCGGCCGGTCGACCAGTAAGGTAAAAATTTTTTTTTTTACCTGTTTGAACCTTTTTGACCGGTTTGAACCTACCTATTTGAAAGGGAACCGGTTGACCGGTTGGTCAATTGGCCGGACAACCGGTTGGTTGACCGGTTGGCCCACCTCAACGGTAACGCACAGTGAAATGGTGAAATCTGGAGCCTGTTCTCACTTTGATGAATTTTTTATTCCAATCTCATTTTGATACCAATTTGGTGAAACCATTGGAGCTCCAAAAAGTGACTTTTTCATCAAATTTCAAATCTGATGCAACGTTTGATTCACCGTTGGAGATGGTCTTACACTACAAGTGAGCTAGCAAAATGAAACTTGTCGTCAATAACCAAAAACTAGGGAAGTCTTTCTGTACGTATGGGATAACGTCCAACGCTCCAAAACTATCCAATCACGTGAGATTTGTTTTTAAATATAAGAGAATCGCATAACAAAAATGTTACATACCATAGAAATTTATGTTAAAAATATCTCAAAACAAAGTATATGATATAGAATTGAAATTTGCGACCAGCCGGTCGACCAGTAAGACAAAAAATTTTTTTTTTACCTGTTTGAACATTTTTGACCGATTTAAACCTACCTATTTGAAAGGGAACCAGTTGACCGGTTGGTCAATTGGCCGGACAACCGGTTGGTTGACCGGTTGGCCCACCTCAACGGTAACGGACAGTGAAATGGTAAAATCTGGAGCATGTTCTCACTTTGATGAATTTTTTATTCCAATCTCATTTTGATACCAATTTGGTGAAACCATTGGAGCTCCAAAAAGTGACTTTTTCACCAAATTTCAAATCTGATGCAACGTTTGATTCACCATTGGAGATGGTCTTACACTACAAGTGAGCTAGCAAAATGAAACTTGTCGTCAATAACCAAAAACTAGGGAAGTCTTTTTGTACGTATGGGATAACGTCCAACGCTCCAAAACTATCCAATCACGTGAGATTTGTTTTTAAATATAAGAGAATCGCATAACAAAAATGTTACATACCATATAAATTTATGTTAAAAATATCTCAAAACAAAGTATATGATATAGAATTGAAATTTGCGAGTTATGGACCACACTTGTAATCAGTGCCAATTCTAAGTTAAGATTAATAAGACCATGCCTACAGCTTCAAAAATTAAGTCAAAAAAAGATCTCCAAATTCATTAATCTTATACTATATTAAATACTCAAAATGGTTCAATTCTGTTTTATTGATTTAGGCCAGTTTAAAAGGCATCAAAACTTCTATTTTGCCCAATTACAAGTATTAGTTGTTAGCCCAATTGAAAAATAAAAAATAGAAAAATATGTATATGTATTAGCTATTAGTCTAATTTTATTCGGCTATTTTTTTTTTTTTTAACCCTCTCATCATGGCACAATTATGTATTTTTTTAGTGAATATTTTTAATATTTTACGTAATTTTTAAAATTATTTTGTAAATGCACTGAATCTCGATACATTTTTAAAATATAATATTTGTAATTTTTTTTTAAATTACCAAATACAAAAAATAAATAAATAAATACAATTTACAAACTCAAAAAATTATTTTTAAAAACTCTAAACCCACCACCCCGCACAAATGTGTTGGCTAATGGTCCTGTTTGGTACAGCTTAATTTCAGCTTATTTCAGTTTTCAGCTTAATTTAAGCTATTTTGATGTGTTTAGTTTAGCTTAACAATACAGTTTATAATTTTTTATAAGTCAGAAATCAACTTATTCTTTGAGTGGGGCAGGAGAAGCTTAATTTATAAGTCAGAAATCAACTTATGTTTATAATTATAAACTATAAACTGTTAATGTATAAACTATAAGTATTTTTCTACAGCTCTACTAAACAAGACCAATGTCATAGGAGCACACAAAGATTCTTAAAACCCACCACCCCACACAAAAACCAAGTGAAGAGAATAGTGCATGGCCAGAGATTCCAAGTCCTAAAGACAAAGATTGTATTGTGAAATAGAATGATAGGTCATACATTGGTAGGACCCACCATCCAAAATTTCAGACACAGCATTGTTAATGGGTGGAGTGCACAGTGACGAATAATTTGGCTCTGAAAAATGGACACAGAAGGGGAGACGTAGAATGGGACAAAAGGGCAACTGCATTGGAAATATATGGTGGCAAAAATGGCATTTGGTGATGAAGACAAAAAGGGTAAAGTAGTGAGAAAGCCCCCCAAAAGCAAAACTATGCACAAGCCCCCCAAAAGCAAAACTATGCAAAGGTTGTGTGCAACTCCTCATTTTTACCATAAAATGAATGGGAGTATTAATTTGTACTATCATTAATGATGTGGTAGTGAATCTCATCGTAAATGATTTGATATTTTAATCTTAATATTATATTTTTTTTTCTTTTTTTATTAAGGGCTAGTTTGGCATAACCTAAATAAGCCAAAAAGTTAAAAAGTCACTATCTTATTTAAGTCACATCATCTTATTTAAATCACATCACCTCTCTAATACATCACATCAAACCCAATCCAAACTCACCAATAAGTCAAAAAGTACACTTTTTTAAGACATCCTAAACCAACCCTAAGTGTCATGTCATTAATAATCTTTTTAAAATTTCAAAATTAATGACCTCTATCATTGTTGTTTACCATCTGCTTGTTGCAGAGGGACAAAGCACTTTGGAGTAAAAAGTGATTGCTTTGATTTGATTGATCATAGATAAAAAGATTTAAGAGTTTATTATTGGAAAACTTTATCACGAGAGTTGAGAAAAAAAAATTCAACATATAAAGAGGTGTAATGATTTGTACCTATCTCCTGAGCGAAGCATACTTGATTAGGAGGTTGAATTTTAAGTTGTCTAATCAGCACTTAGCGTGGATTCAATACTCTTTCGCTGTGCAAGTCCTGACTTAAGCGGAACTTGTTTTGGAAGGTCGGGACAAGTTCTCAGGTTATAGTCTCCTCGCTCGGAATGGTTAACAGGACACCCTGGTGATCTCTATAAGGGGCGCTGTCTTGGACCTGCGGGAGGGTAGGGAGAATTTTCCTGTAACAAAAAAAAAAAAAAAAGAGTAATGTGCCAGGTGTAAGTGATGCTTGTACTTCCACAACCTTTTATTTACATTTTATTACCGACACACTTACATTCCTATGTATTTATAATTTTTTTTTTCTTAATTCCCTGTTACATGTAATTCAGCCTTATTATTTCAATTTATGTGCAAATCTCACCTGGGGAACAATTCAAATTCACCATCAATGGATCTCGTAGGGATTCTCCAATCCAACTTTTTAAATTTTAAAAATATTAAATTTTTGGATAATTTCTATCAACATTTCGTATATAAATTTAGAGAAAATGCATTAAGAATTGAGTTTTTCTCAAATTTAAATTTAAAGTTAATAAAATTGAGAGGTTTGTGAGATACCACATGTTTCATTTTTGATGATCCAAATCATTTATTTTGTTAAAACTTTATGTATATCATTAACAAGAAAAAATAGATCGATCCAATAATGATAACTTTTTTATTTTATCATATTGGTCTCTAAATAAATGGATAATCTATTTTATCGTATTGGTCTCGTCGTTCATTTCTTTGAAAACAAACATGATAAAATAAAAATTTTACGATAAGTGGATTGATCTAATTTTTTTCATTGATAATATACATTGAAGGTTCAACGAGATGAATGATTCTAAATGTCAAAATAAGACTCATAGTGAGTCTCACAGACCCCTCAAATTCTCTCAAATTCAAATTTTAACTTGAGAGAAACTCAACCTAAAAAGTAAGGGTGTTATAAAAATCAATAGAACCGAATCCACGGTTTGATATCAATTGAAATTTTTGGCTTTCATTCAGAGTTTCATAAGACACGGTCTATTTTGGTTTTGAAATTTTTTTTACCAATACTGACTGAACTGACTGAAAATAAATATTTAAATACTTTTTTTTTATATTTTAATTGTTAATATTGGAAGATAAATTATCAATGAATTTTGTCATAAAGTTTAGAGAGGGGAGACATTTATAGAGCATTCTCATCTCTCTCTTTATCTATTGTGATGTGAGATTTTATAAATTTTTATAATTTTGTTAAAACTTTTCTTGAATCCCTCATCTTTGCTAAAGGGAAAACCAGACAAAACTAAAGTATAGTATGTGGTCAGTTTGGATTCCTAAATTTACAAAATCTAAGGGTTTAATTTGGTGCTAAATTTTTACTTAATTCGGCTGAACTAAACTACATACGCTACTATAAGGAATTGTTTGGGATGATCTATATAAATATACTTTTTGATTTTTTATGAAAAGATATATACAAAAATAGAGAGATGATGTAACAAAAAAAAAAAAAAAAGTATTCTAATATAGGGGATGCCATTACAAAATTTCACATAATTACATTAGACTATCTTTGGCTTCCTTTGAGAGCAAGCTAAAAATTAGCTTATTGGCTAAAAATAAATTTACAAAAAGCAAAATATTAAAAAAACTATTTTATTTGGCATATTATTATTGGATTTTTTGGCATCTCATCACCTTTTAGAATGGTTAAAGTGAATTATTATTATTATTATTATTATTATTATTATTATTATTATTATGTGGGAAATAAGTTTGCCAAATGAACTAAGGCTTTTAGCAAAATGAATATTTTTTAACCAATAAATTGCTTTTAAGCTCCTACCGAATGAAACTGTACAGTTCATTCACATAATATTTTGCCATATTTTTATTAATAATTTTTAATTACATAAATTAAAAAAATAATATTGTGATCATTTTTACATTTGTACACTTGCTGTAGCATTACCTATTACATATGCACACTATTATTCATATATGAAACATCTCATTTATCAGACTTTAAATGAGCCTCCCGCTAGTGGACGGTAGGATTGGTCTTCCGAATTAGTCAATCTATTGAGTCAAATACGGAATTATTAAAAAAGAGTTATTCAAATTTTTTATTTAAAAGTTTATTGAATTTAAAAAATATATGTAAATTTGATTTATTTATTCTTTGAGCTAATCTTAGAAGAATTTTGAACTAAATCCATCATGAATTAAACTTGAATAACTTCATTTTCCTTATATGATTTTATAGTAGATATGCATTTACCGAATTAAAAAAAAAAAAAAAATCCTATTGTATGGCCCAAAAAAAATAATTTAACTTAAGAAAATAAATAATAAATTTTAAAATGCATTCAAATTTAATTTTTGAGAAATTTTAACATACACATCTTTAAAAAGAGTGTACCATATGCACTCTTAGTTATGTCATTTTCTTATTTAATTATGTTATTTTCTTATTTAGTTATGACATTATTTTAATTATGACTCATGAAATTTTTAGTTATGCATCATATTGTATTTAATTATGATATTATTTTTAATTATAACTCAGAAAGTATGAAGTTATACCATTTTTTTTTAGTTATAAAGTATATATAGTACACACCATTTGAGGGGTGTTCCCTTAATTTTTACTTATGAAAGGAATAACAACTCAAATTTAAATATAAAAGTCATATCTATATATATTAAGAAAAAGAGAGAGCTCTAGGAGTTTCAAAACTCTAAATCAATTTTATTGAATTTTGGCTCTTTTTTAAAAAGTGAAAAATATTAATTGGGTATTAAAAATTTAAATTTAAAATTTAAATCATAATCAACAAATCACTTAATAAATATTAACCTATGATTTAGGGAATCAAATTTCAAACTTTGCTACCTTACAAAATACACATGATTTAAAAAATTACTTTCCATAATAAATATATATAAAAAAAAAAACAATATTACATATAGTAGGAATTAACTTTTTTTAATTTTAAAAATATTTTTTTAAAAAATACTATTGGCTAACTCATCATATTAATTACTTAAAATTAAATATTATACCATGATTTGGGAATTTGAAAAGAAAACATATAAACTTTCTACTTTGTATTCTTTTCTACCTAACCTTTCTTCCATTCCATATTTTGTTCAATTTTAAAACCCTACAACATTATAACTTCAACACAACCATCATAACCTTTTAACATTACAATTTTTTCATAAGCTATTTACTATCATTTCTCACTTTATACCTACACGGCAAGAACAGACCGTGGTAAATAGAAAACAACACCGTGGAGAGCAAAATTATGAAAGGAGATTATTAAAGAAATTATCATCTTCTTCTATTTTAGCTTTTCACTTGATATAACTTGATGCCTACTTAATCTCTCACCCCATTATGAACTTTGCTTTACTATTTCGATAATGACAATGTGTAAAGTTATTGAAAAATCAATATATGAGCAATGAATGAATGTATGTAATTAAGCGTTCAATTTTTAAACTTTTTTATTTATTTATTTTGATTTTTTATACAATTTTTTTTTTTAATAAGGGTCGTATGAATTCCAATACGAGAGTAGTGCATGGAGCAATCTATTTAAGTGTTCAATTTTAAAATTTTATTGAGATCTGTTTAATTTATTTGTTTGTTTTGATTTTCTATTTATTTGAGCATTCAATTTATTTATTTGAGCGTTCAATTTTATTGAGCGTTCAATTTATTTGTTTTGATTTTCTATTTTATTTTATTTTAGGGGTTGTATGAATTGCAATATGAGAGTAGTGGATGGAGATCTGTAATTAAGTGTTTAACTTTTAAATTTATTTGATTTTTTGTTTTAATTTTCTATTCCATTTTTTGTAAGAGTTGTATGAATTCTAATATGAGAGTAATGAATGGAGGTATATAATTAAGTGTTCAGTGTTAAATTTTTTTTGATTTATTTATTTTGATTTTCTATTCAATTTTATTTTTTTATATATTTTTAAGAGTCATGTGAGCTCCAAAAATTCAAACTAATTTTCTTAATTTTTTTATTTTTAAATAATTAAAAAAAACTTTCTATTGGTTGACCAACTATATATATATATAAATTTAAAAAAATGTAAAAAAAAAACTCTAATTATCATTTAAATTTGAATTTCAAAATTCAAATATCCTACTAATATGGAAAACCATTGATGTATCAATTTATTTGTCTCACTCTCAGCCTTACCAAGTAATGGCAATAAAAAAACATAAAGTAAAATTAAAAACTATAAAATTTTGAAAATCCTAAACAACGTATAGCCATCCAACACGAGGAGCATTTTAATGCAATCTAATGCAACATATACTTTACAAGAAGTTGGTAAAGAGATTTTTCGTTTCAAAGACTATGAGTTCCAAAACATTAATAAAAAATTCTTGTTTTAAAAAAATATATATATATATATTTGTAAACATTAAGTACATATGTCACATAAATATTAGTCCGTCTAATCATATCTAGGATTTTAAAATTTTAAAATCTTAATATAGAAAGTAAAAAATAAATAAAACTAAAAAAAAAAAAAAGAGAGAAAATTAATGAAACATCATTCTCCAACTTTGTATAGTAGGAAAGGTTCAAGATGTTTTTTTTATTAGTTAAGATCCCTCGATGAAATTTCTATATGAAAATTGAAATTTCTTTGTGTCGGGGCCAAAATTTTTCTGAGTCAAGTGAAATTTCTTTGAGTCGAATTTTTTCTGTGAAAATATTGAGGGACCTTAACTAGTATGAAAATATTTTATATCATTTATCTTATAAAATCTTAGTATTAGGGACTTAAAAAAAATTCGAATTTAACTTCAGTCTTATATAATTTCAAATTTAAAAATACTTACTTCAAAATTTTATATTGTTATTTTTGAAAACTAAACAAAACATGCGGTATCTAAAGAATTAAGAATTTTTTAGGCATCAAAATATTTATAGCACATCTATTAATTAAAACAGAAATTCCCTTGGCACATGCAAACAGAAATTTAAAAAGTACATGTGTCATGTTTAAAAATACATATATTTTTAACGATGTATTTTAACCTAATTAAAACCATCAATTTTTTATTTTAAAAAATTTAAAATATGTGGCATAAGATATACATGTATAAAATTACTGGTCTATCTAATCTTTTCTCTTTTTTTTTTAATTTTAAAATTTTTAGAAGGAAAATTAAAAATAAAATTTTAATCATATATAAATTTCATCTAATTTGAGATTTAAAGGAAGAGTCCAAATAAAATTTATTTTTTTGTAATATAAAAATATTTAAATAGAAAATATGAATAAAATTTGTAACTATATATAATTGGACAAACTCTAACATAGAATAAACTAAAACTGAAAAACTTATATGATGCAATGTATTTTATATTTTATCATAAATATAATTTTTATAATTTATTCTATTTTTTTATCTTTACCAATTAAATTATGACATCTATTTCTTATTGAGAACTTAAAATATACAATTAATGACATAACAACTACAAAAAAATTAAAAAATTAAAAAAATCTTATTAAATGGTTAAAATTTAATTAATTTTAAATTATATTTGATAGGTTTTAAAAAAATGTTATTATTTAATTTCAAAATTAATTGTTAATTATTTATTTAAATTCGTGCATAGCACGGGTGATATACTAATATGTGTATAGATACAAAGGGTTGAGCTTCTCTCGCAAAGCCCATTAGACCATCTCCAATGGTACATCAGATTCAAATTTGATGAAAAAACTTACTTTTTGTAGCTCTAACTTAGTACCAAATTTTTCATCAACCGTGCCCGAATCCCCCTAATTTCTTTTTTTTTTTTTTTTTGTTTCAAAAGAAGAAAACCAGAAAGATGAAGGAAGAAGACGAAGCAGAAGGAAGGAGAAGAAGGGAGGGAAGAAGAAGAACAGGAGGGGGCATAAACCAAGGGAGAAGGAAGAAGAAGAAGAAGAACTGACGGAGGCGGGCTGAAATTGCGACAATCGGGGCGGAGGCGCGACGATCGGTGACGGAGGCAGAGGCCTAGCTGCGACGATCGACGATCCCTCGCAGCCCTCCTCTTTCTCTTCTCCTCTCTTCTTCTCCCCTCCTTTTTCTCTTCTCCCCTCTGCTTCTCTCACTGTTTCAGTCGAAAATGAAAAAAAAAAAATCCCCAAAACGACGTCGTTTTGGGGATTAGGGAGATTAGGGGGAGCCAAATTCGAGCTCTCAAACATTATTCATTTTTCATTAAATTCAAGATTTTTTAAATCTTTTATCAAATTAAGGATAGATGTGTCTTTTATCAAATCACTGTTTATAGCCGTTGGATTTTCACCACTAAATGCCCCCTAAGATGTTCACCTTAAGGCAAAAATTTGTGAAAAATTACATTGACCGATCGCAGGGCCGACCCTGAGGGCAGGCAAGGCTTGCGCCTTAGGCCCCCAAATTTGGGCTAAAAATAGGAGTCCCAAATATAATTTTGTATTTTTG
Organism: Camellia lanceoleosa; assembly: GCA_025200525.1. Taxonomy (NCBI): domain Eukaryota; kingdom Viridiplantae; phylum Streptophyta; class Magnoliopsida; order Ericales; family Theaceae; genus Camellia; species Camellia lanceoleosa. The sequence goes on from JANUSC010000068.1 coordinate 396,832, forward strand.
ATTAAAAATAAATAATAAAAAAAAAAGAAAAAGAATGTGGCTCAAATACCTATAGGCCCAATAGGACATGAGATTCAAAAAAAATCAACAAGACTAGATTTTTATTTTTTTTAAGTATTTATAATGATTGCTTCCTATCTTAATATATGAAAGTAAATTTTTATTTATAATTTTAATGATTATATGTGCAAGTAAATTTTTTTGTAACTATAAAAATATTAAAAAATTGTAACTTATCGTTTTATCTATGAATTTTTATTTATTTTTCAATGTAAGAGGGCCCTATTTCTGAAGTTCGCCTTAGGCCCCCTAAATCTCAAGGCCAGCCCTGACCGATTGACAGGCCGAACATTCGCCCGATCGACTGGTGTTTGATAAAGCTTTTAAAAAACCCCGTTGGAGCACTTGATATCAAATGAAATTTTTACTCAAATTTAGTATAAAAAAAAGGGGGCAAATTACATATATCTCCCTCGAGGTTTAGCTAAATTACAGATATCTCCTGAGGTTTCAGAAATTACAGATACCCCCCTGAGGATTATATTTTCATAACAAATTGCCCCCTGAAGTTTATATTTTCATAATAATTTGCCCCCTAATTTGTTATGCAAATAGTACCTTCAGGGGGTATCTGTAATTTCTCAAACCTCAGAGGGGTATCTGTAATTTTGCTAAACCTCGAGGGGGGTGTATGTAATTTGCCCAAAAAAAAGATACACCGTTGGAGATGCTTTTACAGGTTCAGTTTTGATGATATGAACTATTTTATTTTGTAGTGTCCTTTGTGTATATTATTCATGAAAAAATTAAGTCGATCCAATAATCATAATCTTTTATTTTATTGTGTTTGTCTCTAAAAAATAGATGATATATTTAAAAAGATAAACTTGTCGTTCTTCTTTTGTGAGATAAAAGAGATAAAATAAAAAAATTAAGATTATCAAATCGAATTAATTTTTTTTTCATAAATGATATTTATTAAGAGTTCTACGGAATAAATAATTTAAATTCTTAAATCAAAATTCATATTAAATCTTATTCACGCCTCAAATTTTTTAAAATTCAAATTTAAATGTAAAAAAATCCCAACCCAGATAGAAAAATAAGATGTAGAGTTCAAGAATAAAATGAAGAGTAATGATACATACCTTCAATTTGAAAATTTTAAATGGAGCAAGAGTTCTACGGAATAAATAATTTAAATTCTTAAATCAAAATTCATATTAAATCTTACTCACTCCTCAAATTTTTTAAAATTCAAATTTAAATGTAAAAAAATCCCCACCTGGATAGAAAAATAGGATGTAGAGTTCAAGAATAAAACGAAGAGTAATAATACATATTTTTAATTTGAAAATTTTAAATAAAACACTAGTAAAATAAAAAAAAGTGAGATAAAGAAAAGAATGTGAGTCTCACCTTCACATAGATACACTTTACATCATTAAAATTAAAACTCTCAACATATTGGAAAATGAAATTTGGAGGAAAGTCCATCACAATCTGATAGTGATAGGACCATATATAGGCTCACTGCCCAACCACATCCTATCTCTCTCTAACAATATTCTCATGGAATTTGAGTGTTCCAATGCAAGAAAAGCATTAGCACCAACAGTGACTGAAAGGTGCAAAAGCTTCTTTCAAAGACCAAAAAGATTTGCATTCCTTCTTTCGCTTTCGGTTTCCTTCCTATTGCCCCATTCCTCATATTTTATCGGAAAATGAAAAATTTTCCTAAAAAACTCTCCTTAATCTTCTTAATTTTCATTTTTGGCAACTATATATATATATATATATTTTTTTTTTTTTACTTGAAATGGAAATTGTGGAGATTCGGGGGATGAATCACGGCCGTATTTTATCTCACCTCTATTTTTTCAAGATAAATATAATATATATTATATTAACATATATTATTTTATGAAAAATGATCCGGACCCTCTCTCCTCCACCCTCACCATACACGTGGAGATTAGTGATTGAAGGAGGAGGAAAAAAAAAAAATTAACCAATCACAGGCCTGTGAGGGTCGTGCGGGTGACCACCTGTGGGGTCTCAATCACTTCCGTTATTTTTTCGAAGATTTGTTTAAAGAAATTTATAAGATAAATCATTCAGATTATCAAGTTAGGTTCATAGTGCGTTAATCGAATTTTTCTAATCTAATTAAGAATGAGAGATAAACTTGTTTAATTCATAAAATATCTAGAATTTAAATTTAAATTTAAATTTAACATAACATGAGTCACACTACTTGGGCATGAAGTTGATCAACATATTTGAAGTTCTGAATTTTAGTTTTTTTGAATATTTTTTTATGAGTGTAATATTATTCTTGTTTTTACAATGCCTCTCTCAGGGCCGGCCCTGCCCTAAGGCAGGTAAGGCTTGTGCCTTAGGCCCCATATTTTGGCCCAAAAATAGGGCCCCCAAATTTAAAAAATTGTTATAGGTCCAACTTTTTTTTTTTTGTTTTTTTGGATTTTAAGATCAATTTAAAGGGCCCCAAATGTTTTATTGGGCCCATGTATAATTTAGTCCATATTTATTTATAAATGTATTTGGCCCATATTTATTAAAATGAAAATATATAAATAAAAAAAAAAAATAGGGCCCCTAAATTTGGTAAAACATATAAACATATATAACGTAGGGCTCCTAAATTTGGCCCAAAAATAGGGCCCCTAAATTTGGTAAAATATTATAGGCTCAATGTTTTTTTTTTTTGGTTTTAGGATCAATTTAAAGGGCCCCAAAATATTTTTTGGGTCCATGTATGATTTACTCCATATTTATTTATAAGTGTAGTTTGGTCCATATTTATTAAAATGAAAATATATATTAAAAAAAAAAAAAGTGTTTAGGCTCAAGAAAAATAATACATACAATATATGGGCCCTATTTTTTTATTTTTTATTTTTACCGTCTTTATCTATTAGATTTTAGTGGAATAAATAATTTTGCTCAAATTTTTTTACCTAGGTCTTTATCAATTTTAATTGAATAATTTTTTCTTAATTTTTTTGTTCTAATTTTGTTTTATTAAATTGTTTTGTTTATAATTTTAATGATTATATGTGTAAGTAAATTTTGTTATAGCTACAAACAAATAAAAAAGTTATAATTTATCATTTTATTCATGAATTTTTTTTTTCAATATAAAATGGCCCCAATTTTTGAAGTTCGCCTTAGGCCCCGACGAACTCAGGGCCGGCCCTGGCCTCTCTACCTATAATAACACAAAGTAGTCATTTTAGCAGTGTATTGAGTTTGCCAACTTCTTTATGCTCCCAAACAGACACACCCAAACAAACCTACCAAATTAACCAAAGTTCGTAGTTTCTTCAGCCCAACATCACAATCAAATGCTCTCATAAATTCCTCAAATCTAATTCCCCAGAAAATGTCTTTCTAGAGAAGATTACAATTTGGGTTTTTGCTTAAAAAACATTATATCAAGAGAGCTATATTGGATATGGGTTTGGTTCAAACCATTGTATGGATGAATAGCTATAGTAAGAGGCAATGCAGGAGCCTTTTCTGGAGATTGAAGAAGGCGGTGAAGAATCGTGGCAGCAAAGGCAAAGCCAGAGGCAAACAACAATTCAAGTTTCAGTACGATCCGTCAAGTTATGCTCTCAACTTTGACAATGGTGATTGTGGCAGTGTGGGTGAGAAAGAAGCAAATGCTTTCCACAAGGGTTTCCCAGAAACTACAACTACCTGGGTTTATGTTCTCTGGCTAGACACTTATCACCACGGTTTCAAATAAGCAATACTGTCATATCAGATAGTATCAACTGATATATTAGCGAATATCAGTATCAGAAGTCAAAAATTCCTTCAATATTTAATACACTACTCACCACTTGAGTAGTGTTATTGTTGAGAAATTTGCATGTCTTGTTATGTGCATGAAATTTGATTTGTGTAGTAGGACTAGGAGGGATGTCTTGTTATGCTAAGACACGTCTGTTTTTTTTTTTCCCTCTCTTTTAATTATGTTTGTTTCATATCCTCAAAGAGATGTGGGTGTCTTTTTTTCTTTTTTTCTTCATTAAATATTGTATGAAAGAAATTCATGTCTATTCTAGGAAAATTTGGTTTGAGTTTTTTGGATTAAGTTTTTTGAAAATTGAGTTTTTTGATTTTCGTGTTTTTTTGTTTTTAGTGAATATTTTTAAAATTTTAAACATTTTTTTTTACTTTTTTAGATGCACCTTACTTAGATGTATCTAAAAAATAAAAAATTTGTGAAAAAAATTTAAAAAAATTAATAAATACATAAAAATACAAAATATTTACGGAATTCTCGTATTTTTTTTTGTATTTTTGGTATTTAGTGAATTTTTAAAAGATTTTTTTCACAAATTTTTTACTTTTTAGGTATATTTATGTTAGGTATGTCTAAAAAGTAAAAAAAAAATTACTTAAAATATTAAAAAAATTCAATAAAAACAAAAAAAAATACAGAAAATAAGAAAGTAGAATTTTCTGAAAAGAGTTTTTAGAAAACTCTAACCAAGCATGCTGATAAGATTTCCAACTAGAGCAAGGAATAATGGAAGGGTTCACGGAAGAGAAACAGACGTCAATTTCAATGAAAACAAACCCCAAAAGTTGGAGACTATCAACAATGAACTCCTGCAGATGACCTATGCCATTTCGACATTCTCAAAACAAAGGCAAATCAAAACATCGTCCAATGTCTTCCCTCTGTTCATTGTCAAACTATTCTTCAAGCAAAAAAGCAATAAGAAAGATATTTTCAAACGGGTAATTGTTAAGATCACAGTATGGAAAGCTGAAAATTCTCCAAATCAAAAGCAATATAGGACATGAAAGAGAGGAAGAAGAAAAACATGTTCAATCCATCCCTGGATTCCTCAGAGACAAATCTGCTTTATTGCTTCTGCATCTACACTATCTAAAGAAACTTGGTGTCGAATGAAAATGTTCAAAAAATAATCAATAGAAAATGACATTATCAAAAACTTTCTAAGGCAAAACGAAAATTTGGATATATATAAAAAGTAATCAAAACCAAAACCAAGAAAGTAACAAGAGAACTAAGTTGAAAGTTTGTGATGATCTTTCCTTAAATTAGATTCTACTAATGGTGAAAAAGATATATATAAACTGTCAATGAAAGTCACTCAAAAAACTTGAGTCTCGGAGAACTTCATAATATTAGCAGTATTATTAATTATAAATTCTTTTGCAGAAGATTAGAGTAATGGAGGTAAAGGATGACATGAAGAAAATGAAAGTGGAAAAAGAGTTGTCGAACGAAATGAAAGTCCTATTGAAGTTTGGGAGTGTTCGGTTTTGGATGACTAACTTGTTTAACAAGATCGTAAAATTCTAAGAAAATTCTTCGTGAATGAAGGGAAAGTACATTAATAAGTTCCAATGTATAAGAATAAATATGATATTTATAAAACTGCAATATTTATTATAGTACTAAACTTTCAAATTATAAAATGAAAAAACTTTGGAAGAGAGTAATTTAGCAAAGAACAAAAAATAAAGATACGAGACAACAATTTCAAAAAATCAATTTTCTTTTATGCTTGAGAGATCTATTGTGAAATTTATTTATCTATTTAGGCTACTAATGAAAAAATATATGACATTCCATGGTGTATGTTATTTCCGGATGATTTACTTTTTGTTGAGGAAAAAATGAAGAAACTTCAAGTCTGAATTGTGGAGAGATATTATACAATTTAAAAGGTTTAACTTTAACAAAACTAAAAAGACATGGGGATAAGGTAGAATAATATTTGATGAACATGAGATATCTAAAAGTGATCATTTTCGATATCTTGAGTTAATTATTCAAAGATTGGGGACAAGGTAACTCATAGAATTAGCACAAGATGGTTTAAATAGAGATGTGCATCAAGACACGGGATAATTCCTATGAAGTTGAATGAAAACTTTTATACAACTGCTATGAGACTTGTTTTAATGTATACTACTAAATGTTTGGCAGTTAAAAAAATGTTCACAAAATGCGGGTAACTAAAATGAAACAGAAATCTTAGTTACCCAAAAAATTGCCCCAGATTTGTACTCATAATTTGTTTGTGTGGTGATGATTAAATCAGTATAATGTGAAATCTATATATAGAATAAATTTGAGCCATAAATTGATATTTGTGGGTAGAAAATATTGATATAGATGAGTGAAGTTACAAGATGAGGAAAAGCCGCTTGAAATGGTATCGTCAAGTACATCATATACTAACTAATGTACTTGTAAGGAGTGATTAGATCCACATTGAAGGTGATAAAAGAAATAGAAGCCAGCATAGACACACGAGTTGAGGTAATATGAAAGGACATGACTATCTTAAACTTAGTTGAGTACAAAAATTAGAACCAATCAGAGGAAATGGATCAATGGAGCCAATACCAAAAATTTGGGACAAACGTTTATTGAATTGAGTCTCAGCTCATCTTAAACTCAAATCCACTTTCTCATGCTTGCCTCTCAATCTTTTGCCATTACACAAACCTTTGTCCCTTGTAAAACAAGAGTGTGTGTGTGTGACAATAATGTCCGCAGCAATGACAAGTTATAGTTTCAGCATTATGAGTATATGTCATCCATTTATTAGAGGGCAAGAATAAAATCAACTTGAGCATATACTAATTTGTTTCACACAAAATGCTAAGAATGCTACCATTGAATTGAAAGGTGAAGAGTATTCACAAACATCTGTACAACAACTTTAAGGTCACTGAACAGCTTTTGAGAGGAAAGTAAGGCGATGGCACGACCCAAACCTTAAAATGAAATGCCATTCATGAATGACAACCTACCTAGACAACATCCATTTTTTGAAATAAGAGTACATGATTAACCACTCCTCTTGGCCCATTCTATTCAATATTTGCAATGAAAGGGGCATACCAGGATCATCCACACAAGATTCTGTCACTTTTCAAACAGCTGGATCTTCGAGTGTTGCAGTAGATAAATCCTTTATGTGAGGATAAGCAGCTTTCTCATCAAGTTGGTTCTGGGCCCATACCAGCATTTTCAACAAGCTTGGAAGCTTTGGATCTGTGGTTCAATTCATCATACCCATTTTACAAATCTTTAATTTATACAATTCAAGAAAGTTGAACAAGAATTATCAAGGGTCAAGACAGATGGGATAGTCAATAGATTGATGATATCATCATCAATATTTTTTTAACAGTTTCCTGAATCAACACATGAAGAAAAATTGCTGATTGGTAACATTTACTTTTTATTATTTTTTATTTATAGAAAACATGAAACATGCTAATGTTTATTTTTGGTAAAAATAAAAACAAAAAAGCATGTCTGGTATATGTTTCAAAACTTTGTGTTGCAAACAAGTGAGGAGTGGCCGACCTGATCACGAAGTGCACAATAACATATATAATGGAAACAAACATTAAACAGCCTATAAATTGTTTGGACCTGATCACGAAGTGCACAATAACATATATAATGGAAACAAACATTAAACAGCCTATAAATTGTTTGGAAATGAGCCAAACAATGTATATCAAACTACAAAACACCTCAACCCATGCCTTCTTTGCCTTTCCTTTATTTCTTTAGTGCACTCTCAACGTGGATTAAACCACTCCTACTTATATTGGTCTACGTTACACACATCCTAAAAGGGAATAAGCCAGAGACATTGGTAAGAACATAGCTTTACAAGAATATAAAGATAAATTACAACTACTCGCCTAAGGCGTGGGCATAATCCACTTAGCCGCCACAAGCTTCAAAAATAATCAAAAACCTCCTTTACCGTCAGTCTTTTTGTTACAAAATGGCAAATTAGTATTCAAATTGCATTACAATCTTTTTGTTACAAATAACAAAAGATAAAAAAATAAAAATAAAAAAGGGAGTATACTATGGGATATAAGCCAACTTTTTCTGATGCAAAATTCATATAAAATGTTTTGCCATGTTACCCTTTTAATTTAAAGGAGAGACTAACAAAGCATGGAGTTCTCTCTCCCTCCTGCATCCTTCACAATATGAGCTGTTGTAAAAGACCCAAAACATCAAATGGGACAACAAAATCATCATAGAGACCGCCAACACCAACATTCCAACATCAATATCAAGTGTTAGTGCCATTTCCATTTCCAACTTTGGGAAGCAAGCTTCATGAACACTTAACCCCCAACTCCTCTCTCTTCATTCCTTTTCTTCAAAGCAAAACCCTCTAAAATGTCTTGCCACATCACCCTTATAATTTAAAGGAGAGAATTCTTTCTCCCTCCTCCAGCATCCTTCGCAATATGGTAAGTTGTAAAAGACCCTAACCATCAAATGGGACAACAAAATCAACACACACATCAACAACACCAGTATCAAGATTGTGTTAGTGCCATTACCATCTCCAACTTGGGGAGGCAAGCCTCATCATCAACACTAATCCCCAGTGGCAGATGCAAAATTTATACAGGGGGCCAAATTACACGTACATATAATTGACAAAAAAAATTCTATGAAAAAAATGATAATATTATATATATATATATATATATTGTACAAAACAAAACAAGACAAAAAAAGAAAATTATACAAGTACTTTTTCTTATTGATAAAAAAGTTTTTTTTTTTTTTTTTTTTTTTTTCTAAAAATTTACACTAAACACAAAAACTAACTATAATAATCCCATTCATCAATTAGGGAGTTTTAAAAAGTAACCCAAAAAAGCCACTAGAAACATGATTAATGTTAAAAAATTATTTGTAAATTGAACAATCACATAAAAAACATATAAAATGATGTGTCAAAGAAAAATTTTAAATTATGAGAACAATGGTGAATGTTCTAATTGAAAATGAATTAAAAATTCTATACAAAATTTGGTTTTATATGATTACTCTTCATATTAATGTGTTATAATTTTCTAATTGGTGAGCCTTGAGAGGACCACACCTTCACCATTTACAAACAAAAGATCAACACAGCAACATGTTACTGAAGCTCTAACAAATTTTGCAGGGGCCACAGCCACACCTAGTCCCCCCCTTGTGTCTGCCAATGCTCACTCCCCACACCCCTACTCCTCTCTTTTCATTCCTTTGCTTCGAACCAACCAAACCCCAACTCCACCATTGTCATCACATCATCACCCATTTGTGCCTCCATTACACCATCTCCATTAAAAATCTCATTGTTACCATCAACACCCAACTCTACCTACAATGTCTGTCATGGCTGCTACCCCCAACCCATCCTCCATCTCCCCAAATTGACACTGCCACAACCACTACCACTGTTCACTAGTTGCCAAATGTGGCTCTTGCCTATGTCACCACCACAATCACCATCTCCTTGTTCTCTATAGATCAGGTCATCGCCATACAATGGTCAAATCTCACCAAAATACCCCTAACTACTAAAATCTAATATAATAATATAAAATTTGCCCATAAGCATAATAAATTAAAACATACACAAATAAAGACTAATTATTCCAAGGGAGGCTTACACGTAAGTCCTAATAGATGGACTTATTGTCCAATAGATCCTATGATAATTAATAGCATTTTTCATTGAACACTATTAAAAAATGTCACTAATTGCTAATTTCAATGATAGTCTGAAAATTGTCACAAAAAATGCCACTAATTATAAGTTTTACCAAGAGTTTAAAAAAATTATCACAAAAAAAAAGTAACTAATTTTCAACTTTTAACGACAGTTTGAAAAATTCGTCACAGAAAAAGTCACTAATTGTAAGTTTTAGCAACAATTTATACAAACCATGACAAAAAAAAAAGTCACTAATTGTCAATTTTTAGCGACATATGCAAAAAATCGTCACAAAAAATTATTTTTAGCGACGATTTTACTTGAACTTATTTTCAACAAGACTTGATAGGAATTAAGGCCTCGTTTGTCAACTATATATTTTGGCCAAAAAGTTACTTTAAATTGTCACATCACTCTCTCTACTTTTCTGCACATCTTTTTGTAAAAAGCTAAAAAGTTACTAAAATAGCTTGTTCCCAAATGAGGCCTAAGTCCAACTATTAGGACCTATTGATAGTTTATCCTAATTCCAAAATGACACTAAATAATGCCCTAAACGTGCTCTATGTGATGATATAGATTTCCCTTTTCTCTTGTTGGTATGCTCTGCATTAAGAGGTTTCTCGAAATGTGGTAGTTTAGCAGAATAAGGCCAAATAGGGTTGCAAATGAACCGAGCCGAGCCGAGCCGAGCTTTGTTGAGCTCGAGCTCGGCTCATTTAGTTATCGAGCTCGTTTATTGAGCTCGAGCTCAACTCGATAAGGAACTAGGCTCGAGCTCGACTCGGCTTGTTAATTTTAATGAAACTCGAGCTCGGCTCGGCTCGGCTCGGCTCGATAATTTTTTTTTAATATTACTTATATTATTTAAATATAAACATTTAAATAAAAAATATTATTTATATTATTTAATATATAAAAAATGTATTTATATTATTATTTATATATATATTTATATATTTTTAATATATAAATAATGTATTCATATATATTTATATATTATGTAATATATAAATAATATATTTATTATATAATTTAAATAAAGATAAACGAGCCGAGCTCATGCGAGCTCGAGCTCGGCTCATTTACTAAACAAGCCAAAAATTCGAGCTCGATCTCGGCTCGTTTACTAAACGAGCCGAGCTGAGCCCTTAATGAGCCGAGCCGAGCCGAGCCGAGCTTGTTCATGAACAGCTCGGTTCATTTGCAGCCCTAAGGCCAAACCACAAGGGTGATCCCCTAAAATTTACTCTATATAATCAGTTATTCGAATATGTAGATCCTTGATAAACTCTAAATTTCTATTGTAAAAAATTAATATTAAAATTCATTTTCGAGTATTTGACTTTATAAATGTGTTCCTATCTTGTAGAAGAAGTGCAAGATAATTTTCTCGACCTGTGGCTGCCATTAGTATGCTGTAGGAGTAATACTTTCTAAAGAAGAAAGAAACGTTTGATATTTTGGGTTGTGTTGCTGAGTGTTTGAGATGTGTTAGTTAAATTTCAAAATAATGAAATTTTGTTTTTAAATTATGGAAACATCCATGTATGTTGAAATCGTCTAAAATGTCCAGGAGGTGTCAGTGTCTGTCAGATCTGGTCCACATAAACCTGGCACCTTTCTGGCACGTTATAATTGTGATTAACAATGCAGACACTGGTGAACAATGATCAAGAAAAGAAAAATAGATAGAAGAATTGGTATGCATGGCCATCACTACATTATGTCTAAGAAGATGGACGCAACTTGTCAAATTAGCAGTTTATGACTACCCATATTGTGATTATAAAAAAATAAAAAATAAAAAGTCTTGAGCAGCTGTATGCTTGAAATGTCATATTGGATGAGATTACTAACCTTTTTCATGACTCTGGCTCATAAGGATGGCTGCATTCACCTCACTCGCTGTCTTATGACGCTGTGATATGTCCAGAAGCTCTCCAACGGGGCAGTTGCTGACATCATTAAAAGCTAGCAGTGCAACAGTCCTCTCCAACTCTTCTAAAAAACTTTGCTGAATATGATTCCAATTAAATCATAAGCACCAAAAGCATGCAAAAACAATAACTTTAATACCAATATTTGGTTGAGGACCTTTCCACTAAGAAAATTGTAATCCTAAAGTTTGGCATCAAACATAACTTCAACCAACATGTGAACAAACATTGAGATAACCAAAGTTCGGTCATAATGGTTTAAGAGGAAGACTGTAACAGATTTCACTCAAACATTATCCAAAAGGGGCGGGCAGGGCTATGAAATAGTTCAAAGGAGAAATTGAGAATTACATTTTCTTCTCCCCTTGGTGCAAGCTCCTCCTGAGCAAACTCCAAAGCCTCTTCTACTTTTCCATTCCGAATCAATTCTATCAACTTTTGTTGCTTGAGATGGAAAAACAATTGGGGATTTGTATCTAGTATCTGCATTTGAAAATGTCACATTATGTCAAACCAGGAATCTGTCACCAACATTGCGAAGGAAAATTATGAGTTGTAGACTGCATCATAAAAACAAGTGACAAACATGACTACTGAGTACAGATGATTCCAAATGTTCAGATGAAGTAATAAACTACTGCTCAGAACAATTCAGGGCAAACGAGAAACAAAAAAATATTATAGAAGAGTAAAGGAAACAATAAGATTCAATAAAAAATAAAACAAAAAAAGGAAACTACTTTTATTGCATTATGTATCAATGTCACTGATATTAGCACAAACTATGTGAAATCTCAGTCAGGAACTCTTATTTCAAATAAGAGTACCATGTAGTATATATGATGAGTCAGAGCATCTTCCTAGGCTACTACAAAATATGAAGTTAGGCACACACAATATACTCCTTTTACTGCCCTTTTATATGACAAAACTATGCTTGGTAAATGTTTTCTGAAAAATGTTTGAGGGCCACAAAATCAGTGGCTCAAATGGCTCAAAACTGTCAAAACGACGTCGTTTTGTGTTGTTTTGTGCCCAAAACGACGTCGTTTTGACAATTTTGAGCCATTTGAGCCACTGATTTTGTGGTCCTCTACCATTGCTGATGTTTTCTCCATATAACTCATTTTTAGAGAATAAGAACCCCCATCATATTATTCTGTACAGTAGTTCAAAATATATATTATTCTGTACAGAGACTGAATCAAAGGATTTATCCACAAAAAAACAAAAAAAAAAAAGAAAAGAAAAGGGAAGAAGAGCGGAGACTGAGCAACTAAACATTGACCCCATGAGCTGGTTACTTATCTCAATTACATAGAAAAACACACAAAAACCTATGATTGGAAGACGCAGACACAAAGTATCATCTTTATATGCAGCAACTCCCAATATCCAGATAAAGGGATAAGGCTTTGTATGAATGAATTTCTAAAATTATTATAATATATGTGCGGATAAACATACAATTTCTAACACATCAACAAGTCAAGTATCCACATTTGGCAATTTACAGTCACAAAACATATATTTCCTCAAGAAGATAATAACAGATTAACAGATGGGTAATCCTACCTCGGGGTTCAAATCGTTAACTTTTTCAATTGCATCCTCAACGTTCCCACATTGCACTGCCTTTTTAACTGCCATGCGATCCGTTATTGTAGCAAGATCTATGTCTGCTATTTATCTATAAGGAATAGCACATATTTAAAATGAAAAAAACTTGCAACGAATTGTACCATCAACACACAGATATAGAAATGGGCAAACAAAAAGTGGGGAGGCTATTAGGAGAAAAAAAGGATACGTTCAGTTCCAGATTCCGTTCTAAACTTTTCAGCGGCATCAACATAACCCTCGGTGACAAGAAAGTTCATCACCAATTTATTCAGATCTTCTTTCCTAATCTTCACATCATTAAGCTTTTTCTCCCACTCCTCCCTTGTAATCACTCTCTTCGAAGTAGCCTGTTAACAAAGAAAATTTAGACAGTCACATTTCCACATCAAAAATTACCAAGAATATGTTCTCAACAACCACTCAATCATAAGTCATATATAATCTTCTATACAAAGTGATCAGAGTGAATATGTTACTGTAAAAGAAAAGAGCAACACAAAAGAAGAAACTCAATTCTGCTATCTGTTACGGCAATGGGCCAGACATAATTCAAGAAACTCAACAATACAGTTCAAGAAATTCAAAAAATTTACGTAAAACAAAAAAAAAAAAACAAAAATAGTCAGTTATCACAATGGACCCCATTTTCTGTAATGATTATGGTTTTGACACTTCTATCTGAATCGGAGACACGACTTGTCACAGAATAACACAATTGTCATAGTAATTGGCTGTAAATGATTTCAGTTCATATAAAGGTTTCTGTTTCAGTTCATACGGTCCAATAGGAGACAGTCCATCCAAATCAGTAATGGTGGAAACCTAACCTAATGGGCAAAAAGGTAATTTTACAATATGAACAACTTAAATCATACCACCAAAAACCCATCTTACTCACACTATATTAGACAACTTACAACCCACAACCAAACAACCGTCTTCTTCTCCACCCCACATTTCAAAATAGTGAATACAAAATGTTTGATTGTATGGTTTAGTTGTTCAAAATTTTAATTTGACCCTTTTGCCCATCAAATTAGGCTTGAATTGTTACTGATTTGGAAAATCGCCTCTGATTGGATCACATCACATTAGTTAACATTAAAACGATTTAGAGATTAAATTCATGAAATTAATAATTTAATGATGAAATAGAAAAATATTGATTGTATACATAAGCTTTCTATATGTATGTATCAATTTGCTACCACATTTCCATGGGATTTCTATATGCATTTATGTATAGTGCTATACAAACAAACGAAAGATCTATAAAGAATTTCTGCAACTTCAAAAACAAAAGCCCATCAATATAGCTTATATTTTCAAGATTATCATTGCCACATCATTCTGGTATACTTAAATTCTGTACAAAATTTCAGTTTGTGAAACACTTTCCAAACAATACAGCAAGTACAGAATTAAACATCTTTTTCTCATAAAACCCTAGAATCTAACACAAATTGATTACAGTGAAGACAAACAAATACAAAATTGATTAATTAAACATGTCAATTGAGTAAAAACTAATCAAGTACTAGTTGAAATCTAAGAAGTTGAAAATGAAAACAAGAAGAGGGTTTGTAAATTTGGGTGTTGATTATACCATTGCTTCAATTTCGGCGAGTTGACGAATGACAATCCAGAACAATGACATCAGTACAGGTAGAGCACCTTCAAACCCATCTAAATCGAACAACCCAGCTCTGTTTCTTGAATCTTGATGTTCTTGGATCGAGTAAAAGCAACAAAATCTGATTCCAAAACCCTGAGATTGAGTTCAAGAGTACATCTATTTATGCTTATTGGTGTGCTTGTATGAGCCACTGTTGCGTTGTGTACTGATTAGTAATGAAAAGAAACATGGGAGAGATGGGGGCTAAGGGGATCAAGTGATCAACCCTGTTTCCATGCTTTTATCATTGCTTATGGCAGCTGAAGCCTTTTTCTTTTTCTTTTTCTTTTTTTTTAATTACAGTTTTCAATCTAAATTTGATTTAAATTTTGATTTTAATCCCTATAATTTATATTTAAATAATTTAATCTTTACACTTAAAATCTGGTTTTAATTTGATCTGTTCATCTAAATTTTTATTAATTTTGTCTTCATATTCACTTTCAAAAATTTATAAATATTTCAAAATTATAAATTTTACAGCTCACCTTTTTCACTCTGAGACCTGCCTCAAACTCATATATTTTTGGATGGGTTATTTTCTCACTACTGTTTGTGGGTACAATTTTTTTTTTGAATGCTATTATTAGCATCCCATTAATTATGTTAAACTTCTCATTTTTTATTTTTTTTATTACAATAATAACCTCAAATAAAATTACTAAAAAAAAATTAACAATTTTGGAACATCCCATCTCACAATTAAACTCACGTACCCACTACATCGTGAGTTAGGGTTTATGAGAGCACTCACCTCTATTACCACCCATCTATCTTCCCTAAATCCCACCATCAAAACTTTAAAAACTCTTTGGCGGCAATATTCTGATCACAATGGTAATAACCATTTATTTACATACACTTCTTCGCTAATGACAATGAGTGAAATTTTTTTTGACAATCATAATTCCATGAGATGAGATGAGTGCAACAATAAAAGTTTAAAAGACATCAATAATTTTGATGGTGTTTTTATCTCAGAGAAAATTGGCCTTGTAAGGATAAGTTTTTTGAAAAAAATGACAAAAATAATAAATAATGTTCATTATTTTTTCGAGACTGAACTCCCGAACATACGATTGAAATTCGGGAATACAAGTTTTAACATTGTTTATTTGTTCGGGAATAGGTAACCAAACATTTATGATTTGTTCGAGAATATATAACAGAAGCAGTAACAGAAGTAGACAAATAAAGAATGTCAGATTACCCTTAGATGGTCAACAGTTGGGTGAAATCCTGCCCAATTTTGCTCACATAGAGAGCATACAAGTACAGTGAGGTCATGGATGAATGATAGAAAACTAACCAAAGAAATATGAAAGTGGATTGTGTTGTGTGTGTGAAAAGAGGTAATGGAAAAAAAAAAATCAAACAGATTAACAAATCTCATAATAAAGTAGAGAAAAAATTTCTTAATCACCACAAATTTTTTCCATTGGCTTTGGAAGGTTCCATCGTTGTGGGTTTTGTTAGGTTTCGAAAGAGAGATTTTTTGGATTGTAAGGGGCGTAGGGGTTGGGGGTGTGCATTTGAATAGGTGAAATATTTTTACAATAATAATTTTGATATTATTTGGGAAATGAAAGAAAATTTAAGGGTTTTATAATTTATAAGTAGCGGTCCAAAGATATGGGGGGTCTAAAATAATTGATGGGGTGTTAATAACAGCACTTTTTTTTTTTTAATAGGAAAATGCCCGAAAGGCTACAAAGAGGAATCAAAAATTAACAGCTCCTTAAGAGCAAAATGAGAGTTTGAAACCCAATCTAAAGGAATAACATCTTTTACGTTTGGGATAATCTTTTTTGGCTATTTTAGCTACAAAAAGACAAAAAAAAAAACTAAAAAGCCAATAAGACAAAATATCACATCCAAGCCATAATCATTTTATTATTTCTCTCACAAAAGTCAAAAAAAAAAACAAAAAACCCATCCCAAACGAAGCTTTAGCTAAAAAACCAAAAAACCAACCCACATCCCAGACGAAAGTAAGCCTTTTGCTAGCCAATGAGCAACTCCATTGGCCTCCCTAGGGACCCAAGAGAATAAAATGTTAGAATTGGAGCTTAAAGAGTAAATATCATGAATTATGGCAAGACAATCCCGCGGAGGAACCAATTTCGACACACACATATCAATCATTGCTTTGTTGTCATTCTTTATTTGAACATTAGAAAGACCCAAGGCTTGAGAGAATAAGCACACCAAACGAATTGGTGGAGCTTTCCCTTGCTGGGCTGAAAATGAGAAGACTGAAGAGACAACTTCATTAATTAGCTTTCTCTTGCCCATTCCTTAACGTTGTGTTTGATTATGAGATTTGAAAAGAGATTTGAAAAAGAAAAGAAAAAAGGTAACTGCAATGTGAATAAAATATATTCACATTTTATCTATTTTTACATATTTTTTCTCTTTCTATTTCTAAATCTCTTCTCAAATCTCTCAACCAATACTATTAAGACCACTCGGTCATCGAGTTTGGAGAAACAAGCATCACAATTAATTTTCAAAAAGCCTGCTAGAGGATGAATGCACCTAAACTATGGGATACTAGAAGTAGGATTAGGGTGATTGTTAAGCGAAGATTGATCAAGAGCATGATTTATTTCCCACCACTAAGGAGATGTCTGATTGGAAGGATTAGGATATGGGATTGGATTATAATCCATTGAAAGCCCTTTATCCGACGTTTGTTTTTTTTTTTTTAGTCCGCTGGACATGGAGTCCAGTCAGACTTCTTATCCCTCATATGTGGGATTACATTGTTCAGGGAGGGGACAATTTTCATGGGATAACAATCCCATGGGATTAAATCGTAAAAAGTCTATTTTGCCCTCATCATATATAATTTGTTTCCTTTGTTGTTTTTGGCAAAGATTGTTATTTTAGAAGAAGCAAAAATGGCAAAACCCTAGCAGGCAATTCTTCTTCTTGAGGTTGAATTACATCAAATCATTCGATCTCCAATCTACACTCAGGTTTGAAACACTTTCTACATCTTCCATTTTGTTTGCTATTTATTTTATTTCAATTTTGGTTGTTGTTGTGGCTGATTTGGTTGAGATTTTATTCTCTCTCTCTTTCTTACAAGTTTTTTTTTTGTTCTCTTCATCAAACCAGATTTGAGGGATTTTGCAGAGATCGTTTTTTTTCTCTTTTTTCAACAAGAGGGATTTTGTTTATATTCTGTCTATTTTGCTCAGTACTGAGTTTGTTTTTGTTTTTGTTTTTTTTTTTTTTTTTTTTTTTTTGAGCATTGAAAAAACATGCTGCTGTTGATTGTTTGTTGTTAATGGATACTGCTAGTTGTTGTTTGTTGTTAATAGATACTACTCGGTTGTTAATGGACACTGGGTCTTTATCCTTTTTTTTTTTTTTTTTTTTGAGCCTTGAAACATAGTTGGTTGTTATACGAAAATTGCCATCATTAATTTAGAAATTGAAATAAAAATTAATTCTTCCTAAGTTCATGTATAATAATTGAGTTATCTATACGCATGTATGCTACTTGCAAATTGCATGCATGCTGCTTGCAAATTCCTTAATAATTGAGTTTTCTACGGAAATTACATCTATGCTGCTTGCAAATTCTTATATGTTATCTATATGCCTAGAGATGCTCCATTCTTTAAATTATTTGTAATTCTAAATGGTCTTTGTATGATAATTTATTTTCATAGATGGATGAGAATATCAATGACTTTGACGATGAGAGTAATGATGAGCTTCAATTGTACGTAGTATTGCAAGTTGTAATGCAAGAACTGTTTACCTTATGCACTGTAGCTTCTATTGTCATTGAAGTTATCTTGAAGAAGTATTTATCTAAGTATCCACATAATCTTATTAGAGGACCCAATCGGTTGCAAGAACAAAGGGACCATATTAACTGTTTAGTGACAGAAAGTGACATAACATGCATTGAACAACTCCGTATGGATCGTCGTTCTTTTATGACCTTGTGCAATATGATTCATACAATTGGTGGGTTAGGACCTTCAAAACATGTCACTTTAGAAAAGAAAATGGCTTTCTTCCTCTTCATTTTGGCACAACACTTGAAAATACGAAATGTTAAGTTCAATTTCTATAAATCTGGACAGATTGTCAGTCGATGTGTCAATGATGTCTTAAAGGCTGTGCTACGTCTGCGAGCCAACTTACTTAGCACACCAAATCCTAGTATCGAAGCAAACACAGATCCAAGGTGGAATTGCTTCCACGTAATATATTGTCCACAAATTTGGTAACTTTACGTTACTTTTTTTTTTTCTTTTCTTTTGTTCTCTAAAAAAAAAAAAAAACATAACTATTACAATATCTATTCAACTAGTTTGTTTAGAATTGTCTTGGAGCACTTGATGACACCTATATTAGAGTTCGTGTACCTGTGATTCATCAAGCAAGGTATAGGACAAGAAAGGGAGATATTGCTACTAATGTTCTAGGAGTTTGCTTCCAACAAATGAATTTTATATATGTATTGCCAGGGTGGGAAGGGTCAGCGGCCTACTGTAGGGTTTTAAGAGATATGATCAATCGGCCTAATGGCCTAAGGATTCCTAATGGTAATTTCAAGATACTTAATTCTTCTTAAGTTCATGTATAATAATTGAGTTTAACGCATAACATTCCACACATAGGTTACTACTACTTAGTGGATGTGGGCTATATGAATGGGCAAGGATTCTTAGCACCTTATCGTGGTCAATGATACCATTTGTCTGTTTGGAGAGAAAGGGCAACTCCAAGTAATTACCAAGAATATTTCAATAGGAAACATGCACAAGCCAAGAATGTCATAGAAAGGTGTTTTGGATTGTTGAAAATGAGATGGGCAATCATCATACTGCCCCATTAGAACCCAAAATCGTATTATCACTGCATGTTTGTTACACAACTTCATTGGATGAAAGATGGCAGTTGACCTTATAGAGGATGACAATGATGACGAAGAAAATCAACCACCAATAGGAGATGATTTCATTAATACTGTTGAGACATCTAATAAATGGACTATGTAGCAAGATACACTAGCAATACAATTGTACAACGATTGGTTATCTAGTGAGGGGGATGGATGAGGATAGTTTTGTGTTTATTTTCATTACTATTGTGCTCAACTTTGCTTTGTTGTTAAACCATTTAAATTTGTAATGTGACATTGCTATGTATTTTTATTAATATCTGACAATGTGGATATTGAATTATTTGAATGATAGTTTTTTGAGTTATTCATGTATGAAATGTTGAATGATTACTTTAGGCATGGGTAATAAGGTATTGGGTATGCTTGCTACTAGTGGGTTTGGATTGAATGACACCAAAAAAAGAATCGATGTGGAGAGTGATAATGTATGAGAGGCATATGTTCGGGTAAAGTTACCATGATGTAGATACTTTTTTTAAAAAAAAAAAAAATTGCTACATATTTATGTAACTACTTTTGAAATACACTTTCCTATATTAACTAGGATTAGTTGGTCATTGCAGAGGGACACCGATGCAGAACACCTGAGGAACAAAACTTTTTCATATTTTGATGAATGGATTCAAATATTTGGAAAGGATCGAGCTACAGGGGAGTTTGTTGATAGGCCTGCTGATGCAGTTGAGGCATGAATGCTGAGGAAGATGTGTTGTTGCATGGCTTTGCAGATAATGACACTTTTCTTGAACAAATGAGAGTAAATAGTCACACTGGTGAAGGAATGGATTATTCAAACTCAACAACTCAATGGGCTTCTGAAAGCTCTGCCAAAAAAAAAAAAGATCAAAAAAGATCTAGATTCGATGATGATGTAGTTAAAGAGCTCTCTATGTTTGCTGACAAGTTGGTGGGTGTCATGGGTAAAACCAATGAGAAGCTGGAATTCATTAGAAAAATGATGGGGTACTCACATGATGTCGCATCAAAACATGCATCATTAAATGATGAACTTACAAAGTTGCCAATTACCGTAGATAAAAGGTTAGATGCTTGCGAAATCATATCTCATGATGTCCAAAAACTTGACATGTTCTTCAGCTTGACACATGATGATAGGCTGAGGTGGGTAATAAGGTTGCTAAGTAGGAATGCTCCATAACAAACTTGTGGCATGTGATGAGAATATTCGACTTTTGGGTTATGCTCCATAGACTTAATTGTTACTTTTTCTGTCACAACCTAAACTCAGTACCCAAAGGCTCGGCGTCACAACAAGATAAAAATAAAATAATTCGAATAATTTTGTAGTCGTAGCGCAAGCGGATAAATTAAATAAATTAAAATAAAATAATTGGGTACCAAATGTTTATTAAATGAAAACAAACATAGTCATTTGGGCTTTATTATATTACAAGAGTCCGATAAAAAAAAAAGATAGAAATCTTAAAAAAAGGAAAAAAAAAACAAAAAAAAAACACAGCGATTCATTCCCTATCTTGATCTCGCTAAATCTCGTCACCTGAAAGGGGTAACAACTATAAGCACATAGCAGAGTGAGAAATATTATACTGTGAGTATAGGGGCACAAAATAGCCATGGATAACTATTTAAGCTAAAACATTAACATAATTTAAGTTGCATAAATAAATTATTTAAGTGGCAAAAACTAAAATAAAAATTACGTAAATAACTATAACCATGATACAAAGCAGAACATAACAAGGGTCACTGGAGTGTCAATCAAGATAGGGGTCAATGAATCCATGACAAGCAGGGGACCACAAAGTGGTCAAACAAAGGCCAATGGTTATTTAAATCCCCCAAGGCATGAGACTCCCGTGGTGATACTTACAGAAAATAATTGGTTACAAGATCATTGTCAAATAATTTCTAAAATTTAAATAAGCATGTCTATGGGTTTTAATTTAAGCAATTGGAGTTCAGAAAATAATCCACGTAATTGAAGCATTAGCATAACCATAAAACATAAATTATATAAATTATGGTAACTCAAAATATTCGTAAAATATATCATGGTAACTCAAGACATATTTAAAACATGTTATGGTAGCTCAAGGTATAATATAACTCACCTAAATATTAACCCTTAATCTTTAACCTTCACTTTTCTATTGTTGATTTGTTAACCCGTATGTATATTTCTTTCAAGCTCGGTGATCACACAACACAAAGTCCTAAACTATTTATAGGGAGGGTACGTATGGTCTTTGTTTGGCGCATGGCATGTTAGGTGTCAGAATGTTCCCAGGTGGCATGTTTAAGCGCCTTAAGTTTTGCTTCTCTACACGTGGTGTTGAGCCACCTCTAAGTTTTATCCCTTTGAGTTTAACTTTTGGAATTTCCTAAGAGTTACGTAACTTGGCTTCTCAAAATTTTTAAGGTTATTATCCTTTTGGTAATTTACAATGATCCCTAAAATGACGTATAATTATAAGTTAGGTTCGTGTCTAAAAACCTCACCACCTAATTATAAAACATCACTTATCACTTACTAAAATATTTAACGTGCGGTGCCTCACAATTTATTTCCTTAACAATTTAATTGATTAATTCCCAATTTCCTAAACTGTGTATTTATTTATTTATTTTTATTGTTATTATTATTATCATTGTATTTTATCTTATTTTAATTATTTATTTATTTATTTAATCATGGTAAAAATTCGGGTGCCACATTTTCTCTTCGTCAAGCACCGTATTTTGTGGGTTAAATTGTTGTATTATGATTTGGTGCCTCTGACTCATCTAGTCATGGGATACTGTTGTTTCTATTGTTAAAAGTAGCTAGTTATAGGAACAAATATTTATACCTGCTAACATCTTTATGAACATATACCACTTTAATGTTGGTAACTATTTTTATTTTGGTTACTGTATTCTTTTTTGTTTGGATTCGTGGTGTTGGTCCTGTTATTTGGATGATTAGTAATTGGAGTGTTGTGTGGATTTGCTGGTGTGATGAGGAAGTGCTGGTGTGTTGCGTATTGTTGTTGGTGTGTTGCATGATGCTGCTAGTATGTTGCTTTTAATATGTGAATGTGAAGATTTTTTGTTGAAATCTCTTCAACTTTTGTTTTTTTGTTCTTTTGGTTTTTGGGTGTGTGCTCTTGACTCTTTTCTTTGTTGATGTGTTTATGCTTTTTGTTCATTCTATGCATTAATAAAGTTATTTTTTTGCTGATCAAAAAATAAAATAAAATAATTTTTTTGTGTTGGATAAAGATTAGAAGGAAATGGTCTTATTTATATTGAAAGAATGTGACTATTAAAAAATATAGCTATTGGAAAAATGTTTGTTTGAAACATTGAAAAAATTAAACAACTAATTGTGGTCCACTAATTAATTATAAGTAAAGATTAAATTTAAAAACAGATTTAATATTGCTATTACTTAGTAAACAATTGAAAAAGAGTAAAATAGTCTTTTGCTCATTTATTCTTATCCAGTCCGTCCAACCAAACATTGGATTCACTAAAAATAGTTATTTCTAGACATCTAATCCCATGAAAAAACAAACATGGGATATACATCTAATCTAACCAAATAGTCTGGGAGATTTACAGCTCTAAAATTCAAGTCCGATGAATTTTAACCTCCCTTATCTAGTCCGTCAAATCAAACATAACCTAAGAGGATGCCTGTCTAACCACTAAACTGGGGTCAACACAATTCTGATTAAAAACCCACTCATTCCGTAGCCGCCCTACCAACTAGCTCCCTCTAATCATGATCATTAGATCTGGCCTGCAAAATGGATATAACTCACGTAACTAAACACGTATTTGGAATTTCAACAATGATATATCCCAAGGAGCTCTAATGATATGGAAAATCAAAAAAAAAAAAAACACAAACATCACTATTACAATGGGGCCCACCTCCAATTAGAGCTCCTAGAGCTCTTTTATTAGAGTTCTAAAACATTTTTGTTGGAATTTTAGTTATTTTAGATAACTTGTATATATATATTTTTTTGTAATTAAAATAATCAGCAATGATACATCTCCAAATTTTGGAACTCTAATTGAGCTCTAATTATATGGTAATTCAAAAAAAAAAAAAAAAACCAAGGCCAAAACATCACATCAATGGGTGGGGTCCATCCCTAAAGCTCATTTAGAACTCATATTTTAGAGCTTCCAAACATTTTTCTTAAAATAATATAGAAGATAGAGTATAGAGAAGATAGCCAACTTAAAAAACATCCAAACTCTTTTATATAATATTCATCTTAAAATAAAAAAAGGTTGGATTTCTTTCAAGTTTAAATTAAACTTGAAGAAATTTGAGGGGCTCATGGGGCTAGGGGTATAAAAAATGGCTCGAGGCCTATGGGCGGCCCGAACCCCACCCGAAGTGTAACGCCCTCAAAATAATACATAAAACCCAACAATTTCGACATGCATTAATATAAGAGAATAAAACATTCTTCCATTTATCAGAGTATTCTTACAAAAGATATTACATGTTGACAACAAAAGTAAATGCCCTACAGGCTTACAACTTTCTAAGCCAACACTTGGGTGCAACAAAAGAAGAGTACTAACTCTTTTAAACAAAGTAAGCCCTTGGCTCAATTTACATGTAATACATAAAAGATAACATAAAAAGTCTTTCAACCTCTAGCCTCCCAAGCTATGTCCTTGGAGGTGGCATACCATCTGTATCTAAAAATGATGTCCCATATAGGGGGAGCCAAAGCTCAGTAGAGATATACTAAACCAAATATAAGCAATGACTAAAACGATAGCATTAGATAGAAGGTTAACGCTTATAAACCAATTTAACTCACAATACAATTCCATGACAGACATGTCCATGTTACATTCAATTTTTTCCTTTACTTAACAAAATCATTTCATATCACATCGCTCAGAAACCTGGCCAAACACTTTAATGAGATTAAAACTCATATTAAAACAATTCCATATTTCACAATTTGTAAATGAGATTTCATCTCATATTTGAATACTTCCATACTTCAAGTAATACACACATATTCGCTGTATTAACACTTCCATTTAATACACATATTTGCTGTATTAACACTTCCATCTGATACGCATATTTGTTGTATTTATGGAGTCCATCCCCTATCTCCTCCTAAACAGGTTTGAGAGTCCATCTCATATTTTCCCTCAAACCATGGAGTACATCCCCTATCTTCTCCCACACAATACACACCTTTCAAGTACATAAGCAATTATCATATACAAGGATCAAACAATACACATATTGGACGTATTATGCCAACCATCATATTCTATGACACATTCAATGTGATTAGTTTCGGTTTTTCCTAATCAACATGCAATGTCTACAACAATCAAGACTATCCTCCACCGATAGCCCAAAGCAGATATTTCTAAACAAAACATAAATGCATAAAACTTATGCCAAAACTCATGGATTGGAGTAGGAAATCCTTACCTCGAAATTAGAAGCTCAAAGGAGAAGATGACCAAAATCCAAAGTGCTCCAAATCCACTATTTTTCAGATTAAAAGGAAGTCTAACTCACCCTCTATTTTTCTTACAAAGAAACCAGGCTAGAAACTCACTAGAAGTAGATCAATACCTAGAGAGAAGGTATGTAGAGAGAGAGAATGCTCAGATCTAGGGTTTGTGTAAAGAAAAGAGATGAAAAAGTGAAGTGTTTCCCGCTACTGTGATTTGATATAACACAGGCTCACTCAAGCGACCAGACACAAGGAAAGACTCGCTCGAGCAAAGAAAGTCTCGCTCGAGCCAACAATGCAAAGCTTTAGGTCTGCAACCAAAAGCACGCTCGAGCGAAGAAACTCAAAACATACACCTCGCTCGCTCGAGCCAAGAAATGCAATTCTCAGGTCCAAACCCAGACACAGTCGCACGCTCGAGCGAAGAATCCAAAACTCAGAGCTCGCTCGAGCGAAGGACCAAAATCCTGGGCAGCAACCATTTGCTCCCAAGCACACCAAACCTGTAACAAACCTGCCCAAAACATTCTATAACTCAAATACAAAGTATTGAAGGACGGAAACAAGATATATACAATAACAAGCTCCACAGAACCTAAGTCCAGATACAACAACCAAATAGAGAAAGACCGGGATCGCTATACGAAGCCTAAGGTGGGCCTAACCCATTTAGGCCTGGGCCTGAGCCTAGTCCAGTACCTTGGGCCTGGGCCTTCCAAAAAAAATTCAGGCCCTGTGGGTAACCCAACCCACCCATCCGGCACTTTTCTCTACCAATGGTCAAATTTCAAAAAATAAAAATAAAAAACAACTTGCAATAGTTACATAATTAAAATAAATAAAAAGATTGATCTTATAAAAATAAATAATTAAAATAATTAAATAAAAATTAATATAATTAAATAAATAACATTAATAATTTAAAAATAATAAAAAATAATAATAGTTTATTAAATTAAAATCAAACTAATCTAATAATAGTTTTTTTTTTTGTCCAAGAGGAAGAGAGAGAAAGAGAGAGAGAGATGGAATGTGGGAGCCTAGCTTATTCTGCTGTAGCTGCCTACTCTGGTATGTCCCACCCGCTCCTACTAGTCGAGCTGAAATTGGTCTGTTGCATCTCGTCATCAATTACTCAACTCAAATAGTAATATATATACAAATGGTCATAATTCAAACGATTATAATTAAAACTACTATAAATATCTTTCATTTTTCAAAATAAATCTTACAACAAATAATTCTCTCTTTCTATCTCTCTCTCTCTTAAACTCTCTCAATCTCTCTTAAACTCTCAATCTCTCTCAACTCTTAATTAATTTTGAAGTGTTATTCCTAAGTGACAATTGCAATTATGCAACAAGAAACTTTTATCAGAAGAAGTAAATTTCTGTATCACATTCGTCAGTCAGTAACATTAATTAGTATAATTAAATTTATTAGCTACTCATTTTTTTTTATTAATTATTTGTGCACATATATTAATTATTATTATTTTACTGATTGTATTTACACATTATTTAAATTAATTGTTAATTTTTATATATTGTTTTACTTACATTATTATGGATCCTAATATGCCTAATGTGTAATGCCCTCAAAATAAACTCATAAACCAACAATAGCATGCTTAGACGTAAGAAAATAAAGCATAATTGTATTCCATTAGAGTAATCTTTACAAAATGTATTACATGTTGACATCAAAAGTAAATGCCCTAAGGGCTTGCAACTTTCCAAGTCAACACTTGGTTACAAAAAGGAGTACTAACTCTATACAAAGAAAGCTCTTGGCTTGATATACATGTAATACAACCAAAAGCACAAAACAGTCCAACATTCTCAAGCCTCCCAAGTTACGTTCTTGGAGGTGGCATGCTACCTGTACCTGAAAATGATGTCCCATAAAGGGTGAGCCAACGCCCAGTAAAGATATGCTAAACACAATATGGGCAGTAATTAAGACATAAGCAATTGATAAATGTTTAACCCACATAAATCAGATTCATAAACCATTTCCATTACATGACAACTGTGTCCATGTTTCATTTCATTTTTCCATTTCTTATCCAATTTTTAATTCACAACTACGGCTCAGAACCTGGCCAAACAGCTTAAATGAGATAATAACTTGTATTAAACATTTCCCACTTCATATTAGATAAGCATACTAGTTGTATCAACATTTCAACAGATAAGCATATGAGCTATATCAATACTTCAACAGATAAGCATATGAGTTGTATCAACACTTCAACAGATAAGCATATGAGCTGTATCAATACTTCAACAGATAAGCATATGAGCTGTATCTACGGAGTCCATCCCTTATCTTCTCCCAAACACTATCCGGTTTAGAGGTCTATCCCCTATCTTCCCCTAAACCGTGGAGTACATCCCCTATCTCCTCCCACACACACAACGTATATAAATATAGGTCATATACATAATCAATCAATACATAAAATTAATATATTCTTTCAACCGTCATATTCGATGACACATCCAATTGATTAGTTTTAGTTTGCCTAATCATCATGCATTGTCTACAACAATCAAGACTACCCTCCACCGGTAGTCCAAAGCAATTATTTCTAAACAGATAATAAAAGCACCAACAGATAAATCATCCGCATTTTCAAAAGTGGACGATTTATTAATCTGACTCCACTATTCCAACTCATAATGAACCAATATCATTATATTCAACTCAATTTCACAAATCCATAACTTTTCCAAATTAATTATATCAATTAATTTATACGCAATTTAGGGTTTTCTACTCCATCTCTCAATATTAACCCAAAGGTTCAAATACCAACAACCAACTATATCATCATTTTGAGACCCAAAATACATGTTATGAGCCAAAATCACAAACCCCCTTTTATACATTTTGAAACCCTAAGTCCCAAAATCAAAACACTTAAACCACATGTTCAATATCTAAGTCAAAACCCGTAAGAGTGAGTAGGAATTCCTACCTCAAATTCGGAACTCAAAGGAAGAAGATGAAGGAATTCAACGTGCTTCAAAACCCAATATTCTCGGATCAAAACGTAGCCCTCGACGATCAACACACTTTTTGTAAAATCTGAAGGGAAGGAAAACACTCTAGCTAGATCAAACCCTAGAGAGAATGGAGATTCTAGAGAGAGGAGCTCTCAAAAATGGCTTTTTGAAAAAGTAAGAGAGAGAAAGAAAAGTGAAAAGTGATTTAAAATTACCCAGCGGATAACTCCTATACGCATGACCCACTCGAGTGGAGAATAGAACGCTCGAGCGTAAAACACAAAAATCTGGACCCGTTCGAGCGCAAGAATGTCTGCTCGAGCTCCAAGAAACAAAAGCAAAACACACCCGCTCGAGCGCGAAAAACCAGTCCGCTCGAGTGTAGATTTTCATCTCCCAGAACTTTTATAGACAAAAGCACTACCCGCTTAAGCGCCATCGTACCCGCTCGAGCGCGACCGCTCGAGCGTAAAGAAACCCGCTCGAGCGTAAAAAACACACCTACAGAAGTTTTGCAGAGGCACGAAATACTAGGAGTGTGTAAACCCCGCTCGAGCGCAAGAAAACCCGTTCGAGCGGACCATCTAAAAACTGGGCAACAAATAAATGAAACCAAGGCTCAACCAACCTGTAACAACCCTGCCCAACACATCCTGAAACTCAAACATCAGGAATTAAAGGATGACAATAAGATAAATACAACTACCAACTCCACAGAATCGAGTCCGGAATACAACAGAACAGTAAAGAGATAACCGGGATCGCTATAACCTCCCCCCTTAAAGAATTTCATTCCCGAAATTAAGTACAAGTTTTCAAAAACAAGTTTTCTCCATTCCCAACAATATTACAACACTATATTAAACAGCTCGACCCATTACTGGTCAATCTCATCTCTTTTCAAGAGGCAAATCACATTACATAAAACCACCTGCATTATCGACATGCATTCCTTTGAAATTTACCAATTTCAACACATTTCCCACAATTCCATAACATTTGCAACATTAATATCATGCTTGCATTTCAACAACATATTTAACATATGTAGTGTTAAACAAACTTCCATTTTGAGGCAAGTTCCAAAACATACTTCCATAAACCAAAACATATACAATATTTTACAACTTAAGACATATATATAATGCTCTTAAAGTTCAACCACATTACAAAATTACCAGTGCATGGTTACACATCAACAAACAAGTCCAGATATTTCTCACGGACTTCTAACTCACGTTCCCAAGTGGCTTCTTCCACCTCATGATGCTTCCACAAAACTTTTACCAAGGGAATGGTCTTGCCTCGCAAGACTTGATCCCGCCTATCCAAGATCCGAACCGGTCTCTCCTCATACGAGGCATCCTCATTTATTTCTAAGTCGGTCCAATCCAACACGTGCGATGGATCCTGCTCATACTTCCGAAGCATACTAACATGAAATACGTCATGTATCCCGGACAACTGCGGTGGCAAAGCCAAATGATAAGCAACCTCCCCAATCCTCTCAAGGATCTCAAAGGGAGCGATAAACCGAGGGGATAACTTCCCACTCTTCCCAAACCTCATCAAACCTCGCCTCGGTGATATTTTCAAGAAAACATGATCACCCGTCTCAAATGCCAAAGGCCTCCTCCTACAGTCGACATAACTCTTTTGACGACTCTGGGCTGTAACAAGCCTCCTACGGATAAGCTCAACTTTCTCCGCCGTTCCCCTCACCAACTCCGGGCCCAACAAATGTGCATCACCCACCTCAGCCCAACAAACTGGAGACCTACACGGTCGGCCATACAAGGCCTCAAACGGTGCCATATCGATACTAGACTGAAAACTGTTGTTGTAGGCGAACTCCACCAAGGGCAAGTGCCTCTCCCACGTCCCACCAAAGTCAACGACACAACCCCGAAGCATATCCTCAAGGATCTGAATAGTACGCTCGGATTACCCGTCAGTTTGAGGATGATAAGTCGTACTAACGGTCAACTTAGTGCCCAAGGCACTCTACAAACTCTGCCACAACCTAACAGTAAAGCGAGGGTCTTTATCTGAGACGATCGTCACTGGGACGCCGTGCAACCTCACTATGTCCCGAATATACAAATCGGCAAGATGATCTACCGAATCTCTCATGTGCATAGAGATAAAGTGCGCCGACTTAGTCAACCGGTCTACAACCACCCAAATAGCATCACTACCCCGCTGAGTCCTCAGAAGACCTACAATGAAGTCCATAGTGACATGCTCCCATTTCCACTCGGCAATAGGCAATGGTTGCAACAAACCCGCTGGCCTCTGATGCTCGGCTTCACTTGCTGACAAGTAAGGCATTTAGACACGAAAATTATCACATCCTTCTTCATACCTCGCCACCAAAACTAGTGACCCAAATCTCGATACATCTTAGTGCCTCCCAGATGCACCGCAAGGCGCGAATGGTGAAACTCTCGGAGTACCTCCTCTCGGCAAGACTCCAACACAAACAAACGGTCTCGGTATCTCACACTCAGGTCGGGATACACCGTCAAACCCTTCTCAACCTTCCCACTAGAGACTTTCTCTCGGAGGGATTCTACCTCAAGGTCACCTCGCTGTGCCCCTAACACTCAACTCACAAGTGTAGGCTGCGTAACAACGAAAAATAATGCCGCAGCCTCGACAGATTTGCCCAAAAGCAAATCGAACTCGCCAAGTGCCCCCAATATCTCCCACTCCCAGATGGCTACACAAGCTACATCACTAATGGATTTTCTGCTAAGGGCATCAGCCACGACATTGGCATTTCCCGGGTGATAGTGCAACTCAAAATCGTAGTCCTCAATGAACTCCATTCGCCTTCTCTGCATCAAATTCAAGTCCCTCTGTGTAAACAGGTACTTCAAACTCTTATGGTCTAAGAATACCTCGAATCTCTCTCCATAAAGGTAGTGCCTCCAAATCTTCAAGGCAAAAATCACAGCTGCTAGTTCTAGGTCATGTGTAGGGTAATTCTTCTCGTGTATTTTCAACTGATGTGAGCCATAGGCTACCACTTTCCCCTCTTGCATCAACACACAGCCCAAACCCTCTTGTGAAGTATCACAATAAACGGCATAACCCAAGCCTCTCTCTGGAATAATCAAGACCGGAGCGGTGGTCAATCTAACCTTCAACTCCCGAAACGACTTTTCACAAGTCTTACTCCACACAAACTTGACCCCTTTCTGCGTCAATCTAGTCAACGGCGAAGCTAGCCTGGAGAAATCTTTCACAAACCGACGGTAATACCCAGCTAATCCCAGAAAACTACAGATCTCAAAAACGCTCTTAGGCTGTGCCCAATCTTGCACTGCCTCAATCTTGGATGTATTAACAGACACCCCTTCTCCGGATACCATATGGCCTAAGAACTTGACTTCTCCTAGCCAGAACTCACACTTCCCAAACTTGGCATACAGCTTATGGGCTCTAAGCAACTCAAGCATCACTCTCAAGTGTTCCTCGTGCTCCTCCTCAGAAGGTGAATAAATCAGAATGTCGTCCACGAAAACGATTACAAAACGATCCAAGAATTCCCGGAAGATCCGGTTCATCAAGTCTATAAAGACTGCCGGTGCGTTGGTGAGCCCAAATGGCATCACCAGAAACTCATAATGGCCATACCGCGTACGGAATGCCGTCTTAGGAATATCTTCCTCCCTGACCCTCAACTGGTGGTAACCCGATCTCAAGTCTATCTTAGAGAAACAACGGGAACCCTTCAACTGGTCAAACAAATCATCGATACGGGGCATAGGGTACTTATTCTTGACCGTAGCCCGATTCAACTTCCGGTAATTAATACACAATCTCAAGGCACCATCTTTCTTCTTAGCAAAGAGGGCCGGTGCTCCCCACGGCGAAACACTAGGGCGAATGAAGCCCTTATCTAACAATTCCTGGAGCTGAATCTTTAACTCACTCAACTCGGCTGGGGCAAAATGATAAGGTGCCATAGAAATCGGCACCGTGCCGGGCACTAAATCAATGGAGAACTCAATCTCATGGTGAGGTGGCAAACTAACGAGATCCTCGGGAAAAACATCTGAATACTCACAAACCACTCTCGGTAGTACAATCTGGGTCTCATCACACCCACTACTCAAAAGGCTAGCAAGAAGACCACTAAGCTCACTCCGCCCTCGCGGATCATACACCGGTGGCAACACACTACCAACCTGATCCCCTAGAAAATGAAAACATCCCCGCTCAAGGTACATACTGTGACCCTCTGGCGGTAGCAATCAATAATAACCCGGTATGACGATAGCCAGTCCATACCCAAAATAACATCAAATCCCGACATAGGCATAACTACAAAAGGAAACGGAAGCAGACGATCGGCGACCTCTATATCACAACCTCTACATTCTTGTTTCAAAATCAATTCACCCCTAACAAGTGATACAACACATATAGGAGATGCTAATTGTGCCAACTCCAACCCCAAAACAGATGCAAATGCAGCAGACATGAAGGAATGAGATGTACCCATATTAATCAACACACTAGCAACCGAGTTGCAAAACAGAAAGGTACCTCTCACAACTGATGGAGCCGGTACTAGGTCCTGCGGTAATAAAGATACACGCCTAGAGGCCACGATCCACTGCTCACCTCTAGGAGCAAAAGATTGTTGCACAGACTGGGATGACGAAACTCTCGGATTGGCCCTCGAGGCCTACATAGACTGAGCTGGCTGAAAACCCTACATCTGCCTAGAACCAGACGCGCCCGATGTGGCATCCAACTGTGGGCAGAACCTTTTCAAGTGCCCAGGCTGACCACACTGATAGCAAGACAAAGGCTGGCCTCTACCCTGACTCTGGCCCTGAGGTTGAGCCGAAGAAGAAGTAGCTCGCTGACCTCCTCCCCTCTGCGGGCAAACTGAAGACTTGTGGCCCAGCTGACCACACTTGAAACATGTGATATCTCCCTGATTGCCTCTCCCCGAGCCTACACTCGGTACAAGAAAGGTCGATCTAGTAACACCACCCTGAGACTGTTGAGGGTTAGAACCCCTCTGTCTCCTGCCATCACCCTGGCCATCCTGGCTCCTCTTGGAGCCTCTCTGCCTCTCCTCCTCCTCCTGCATCATAATCTCCATATGGGCTGCAATATCAACCAAACGCCCAAAATCCCAGGTCATCGAACCCCCAACTTTCATCTTGAGTCCACGCCTCATCTTCTTCTCAAACTCGAGGCAACGGCGCTCTTCGAACGCCACAAGTTCAAGTACAAACCTGGACAAGCTAGTAAAAGCAGCCTCAAACTCGGCCATTGACAAACCCATCTGCCTAAGCTGACAAAACCGGTCTCTCAGCTTCTCTCTAATAGCTAGAGATAAGTACTTCTCCTGGAAAGCCCCTACAAAAGCCTCCCACGTGCCACTAATATGGCCCTTCGTGTACTTCCACCACTGACCCGCATCCCTCTTAAGCTGGAAAGATACCAAGGTCACCTTCAATGCTCCGTCTTCGATGCCAAGCATTTCGAACGTCTTTGTTATTTGTTCCAACCACTCATACGCCTTAAGTGGCTCCTTCGGGTCCCCAACAAACTCGTCCGAATTAGACCGAAAGAACTCCCTCTTCAAGAAGGAAGGCCCTGCATCAACAACCTGGGCCTGCACTGGATTCTTAGCTCTGAGAATACCCATAGATTCCCTCAAAGCATCGGCTATCCCACGGGCTAAAGTACCCATAGCCTTCTAACTTGCTGGCTCGGCCACATTGGCCTGATCAACACCCTCCTACTACTCCGGAATCTTATCCGGTATGGGCGTCTCCTGCTTCCTAGCCCTACCTCGCCTACCACCACGTCCTCATCCTGACATCCTAATAAAGGTAACGAAGAACATTAGCACATTCACAAATGTGCCGAAGCTATAACACTCGCGTCCTAATGCATGGACAATCGTAATTCACTCCACGTAAGCACATAAACACATAAGTACTTACGAATTTCGTTTCCGGATAATGATAGTCCCGAGGCGTTACTAAAGTTCCAGTTAGAAACAACATTGATCAGGTGCTTTTCCAACAAGACTCACAGAAACCCAAGGATCCAATCAACATCCTAGAAACCAAATCCCATACCCAATTAGTCACATAAACATGTTATCACATAAGCACACAACACAACACACAAGTCTCTAACAAGCGAGACAAACCCATTGTGATACTAATCACTTCCCACGTATCCAAAGTATTCGAACCCGGTACGCTCTGATACCAAGTTGTAACTCCCTCAAAATAAACCCATAAATCAACCAACAATAGCATGCTTAGACATAAGAAAATAATGCATAATTGTATTCCATCAGAGTAATCTTTACAAAATGTATTACATGTTGATATCAAAAGTAAATGCCCTAAGGGCTTGCAACTTTCCAAGTCAACACTTGGTTACAAAAAGGAGTATTAACTCTATACAAAGAAAGCCCTTGGCTTGATATACATGTAATACAACCAAAAGCACAAAACAATCCAACATTCCCAAGCCTCTCAAGCTACGTCCTTGGAGGTGGCATGCTACCTGTACCTGAAAATGATGTCCCATAAAGAATGAGCCAACGCCCAGTAGAGATATGCTAAACACACTATGGGCAGTAACTAAGACAAGCAATTGATAAATGTTTAACCCACATAAATCAGATTTATAAACCATTTCCATTACATGATAATTGTATCCATGTTTCATTTCATTTTTCCATTTCTTATCCAGTTTTCAATTCACAACTACGGCTCAGAACCTGGCCAAACAGCTTAAATGAGATAGTAACTTGTATTAAACATTTCCCACTTCATATTAGATAAGCATACTAGTTGTATCAACATTTCAACAGATAAGCATATGAGCTATATCAATACTTCAACAGATAAGCATATGAGTTGTATCAACACTTCAATAGATAGGCATATGAGCTATATCTACGGAGTCCATCCTCTATCTTCTCCCAAACACTATCCAGTTTAGAGGTCCATCCCCTATCTTCCCCTAAACCGTGGAGTACATCCCCTATCTTCTCCCACACACACAACGTAAATAAACATAGGTCATATACATAATCAATCAATACATAAATTAATGTATTCTTTCAACCGCCATATTCGATGACACATCCAATTGATTAGTTTTAGTTTGCCTAATCATCATGTATTGTCTACAACAATCAAGACTACCCTCCACCGGTAGTCCAAAGCAATTATTTCTAAACAGATAATAAAAGCACTAACAGATAAATTATTCGCATTTTCAAAAGTGGACGATTTATTAATCTGACTCCACTATTCCAACTCATAATGAACCAATATCATTA
Source organism: Camellia lanceoleosa (assembly GCA_025200525.1). Taxonomy (NCBI): domain Eukaryota; kingdom Viridiplantae; phylum Streptophyta; class Magnoliopsida; order Ericales; family Theaceae; genus Camellia; species Camellia lanceoleosa. Next base: position 432,390 of record JANUSC010000068.1, read on the forward strand.
TATTCAACTCAATTTCACAAATCCATAACTTTTCCAAATTAATTATATCAATTAATTTATACACAATTTAGGGTTTTCTACCATATCTCTCAATATTAACCCAAAGGTTCAAATACCAACAACCAACAACTATATCATCATTTTGAGACCCAAAATACATGTTATGAGCCAAAATCACAAACCCCCTTCTATACATTTTGAAACCCTAAGTCCCAAAATCAAAACACTTAAACCACATGCTTAATATCTAAGTCAAAACCAATAAGAGTGAGTAGAAATCACAACCTCAAATTCGGAGCTCAAAGGAAGAAGATGAAGGAATTCAATGTGCTCCAAAACCCAATATTTTTGGATTAAAACGTAGCCTTCGACGATCAACACACTTTTTGTAAAGGCTGAAGGGAAGGAAAACACTCTAGCTAGATCAAACCCTAGAGAGAAGGGAGATTCTAGAGAGAGGAGCTCTCAAAAATGGCTTTTTGAAAAAGTAAGAGAGAGAAAGAAAAGTGAAAAGTGATTTAAAATTACCTAGCGGATAACTCATATACGCATGACCCACTCGAGCGGAGAATAGAACGCTCGAGTGTAAAGCACAAAAATCTGGACCCACTCGAGCGCAAGAATGCCCGCTTGAGCTCCAAGAAACAAAAGCAAAACACACCCGCTTGAGCGCGAAGAACCAGTCCGCTCGAGCGTAGATTTTCATCTCCCAGAACTTTTACAGACAAAGCACTACCCGCTCGAGCGCAACCACTCGAGCGTAAAGAAACCCGCTCGAGCGTGAAAAACACACCTGCAGAAGTTTTGCAGAGGCACGAAATACTGGGTGTGTGTAAACCCCGCTCGAGCGCAAGAAGACCCGCTCGAGCGGACCATATAAAAATTGGGCAACAAGGAAATGAAACCAAGGCTCAACCAACTTGTAACAACCCTGCCCAACACATCCTAAAACTCAAACATAGGGAATTAAAGGATGACAACAAGATAAATACAACTACCAACTCCACGGAACCGAGTTCGGAATACAACAGAACAGTAAAGAGATAACCGGGATCGCTATATAATGTTTATGTCGATATTGATACATATACTACACAGTATAAATATGTTGATTCTCTTTCTATTATCTCTCTTCCAACAATTAGGTCATCATCTAAGAGCAAAAGTAGTAGTGTTTGGGAACATTTTTAAAAAATATTTATAAATAATCCTGATAGTACAATTACATTTAAAGCAAAATATAAATATTATGCACATTTACTTAGTGCTGCATCTGCAAGGGGTATTAGTCATCTAAAAAAGTATACTAACAAATATTTACAAAGTTAACAACCTGATATTCGAAGTCAATTGCAATTACGGGTTTCATCAACTGGTAATTTGTAAATATTTTCATATGGTCCTATACGTGCACAAAATTCTGTAATTGATTATATTATTAAAAAAATAACATTTTACTACTAGTTAATGTCCCGAGTTTACCGAAATGATTCACGAAAGTTTTGCACCGCAATATCAAAGTTTTTCAAGACATACTACTAGAAACAGGATTTTAAAGAAATTTGAAGATGTTAAAAGTGAATTATTTGACATTTTTAAAAATTTGAATAGAAAAGTTCGTTTAACATCTAATCTGTGGTCAAATAATGATTTTGAATATCAATGTATCATTGCACATTTTATTCATAATGATTGGAAATTAAATAAAAGAATTATTTCATTTAAATTAGTTGAACTTCCATACACTGGTTATTTGCTTGGTGTAGAATTAAGAAATGTATTATATGAGTGTGCTTTACAAAATAAAATATTTGCGATTAGTTTAGATAATGCATCATATTATAATCAACTTGTAGTCTATTTAAAATCAACTTTATAATTACTTATTGATGGGAATTTATTTCATGTTCGTTGTTGTGCCCATATTTTGAATTTGATTGTTAAAGAAACTATACATGTATACGAGACTTCTGTACTTGTAATAAAATATGCAATTGTTACTATTATGTCTTCTGGTAATCGAATTTTGGAATATAGAAAAATTTGTCAACGAAAAAATATGTCATTTAAAAAATTAATTTTAGATGTAGATAGTAGGTGAAATTTAATATATAATATATTAAAAATAGCTTATAAACAAAGAAGAGTTATAAATTTATTTTTTGCAACAACATTAATAGGATGAGTACTGACTCTCACAGAACTTAATTGGCGTCAAGTAACCTTGTATAAAGATTTTTTAAAAAGTTTTCAATACTTCAACAAAATTATTTTCTCATATATATATTCTTACTTGTTTTACATATGCTAGCAAAAATAATTAAAATCTTTGTAAAATATATGGGTAATAAATATTATGTAACTATTATTACTTCAATGATAGAAAAATTTAATAAATATTTTGATCATTTGCCTCATCTATTAGGTTTAGCCATAATAATTGATCCTAGGTGTAAAGAAATTGGTTTACAATAATTTTTAGAGTGTCTTTTCGCTGATCAAACACAATTTGCCTCTATTATGCAAACATGCAATAGATTATTTGAAGAATACAGTGCAGCTGCATCTGTAAATACACTTACACACACTACAATAGTAGTCTCATCTCGAGGCGAGAGATCAAGTATTTTTTCAGCAATAAAAAGTACAAGAATATCTCAATATACAAGTGTAAGTAGTTTTGAACTACAACGTTATTTGAAAAGCCTGTTAGTGGATGATTCCGATGATTTTGACATTTTAGAATGGTGGAAACAAAATGAAACTATGTGGTCTGTGCTTTCACATATGGCTGGCTCGTGCTACATTAATCGTTCATATTTCTACAATTGCTTCGGAAATAGCTTTTAGTGTAGGTGGACAGGTGCTAAGCGATTACCGGAGCAGGCTTTCATTCGAAATGGTTGAGGCACTGATAATATCCAGAGATCATAGGCATGTGCTGAACGAAATGAAATGTCTGTCTTCTCCGATGATTGATCAACAATTTATTTTTTACTATTTCATTTCATTTCGTGTTTTATTTATTTATTTATTGGGAAAATTACACAAATAGTCCCTATAGTTTGAGGCTTGTGTCACTTTGGTCCATAACTTTTCAATTGTAACACATTTGATCCTAAATTTTGAATCTTGCTCCAAATAAGGACAATTGAAGATATCATTAGATTTTTCAAGCATAAAATTGTCAATTTAATAAAATATAAACTAATTTGACAAAAATAAATGTCAAATAAGTATTTTTGAATTTTTAAAAATTATTTCTACCGACTAAAAATAAAATTATGTAAAATTGATAAATCTTTTAGACATTTATTTATTTTTTTACTAAATTAATTTTTATTATGTGTTTGGATGATGATTATGTAAAATTAATTTCAAAAAATTAACCATGTAATTTTTATTAATTTTGCATAATTTTATCATTGGTGGATAAAAATAATTTTTAAAAAATTAAAAATATTTTTTTGACATTTATTTTTGTCAAATTAGTTTATATTTTATCAAATTGATGATTTTATCCTTGAAAAATCTAATGATATTTTCAATTGTCCTTATTTGGAACAAGATTCAAAATTTAGGGTTAAATGTGTCACAATTGAAAAGTCACGGACCAAAGTGACACAAGCCCCAAACTATAGGAACTATTAGTGTAATTAACCCTTATTTATTTGTATTACATAATTGAGGTGGAGTATAATGCAAATGATTGGTGGATAGTAGGTGTCAACCTAGTTGGGATGTACTTGACTTATAGTGCAATTGCTCTACTATCATCAGTAATCTACACCTAATTTATTTAACAATATCAATTTTTGTAATATTTTATTTCATTTTGAAATAAAAATTATTCATTCAATAAATGTTATATAAATAATTTAATATTGTAATATTGAAAGTTTCATTTTCATATATATAAAATTATTCATTTTGAATTTTTTTTTTTTACATGATTGCATACTTTTTTAGTTATAAGTTGATAATTAAAAAAACATAAGTCATACATAATTAAATTTAAATATCACCATGAAACATTACATAACCAAACAAAACATCTCATTAATCTTAATTAAAATACTCTAATATAAATTTTTTAAAATTTTTTTATTCCTAATATAAATATATAAAAAAAAACCCCGGCTAGGCTTAGCCCTTGGCCCTAGCCCTATTATGATTGGACTTGGGATTGAGTTTGGGCCTGGGTCCCACTTTTTTGCCTATGGACCAACTAGGCTTGCTAAAAAGACGGGAGCCCGCGAAGCTCGCATGGGCCGACCAGAGCCTGAGCTCGAATGGACCGGGCTGGTCCATTATTACATCCCTATGTGGGGCCTTACACGGTTTCTATTCTGATGATTTGAATCGTTCATTTTATAAAATCTTTTATGTGTAAGAAAAATTAGATCGATTCAATAATTATAGTCTTTTTATTCTATTGTATTTATCTAAAAAATAATGGCCTATTTTTAAAAAAACATGTATTTATCGTTTATTATTATTTTTATAACAAATTTAATAAAATAAAAATATTACAATTATCAAATTAATTAATTTATTTTTCATAAATAATATAATTAAGAATCTTACAAATCAATGAAACGGAACTCTAAAGAGTAAATTGCTGAAAAATTCAAGCTAAGAAGAGTGTAAAACATTAGATCTAATAAATATTTTTTTATTGGTAAGAAGTCTACTATTTGTGAAATAACTTGGTTGGAAGTCATTTTGTTTGTTTTGAAGGACATTTTATTTCCAAATTTACTCTTTAATTTATTTGTTAATTTTCATTGACTATCTGTTCAAATTTATTTCCTATCTGTTCAAAAAATTTCTCTATTTGTTCAAAATTTTCTCTATCTGTTCAATTTTTTTCCATATCTATTTAATTTATGTGGATATCTCTTTCTATCTATTAAATTCTATGGGTTTCTCTTTGTTTTTATTTGTTGAAACAATATCTCTTAAAATATTTATTTATTTATTTATTTATTATTATTTTTCCAAAAAAATTCCCTTACCTTGTTCAATTTTTTCCGTTATCTGTTGGAATGTGTGTTAATTCTTGTTCTAATTTTTACTTGTACAAATTTATTTGGTTAAAATTTTTGTTCATTTTTTTATCTGTTAAAAAAAATTATGTGTTCAATTTTTTTTTCCTATCTATTAAAAATGTCTATCCAAAAATTTGAATCCACCATCTGTTGGAATACTTTGCTCTCCAGATCTACAACAACAACAAATCAACGATAATCAACTACAAAAAATGAAAATAATAATAAAAAAACCATAAACCATAACCCTAAACAGAGGCCAGTATGTTATTGTTCCAAGATAGGAGTATGGGAGAGGGTTCTTAGAACCTTAAATAAAAATCTAAGAGTTAAAGATTCGAAGCATTGATTATCAGATCTATGTTGAAACAAGAACATACTCGCTGTTGGCTATCATCACCATTACCTTTTTTGACCATTGGGGTACTGCGAAATTAGTATGACCTCCAAGAGCAGCATCGAGAGAAGCATTGGAAACTGCAAGTTCCGACAACATTCTAAATATCTCAAATTCCCTGTACTTGCACAAACAGATCGAACACATTGATGCTATGTTTAGATGGAGTGATTTGGAGAGAAAAAAAAAGAAATGAAGAGATATATTTCTCTTACTTGTTTGGATAACTTTAGTGAAGAGAAACGAAGATAAATTCATTTATCTTATAACCCTCATTTTAATTCTTCCCAAAAGTTGAGAGATTGGGAGAGAAAAGAAACCAACAAATTCTTATATTTTTATAATACCAATTATGTTCCTGTAAAAATAAAAGAAATAAAATGATTGAAAATATAAAAAGGTTATTTTGGTAATATAACATAAAATAATTTCTTTTCTTTTCTCTTATGAAATCTAATCAAACAAGAAGGGAGAGAAATCATAATCATTTTTTTTTATTTCTTATTTATCCAAATAAGAAGTAGAAAAATCACAATTATTTATTTATTTTTTTCCTCTTATAACTTAAGTAATTATTTTTTTTATTTTCTCTCCGAGGTTCCCAAACATAGTGTGAATCATTGGTTCTAACCTAGGGTACGAATTGAATTGAGCCCTACGATGGTGTTATAGTTGTTTTCGTTGTCGTCTTCGGTGACAAAGATTATGCGAGGGAGAATGATGCCGTTGGCGGTGGCGGTGGTCGGATCGACAACGTAAGAATGAGAGATAGAAACCAGATGGCATTGCAGTATGATGCGGCGAGAAAGAGAGATCGATGGTGAGAGAGAGAGAGAGAGTCCAAATCGGCAAGAACAGAGGAGATCGATGGGGACAGAGATGGTTAGCGGCGAAGATGAAAATTGAGAGGCAAAGTTAGGGTTTGGGTTTAGAGAGAAAGAAAGAGAGAGGGAATATTTTGACCATTTTGTCTAAATTTATTATTTTAAATAAAGTATTCTAGGGCTTGAACTTTTTTTTTTGTTACAGGAAAATCCTCTCTACTCTCCCGCAGGTTCAAGACAACGTCCCTTTGTTCCGAACGAGGAACTTGCCCCCGACTTCCCAAGACAAGCTCCGTTTAGACAACTCGAGGATTAACCTCTTAACCAACTGTGCTACGCCTAAAAGATTGACCCAAGAAAAATTTGAACTCATGATCTGAGGACTTAGGGTTGGTTTGGGATGACCTAAAAAAGTGCACTTTTTGTCTTTTTGGACTAAAAAAGTTGAGAAAAAAATATGAAGGTTTGGGTTAACTTTTTGAATTTTTATGAAAAAATGTGTATTAAAAAATTGTATAAAAAGAGTGTGTAAGAGATGAATAGTGACAGGTGGGCCCCAGCCGTACAAATCGGCAGTTGTGAAGGGGAGTTGGAAATTATTGGCTATTTTTGGTACAAAGCACTGCATGGTTTTGTTTGGTTCGTGGGGGTCATCACGGGTCCCATTTTAATAATCTGAACCGTTCAATGTGTATAACTCGTCGAACACTATGTACCTATAAAAAATCACGTTAATCAGATATCGATAGCTATCTGATCGGATATATTTATTTTTCAATCATTAATTATAACACCATCCATTTGTCGTACATAACTGATCTGATCATATAGTTATCGATATCCGATCAATGTGATTTTTTGCAGACATATAGTACTCGACGAATTCTACACATCTAACGGTTTAGATTATCAAAACGGGACCCGTGATAGCCCCCACAGGCCAAACAGTGGTGTGTGTACAAACCACACCCAATCCTTTCATATATATGCACTGCCGCTGCACAGCAGCCGGCTTTGGGTCAATTCGGTGTGTATTTTGGGCAGAAAAAAAAAATATATATATATATTTTGGTGAATAGTGATATCTTTTTAAATTTTAGAGTAACTTTTTGACTTTTTGACTGATTTAAGGTACTCCAAACCAACTTTTAATCTTTATATTCTTACCACAAAGTCACCCACCTCTACGTGGATTTAACTTGAACTTTTAAACAAAAGAAAATTTAAAAATGAATTTATCGCCCCCAAATGCTCAACTCTAAATTTTTTTAATTTAAATTAGAAAAAAAACAAAATTTCACAAAGTAAAAGATGCAACACGTGTCCTTTAAATTGAATTCTATGCGTGGAAAAGCAAAGCCCGACACGGCGTAGAATAATAAAATCCCTACTCCCCTAAACACAGAAATTCCCACCCTTCCCGGTGAAATTAACTACACTACAAACCACCACGAAACAAGGAAGAACAAGTCCTTAACCTGCGCACCCACCTTCCCTCCACACTTTTTTTAAACCTACGCCACCCCACCACCACATTCTTCACGACTTTCTCTCTCTCTCTCTCTCTCTGTCTGCGAATTTTCCAAAGAAGATCTGACACACACACACACACACCGCTACGAACTTTCTCTCCAATTCTCTCTCACCCCCTCCAACACGTTTCAAGCCTCTCTCTCTCTCTCTCTCTAATTTTTCTGAGTCTTCCTTCCTCATGGTTTCGTTGATAAAATTGCTAATACTTCCTGGTTAGGCATATTAGGGTTTTGCAATTCAGGTCTTTCAACTGTGTAGTAAGGGTTTTGAGAAAATTTGGGGTTAATTTGGTTTTTTTATTTTTTGTTTTTGAATTGCGATGTTGATGGAAGACGATCGGACGTTTGAGGATCTCTCGGTTGGTGACGATGGTACTGACCTTTCCATGGATCTTCAATCGTTGTTGGAGATTCTTGGAGAGACTCCTCCTGTTTCTGATCCTTTGCAGGTCGGTTTTCTTCTAAATTATTCGAATTTTTTAAGCAATTGTGATACAAGCCTGTTGTGGAAGTTTAAAAAACGAAGTCAATTATGAGAATTTGATTTTGTAGATTACGTTTTTCATCTTTTTATCTGGCTTTGAAACTCTCAATTTTTTGTAGGCTTGTTTGTCTATGGGTTTTTATTAAAAATGTTAATGATTTTTTTTTTTTTTGGGTCAATTAATTCACGAAATGGGAGTTCTTGTCTTGATCTCTGTGTTTTCTGGAAATATAAGTGTGTTGTCAAGTCATGGTTTTGAAGGTGTATTGCTTATATAGTTATATTTAAATATTTACAGTAAAAGGTGTGCACACCCGTATGGGTGTGCTTGAAATCAGTAGTTACAGATTTATGGATGTGGTTGAATTTAACAGTTGCAATTGCAATGGATTCGAGCTGGGATATGGTAAAGACACTATAGATGATAAATATCAGAAATAGATGTTTTTGAGAATTACATGATCAGAACTTGTAGGAATTGGTTATAACCACAAGTGTTACGAGACAATAGCTTTTGCAGCTTGTTATGTGATATGGGTTTCTTTACTTAGTTAAAGAACATTAGGTACAGAGTGAAGTGTTGTCAATGTTTAATAGATGTAACTGTAAGTGTTAATTTATGAAGTGCCTTTTTTTTTTTATAAAAAAATATATAGAATTATAGATAGATTTTGTTAATATTGATTGTTTGTGGATATAATATTAATCTAGATAGCAAATAAAAATATGTGAGAACATATTTTATTGTTGTGTCCCCGCGTCTGTGTCTCCAGTTTTTTGAAATCGCCATGTCCCGTGTACGCCTTCATATCCGTGTCCATGCTTCTTAGTTTCTTATTTTCTAATACTCACACAAATTTTGCTTTCATATATAATCATAAAATTATATACTAAATTTACTTACGTATGTCAAGGCATGAAGAAATTATTACAAGAATTAAAAAAGATAAAAATGGTCTTGTTGCTTTTTGATTTAACAAATCTAGATTAAAAAACGAATATGTATAATTGTTTTTAAATAAAATGTAAAATTATAATACCAAATAAAAATTTAACCAACTTCAACAAAATGTCAATTAAATATTACGCTTATCGCATTTTTGGATACAAAATTATTAATTAAACATTCATAATCTATAAGGGCTTGGCCCTTTAGTTTAGATTGTGAACTTAGATTAGTTAAATTGGATCCTTATTTTTTTAGCCCACCAATTACTCGAACACTGCACGAAGTTACTATGTTAGGCGTGATAATTTTTTGACACGAATTCGAATATAACACGGCTGGATAACATGAATATTTAACAGGTCAGGTTTGTGTCTAATGTGCATAACATGAAGTTCACGCTGATAACGGTTTAATGAATAATTACACATTTTAATATTTCTCGAAGGGGTGCCATGACATTTTTGAATCTTTTAGGTATGTCATCTAGTTGAATGAAAAAGTATATAAAATAAGATTTCAATTCATATTTTATTTTATTTTTATTTAAGATATGTATTTTTGTCACCTATTTTAGAGTTAATCTAGTAAAAGATTATACTAATAGGGTATGTTTTTTAAATTGGAAATGAAATTGAGTTGAAATCACATATTTTATTAATAATTTCAATCAGCAAGAATTAGTTTCATTAAATTTAACTAAGAGTGAGTTTTTCCATGACACATTAACACAACATGAACTAGACACAATCCAAAAATGATATGACATGATAACACCAAAAATAAACAGATTGGGTTAGTGTAGGTAATGCTGACATGAACTCGAAATGACTCGAGCCCCTAAATTTTGTTAAAATTTGAGGCCCTAGGCGACATCCTTAAGGGCTGGTCATGCAGTTGAGTTTCACCATGGTGGAGCTGCCTTTAGCTTTAAATTCAATTCATTTTGGGTGCACATGTTGGAAGATATGAACTTCTTGTGGATAAATTTGTGAAAAACCTAGGGGCTTTCCTCTTTTACTTTAATTTTGTCTTCCACATTAATTTCGAAAATTTTGAAATTATGATGGGAAAAGGCAGTGTTTGCTATTGCATCAATATAACTCTTCCTTATTTTCTGAATGCAAAGGGGCATGAGAAGACAGTTACAATGTACATGTATAGGAGGATAAATGGGCTGAGCCTGATTCTGATGTTCCACCTCTCACTGTTTTGTTGTTGAGAAAGGGAAAGAAAAGAAAAAGTAATCAAAAAACAGATGTTGAATAATGTGGCTTTGTTTTTTTTAATGAATTGGGTGACAGCTCCTCTCTCTCTCTCTCTCTCTCTCTCTCTCTCTCTCTCTCTCATGTTTAAATATTGAATGGGTTTTTTTATTCTATGCTCTCGTATAACCAAATTAGTGCTTTTAGTTTCTTCAAGGAGCATACCTTCCTTAGATACTGAATATATGTGTTGTAATTTGCAGAATAGCCCAGAAGATTTATCAGTAGGAGAACTGCAGCAAGGCCAGTCACCTCCTGATGTTGGCAATAATGAACATTCCCTGCTTCAATTGGGTAAATTTATGATTCTGATGCTCGTTTTTCTTTATGGCATCTTGGACCTCTATTTTATTTTGTACCAAGGAAAACTGGGTTTTACATTATGATACTATAAAGTTTTTGCTTATGTTTGATGAAAAATTGAGGGAAACTGGGTTTACATTATGATCCTTAAATGTTTACATTGTGATTGTTCTTTATTGGATTGTTAATTAGGATTGCCGGAGTTGAAAAGGACATCTTCATTTGGGGATGAGTTAGCAAGATCTTTTACATTCTCCCCTTCACACAACTCTGAAGCTTCAGATTCTAGGGCAGGGGCGTCAGATGGTTCTTTTGACTCTGCTGGGAACTCTTTCAACTTTAGCTATAGAAAGAAGGAACCTTCAGCTCAGGCTGGTTCTCCAGCTAGCTGCTCTGGAAGTCTTACAAATTGGACGTTGCCAGTTTCAGGTCATGGTTCTTTAAGTACAGGGAGTAATGGAGTTAATCAAAGTGTTTCATCTCACAATACTGATTACTGTGAAGAAACTCAATATGAGATGCCCAATTGTAGTGCCACATTTAGTATTGCTGCTGGTGATGCTAATAATGCTTCAGATTTTAGAGACGTGTTGGATTCCAATCACCTGAAGGGTGAAACTGAATTTCAATTCAGGCTTTTGGAGGGGGATACTTACTACCAATGTATGTGATTGTCTGCCTATAAGCATTAAGTGTTGACGTTTCTATTGTGCTTGTGCATGGTGTATTATAAATTCTTATTCATTGCTTGTGTGCTTTATTTTGTTTTTAAAATTTCAGGTTGATGAACTGATTTAGATTTTCTAACATTTCAGATGGATCTCTCAACTCCTTTTTGGAGAAATCAGATTTTAACTATGGGAAGCATTGTGATTCAATTGAAAATAGCTTAAAAACCTCAGGAACACCTGAAATTGTGGATACCTCCATGACGGATATTGACATACCTTTGCCATGGGGCCTGCATGATAGTTTCAATCTTCAATTTCAGCCAAGCAATGATGAAATGATAACCTACACAAAGGATGAATTGGAGGAGATTCCAACTCAATCTGCATGCTTACCTATTGCCATGGCGTCTGACACTCAGGTAGGAAAAGTAGTTGGAGCAGCCTTTGGGGCAGCGATAATCAGTGACCTTGATGTTAGTGGGCTTCAAGTCAAATGTGGAGGTTATAACCTTACATCGCCAATTGGGGGGAACTCCTTTGGTAAAACCGATGATAGATCTATTGTTACCAATACATCGTCACAACCCTTGCCTTGTACTTTATCAAACATGTCTAGTAAAAAGCATGTGATTTGTATGAACGATGAAAGAAATGATGACTTAGATTTAGCGCTAGGAATGGCATACTCATCTTATGATGTTATTGATGATACTTCTAGTAGGAATTCTCCTGGTGTTGATGGGTTTCCAACTGAGAAAGGCTCAATGCAATTGTTGCCTTATATTCTGTCTTCCGATTCCAGTAAGAAGCTTTTGGTCCATGCAAAGGATGAAAATGAAGATGTATTTCTGGCATCTAAAAGAGCTCGCCATACTCTTGATAACATTAATGGACTTGGTAATAGAAACCCCAATCGAGTTGCTAATGATTTTTGTCTGAATCTAAAGGCCTCAGAGCAGTTAGGTTGCATAAAGGATGATAGAGAGAGTAAACTGATTCAGCCTAAGAGCTTGGATACTTGTGTTTCAAAAGTCGGCTGCCAAATAATTCAGAGTAATGCTATGGTTAACAGCTACCATGTTGATGACGATCCAGATATATGTATTCTTGAAGATATAAGTGAACCTTCATGCTCAAATCCATGGTCAATGAACAGGCAGTCGCTTGTTACTTCACAACGCACTACATTTAGTGACCCAGACCCCCTGAACCACATGGGAATGGGAGGTGCGAGGCTTAAAGCAAATGATGAACGTCTAGTTTTCCGAGTTGTATTGCAGGTGAGGTTTGATAGTTTGGCGTAAATACCTTGCGTATAAGTTAGTTAAGTAAATAAGCTGATTTCCCTTTAGTTAAAAGTATTATAAATTAGCAGTGCTTCAAAGTATCTTTAATTTGAAATATATTGGATAGTGAACATAAATTATTACGTTACTTGTCAAACACAGATACTTCTAAAAGGGATTCCTGGCAGTGTTGTATCTTTATTGTACACCAAATATTATTTGGATTTCCAGGGACATATGTCTCTAGTAGTTTCTAAAGTAAACTCTAATTTGAAAATTATAGATGCGCATTTTTTTTTGGGAACAAGTATTTAATATTTTCAAGATTATCATTCATGTCTTTGGTTGTTTTATGAAGTTTTTGTTATTTACGATCAAAATGATTTGCTTGTGGGCTGTGTTGACAGAACACTTTTGTATGGCACAAGTTTGAACTTTAAGCCCGGAAAATTTGCGTAATGTACTTTTTACTGATGGCATCATTGATATGTTATTGCATTCTTCGTTGTTTTCCTCCCTCTCTTTGGTTCTTCGATATAAGAAAATTAAATGTTTAAACCACATATGGATGTGTGCTAAATAATTTTCTTTAAAAGCAATTGTGTTCAGTAGTGTACTAGTACTGGTGCCTAGAATTTGGTTTCTGTATCTAACACGTCATGTCTGCGTTGAAATGTTACCCTTGTATTTTGGCCCGCTGATCATACTAGAAATCTACATATGCTATGCTTGTTCATTGCAGGATTTTTATGAGATTGATGGGGTTGCCTTGTCTATGTGCAAAACAGGCTTTTACTTCTATCATATCATATTGCTCTTGTTTTTGATGGCTTGACTTTTTATGAGATTGGGATTATGGCTTGCATTGCAGGATCTTTCTCAGCCAAAAACAGAAGCTAGTCCACCAGATGGTGTTATGGCAGTGCCTCTTTTAAGACACCAGGTTTTGATCTCTTTTTTAATTTATTTTATTGGGTAAATATGAGTTTCGTTAGCTTTGGTCAAAGCATAACTCAAAAATTTATTGGAAACAAGGACAATATTGACTAGGAGGCAGCTTGACGTATTGTGTGGGATGGAAAATTTAAGGTGTTTTGCAGTAATGAAGATAGATGAACTGTAACATGAGGATCAGTATCTAAAAGGAACACTGGAATTAAACAGTCAATAACCCAAAATGAATTAAATGAATTTGGTTGGGTAATGTTGCACTGTATCTGTCATTGTTGCTACTTGCTTTAATGGAAAGATTAAAGTAATGTTGAATGTCAGAAAAAATTGGATCATTATAATTATCCAAATCAACTTGTTTTATGGTGGCTGACATCCTATATAGGCTATCATTTGTTGCATTCAAGAAGTAGGACCTGGTTTACTTATTGCTGTGTTGTGAGAACTTCTCAATTGTGTGTGTGTGTACTTGTGCATGTGCTTGTACATTACCTGGACTGACATTTGTTGAAATTCTGGGCAGCGAATTGCTTTATCTTGGATGGTTCAGAAGGAGACAGCCACCTTACATTGCTCCGGAGGAATTCTTGCGGATGATCAGGTTGGTTTTTTTGGTTCTTCAAATGTTGTACTTTTTTTTAGTGTTATGTGAGGGTAGATAGTGAAGGAACTTGATGTTGTTCTGGGCTTGTACAATCATTCTCTGGCAGGGACTGGGGAAAACGATATCAACAATTGCACTTATACTCAAGGAAAGGGCTCCACTTTCCCTAGCTTGTCCAGACAACTTGAAACACAATGAAATGGAAACATTAAATTTGGATGAAGATGATGACTATGTGTCTGAGCTTGATGGATTGAAGCAGGATGTTGAATCATGCCAAGTTTGGTCTAATGGAAGTTCTATGAAGAGTAGGGACACTTCTGTGCAAACAATGGGTAGGCCAGCTGCTGGCACCCTTGTTGTATGCCCTACAAGTGTCCTACGCCAATGGGCCGAGGAATTGCATAATAAGGTGACTAGCAGAGCTAATCTATCTGTTTTAGTATATCATGGAAGCAATAGAACAAAAGATCCTTGTGAGCTTGCCAAGTATGATGTCGTCGTTACAACATATTCAATTGTAAGTATGGAGGTCCCAAAGCAGCCTCTTGTCGATAAAGATGATGACGAGATTGGAAGGCAAGAAGCTCATGTTATTCTGCCTGTGGGATTTTCATCTGGTAAGAAAAGGAAATATCCTTCTAGTTCTGGTAAAAGATCTGCGAGGGATAAGAAGGGAATGGATAATGCATTGCTTGAATCTGCTGCTCGACCTCTTGCTAGGGTTGGCTGGTTTAGGGTTGTACTGGATGAGGCACAGAGCATAAAAAATCATAGAACTCAAGTAGCTCGGGCTTGTTGGGGCCTCCGGGCTAAACGCAGGTGGTGCTTATCAGGGACGCCTATCCAGAATGCAGTTGATGATCTTTATAGCTACTTCAGATTTCTTAGATATGACCCATATGCTGTATATAAATCATTCTGCTCCTCGATAAAGGTCCCAATCAGTAGGAATCCAACAAATGGGTACAAAAAGCTACAAGCCGTCTTGAAGACAATAATGCTACGTCGCACAAAAGGTGAGTTGGCATGAGGGATTTTCCCCCTGTAAATTTATTTTTATTTTGAAGAGAATTCTTCAATGACAACTAGGTGAAGTTTAATTATTTTGGTTTCTTTCTCTTACCCCTCTTCCTATTTCTTCCCTTGTTTACAACATTATACACCTAAGTGGTGAATTTTTTCTAAGCTACCTGTTTGCAATAGATCTGACATGCTTTACAGTCACTTATTCCCAAGAAACTTCTCTGTTATATCCTTTATTTCGAAAATTGCCGAGGTGTTTAGCTTTCATCCTTGTTCCCTTCTAAGGTGTATGGCTTGGCTGGGATATGTCTTATTCTTATAGTTGCAAGTATTAATCATCTTTTCCATCAAATCACTAGGGACTTTAATGATAGAACTTGTTCCAGGAAATTTTGGCGTCTCATCTCTGGAATGTCAGTCATTGTCATATCCTACGAATAACAATATATATGGAGTAACATGGCTGAAGTTATCATTTTTCATCAGACTTGGATTAAACCAGTTTATTTTCATAGCCTGTTTACAAGGGAGCATCTATACTTGTGGTTGGTTTACACTAGCACCTGGTGTCGTACACTAGTTTGCAGTCAAATTGTGCTCTTGTGGGCTCAATGCATATTGTGCTGTAGTAGTGCGCCATTAAGTATAATTTTGGATGGACTTATTTTTCTGCGATAATTTTTATCATTTTTTAAGGAATTTATGACCGTTACAGCTTGTCAGTATATGCAATACTAATTTCCAATATGAGGAATGCCAGATAATATATTTTTTGATCTTGGTTTTATGATATGCTGGTGTGTCATTGTCTACATGGATTCATGAGTTTCGAGGTAGAATGAGTATGATTTTTATATTTGACTGACTTGTTTGAATTTGATGGCTATTGTACTGTTGGGGTAGAACCGCAACTGGGACTGCGTCAATATACAGCCTGCTGTGGGTACTTATGCTCATTTGTTGGTAAACGTTTTTTTATAGGCACACTTCTTGACGGGGAACCCATCATCAACTTACCGCCAAAATCAGTAGAATTGAAAAAAGTGGATTTCTCAGAGGAGGAGCGGGATTTCTATTGCAGACTAGAAGCTGATTCCCGAGCTCAGTTTGCAGTATGTTTCTTTGAAAATACCATCTAATTTTGAAGTTCTCTCCTTTTATTGTTTTAATGCTGTAAGCATGCTTAGTCTTCCTCTTTTATTACCTGTCCTTTTGACTTCTAGATTGGTATGTTATATCAGGAATATGCAGCTGCTGGAACTGTCAAACAAAATTATGTTAACATTTTGTTGATGCTCCTGCGCCTTCGACAAGCTTGTGATCATCCTCTTCTTGTTAGGGGATACAATTCTAGTTCCACATGGAGATCATCTGTTGAGATGGCAAAGAAACTTCCTCGGGACAAGCAAGTTTGTCTACTGAATTGTTTGGAAGCTTCTTTGGCAATTTGTGGCATATGCAATGTATGTTATTACTTGCTAATCGTTATGCATCGACTTAATTGCGTAGTAATCCCTTTTGGAATTGATGTTTCTCTTTTTGATTGCTTCAAGAAGCTATCCATTTGATATTTTAAATTAAGATATTGGTTATATTGCACAAATGGATAGATTATAGGTTCAATAAATATGACTCCCTTTATCCCAAATTGTTAGTCCTTATAAATAGCTATGCGCTATTTTGGAAATCAATGTCTTTTGATTTGAATTTGAGTGAATTAATTACATGTGCCCTTAAAAAGTTGGAACTCCCAAAAGGTATTAACATAGTTGGGATGGAGGATGATGGGGATGCATTTGGCTTATGATTCGCAGGGATTCTCCTTTGTTGGGCTTCTGCTGTTGTTAGTAGCAATGGGCAGTATTCTATTTATAAAAATAAAAATAAAAAAAGAGAAGAAAAAGTATGGGCAATATTATGATTTCTTGGTTTTCTTTATTGTTGTATGCTTTTGAATTTCATGAATTTTGTAATTCCATGATTTTCTTCCCTTCCAAGTTTTAGAACCCTTTGCATTCGCCCTTTGTCCCATTTTCCCATTGGTTAATTGGGGATATTTTCTTTACAGGATTTTAAGTTGTATTCACTCATCAGATAGGGAGGAAATAATGTCTGTTTTTATTTTTTATCTTTTATTTTTCACTGTGTGATGAGATAACTTGTGATTTTTTAAAACAAACAGAAAGTTCGATATTATAGCTGCCTGTGACCATTAGCCTTTTCTATGCTGTGGTACCTTTGACTTTTGCCCACACTGACCTTGTACAATGAAGAATTGTTGTTTGTGATAGGTCTGTGAGTGATCTAGGATGACCAATATGAAGTAGTCAAAATGTTTTGTTTCTTTTGATGTTGGAACGGGAACTTTTATAAGGATACAAAAAAAAATGGGGTAGGCCTTTGAAGGATTCAACCAAAGCAACATAAATTAAAACCAAGACGTTAAGTTAGAGATATCCAATATTGGCCTCGTTTGGGAAGTGGCTATTTTAGTAGGCTATTTGGCTTTTTGGTTATTTTAGTGACTATTTTAGTTTTTGTGTTTGGGAAGATGAGATGATTTTTTAGTTGAGTTGTTGTATTGGAAAGTGTGTTGAAATGATGTTTTAATTTAAAATGACAAATTTGCCCCTACACATATATTTTTTAAAATTAAAGTCAAGGGGTAAAATCGTCATTTAGCCACTGCCGGCTGTGCAGTGTAGGCTGACAGTGTAGGCTGTGCCTACACTGCCGGGCTGTGCAGTCCTATTTTTTTTTTTTTTTTTGAAAAAGCTTGCAAAAAGAGAGCTTTTTGGCTAAAATTTTTTTTTAGGCTATAATAGCCTTTTAAGCCCCTTCCCAAACAGCGCCATTAAGTAGTCAAAAGTCAGATTCACTCTTTTGGGGCCTCAGATTTGGATGATACAAAGAGAGGATTGGTGCTGGAAATTGGATGCTAGGACGATCCATCATCTGTGGTTGCATTCTTATTGGGTTTTGTTTAAATTGTTTTTTAAAAGAAAAGAAACAAATATCTATAAGAATATTGAGAGGGTCTGTTGCACCATCTATAATGTTGCAGCATTTTCTTTTGTATTTACGACATTGCCTTAAACTTTAAGAATGTTAATTTGGTTAGATGTGTGCATATTTCCTCTATTAGTGCGAATCCCATGACCGATGCATATGGACCCTTATGTATGTTGAAGTCTTGACCCTGGTTACTAGATTGAGGTGCCATGCCTTGTCTGAGTGGGAAAGGTGTTATGGATTAGTTTGCAGTGTAGAAACTTGTTGGTCTTTTTCCCAATTCAACTTTTAGTATTATGAATTGAAAAATGGTTAGTATATTGGTCAACTGGTGATGGGGAAAGGGCGTGCTTTGTTGAAACATAAAATGGCTCTCTAGGAAAAGGTGCATGATATATATGCCCTTATTTCTGCATATATGCAATACTTTAATGTTTTTAGATGCTAGTTTTCTGACTGGTGGTTTGATCAGTATGCTAATCATTATAATTGAAGACAACTCTATATAATAGCGATTATATCTTCACTGTTTCTTGTTTTCAGCATATCATGTGTCTCTGTCTCTGCTCCTCTGTGTTCATGGTTTTGTCATAAGGTTTCAGACTACGTATTTATCTATGGTTTCTCAGTTTCTTAAAAGCCTCATCTTCATGGATCAATCTTAAAATTACTTTCTAATCGAATGATGAGATACTTATTTATTGAAAAACTTATGTTGACCATTACATAGGATTCACCTGAGGATGCTGTTGTTACAAGCTGTGGACATGTCTTCTGCAATCAATGCATCTGTGAACATCTTACGGGTGATGACATCCAATGCCCCACTACAAATTGCAAAGATCGACTCAGTGTATCTTCAGTGTTTTCTAGAGCGACATTAAAATGTTCTCTCTCTCAGCAGCCTGTTCAGGATGGTACCCCTGATTGCTCCGGTTCTGAAGCATCTGATAACCTTGAGCCTGGTTCCTGGAGTCATTCATTTGATTCCTCCAAAATCAATGCTGCCCTTGAGGTCCTGCAATCACTTTCTCAACCAAGCAATCGTACACCACTGAAATCTATTGATGATGGTGCCACTTGTCCAGAAAACTCATCTGATCCTCTTCGAGGGGTCAGAGCAGGATATGCTTGATAACATAAACTCGGATTTTGTTGAAGGTTCAAATGATTTGATTAAAGTAGCAGGAGAGAAAGCAATAGTCTTCTCCCAGTGGACAAGGATGCTGGATTTGCTTGAAACTTGTCTTAAAAATTCATCCATTCAGTACAGGAGACTTGATGGGACAATGTCTATTGTTGCCAGAGATAAAGCTGTGAAAGATTTTAACACTCTCCCTGAGGTTTGTGTGGGATTTTGGCATCTTTTGTTAGTATGCTTCAGTATTTGTTACTTCTATAGACATCAGTTCTGGAATTTGATCCCTTGTACTTTGTCATAGGTGTCTGTTATGATTATGTCTTTGAAAGCTGCTAGTCTTGGGCTCAACATGGTAGCAGCTTGTCATGTTCTTCTTCTGGACCTCTGGTGGAATCCTACAACTGAAGATCAAGCAGTGGATAGAGCCCACCGGATTGGACAGACACGTCCTGTTACAGTTTTGCGGTTGACAGTGAAAGATACAGTTGAAGATCGCATTTTGGCACTTCAGGTATTATTTTTTGTTCAAATCTTGTAGTTATTTTTCATTGTCAATGTAAAATTTGTAGAATATCAATCATAAAGGCATTGATGAGGATCGATTGATTTACTTGCTAATAATGGCTGCTTAATTTCTTGAATAAATACCATCTTTAATGAATTTTTAGCCCCTTGATGAATTCCTGTTTCATAATTCATCTGCATATTGAAGAGTGACCCGTGTATAGGATTTTTAGAGGATATGATATTGAGCTCAGTGATCATGGGTACATATGTGCGGAAACTCTGAAATAGGCAGAAAGACGGGATTTTAGACCAGTTCACTGGACATGCTCTCAAACTGAGAGCAGGAGCTCCTCTGAACACTCTTATTCTTTTGTTAAATAAATATTTCCCATCACATCTGTTGTAAATAATAGCTATTTGGAAATGGCTTCATTTTCAGATTCAACTGTGTAAAAGGGTGATTCTTGATTGTGTCTTTCTCCTGATTGCTAACGAGTCTTTTAAGAATCAAAAACTGACATTGGGCTTAGGGTTCATATATTGTGAAAATACTAATGAAATTTCTCCCATCTCATTTGCAGCAAAAAAAGAGAGAGATGGTTGCATCTGCTTTTGGTGAGGACGAGACGGGTAGTTGTCAGACTCGTCTTACAGTAGAGGACTTGAAGTATCTGTTCATGGTTTAATCAGGGTATTCTTTTATAGTTTAATTGGGTGCACTTTTTTTTTTTTTTTTTTTTTTTTTTTTCTATAGATTCTTGAATCCCTAGGAGTAACTAGAAAAGAAGGCTTCATTTATGAAGAAATCATGTGAATTCGTCTTTGTAAGAATTTTGCATGATCCATTTTTTGACCAATTGATTTCTCACATTCTTATTGTATAGGATTTGGAATTCAATAGGTTACGAGTAGTGAATATAGGAGCACAAATTGTAAAGATATATAGTTCTTTTCTTTTTCACTCCCCCTTCCCCAATACAAGTACTGCGAAATTTTAGTTTGATTGATCATGTTTCTCTCTTTGGTGGTTCTATTTATATTTGTTTTCATCTAATAATTTTGCTTGGTGAAATTACGGAAGAACCTTAATGGAGTCAAATTTTGTTTTGTTAGCACCAAAGTATGTCAGGTTGTATATCTGTGTCGAGTGTCATTAATAAGAATCTGGTATGTTAAAGTGGCTAAAGTAGTAAGTAGCTACTTTTGAAGTAACATAAAGAAAAGCAACGAGTGGAGTTGGGAGAGTCGGAGTCGAAAAGAGGGTTTCTCACTTCTTTCTCTCATTCAAAACCGTGCATGAAACTTTAGTCTCACACGGCTCCTAAGTGATAACAGATAGAACTCATCTTTGTTCTTTTTTGAGTTTGAACTGTGTTAACCTAAGGATAAATGCAGAACTATTGGGCTGTTCATATTATTAGTGTTTTATTTATGTTAGTATGCTGATATTACTGATCCAAATTTAAATCCAAACAGAGCCCTAGATCTTTTAGAATTTGGATCAGCCCGAGTGTTGAGTGCTTGCTGATTGTGGATTCTTTGATCAATGAGGCAATGAGGTTTTAATAATTATTTGTTCTTGTGCAATGTTGATATTCTATTTGGGCAACTTGCATTAACACCCATCAGGGTTGTGGCAATAAAAGACCAGCATCCTTAGAGTGCCTGTTGACATGGGTAATTATGCAATAGTCATAGAGCACTATGTTGTATTGTTTATGAATGTTCCAAACAAATCATGTAGCGAAATTTTTTATAATTGAGATATAATGTGTCACTTTTATCAGGTAATCAAGAGATAAAGGCTAACTCAATTTATTGTTGCAATTTTTTATCAGTCGGAAGTATTATATAGAGAATACGAAGTTTCACAGATAGAGTTGGTTTTTTTATTCATTTCAAATACTGATGATGAAACACCATGAGCAGTAGGATGTTCAAATTCGAATTTCGAAGTGAATTTTGATTTACCTCTTAGTCATAGAAGAAAATAATTCATATTCAAATTTTTATATAGAAATTCTATTCATAATGATATGATGGTGATATTTCTAAAGTTTAAACTACAATATTAATTGTTTTGTTTTAAAATGAAAATATGAAAGTTGAATGAAAATTTTGTTCCACAATATTGTATATTGTTACTCTTAATTTAAAACCATTCAAAGATAATTCTTATTTTTTCCCCCACTAGTTCTTATCCTATTTTTGCACCCAAAAAAAAAAAAAAATAAAAAAATTTACAATTATTTAGTTTAATTAAAACTTGAACAAAGAAAAGCATTTTATTAGGCCTTTTTTTTTTTTTTGGATGGGTACATTATCTAATAATTTTTTAAGTAAACCAACCAATCAATATTATTTTTTTAATAGTTGATGAGATTTTTTTTTGGTACATACTAAAAATTATATATATATATATATATTATATATATTATCTAACAGAGCAGGAAAAGAGAGTGTCGAGAACCCCTTAAAAAAGTGAATATATGGTTGGGTATTGGATCAGATTGCTAACTCAATAATTGATACAATTCGAATTTTGGCACCATAATAACTCTCATGTGTTTGTTTGGACGGATTGGATAAGGGGGGATTGTAATTCAACGGACTACTAGTCCTGGGATACATTGTCCTGGGACTATTTGATTGGATTGAATTTGTATCCTATGTTTGTTTAGTCATGTGATTAGATGTTTAGATTGGACTATTTTTAGTAAATCCAATGTTTGGTTAGACGGACTGGATAAGGATAAATGTTCAAAAGACAATTTTCCCCTTATAATCTATAATTTATAATTTAACAACACTAAAAAAATTTAATTTATAAGGCCACAATTTTTAATTTATTATTTTCAATTAAATTAAATTTATAATTTATATTTTTATTTAATATATAATTTTAAATAACGACAATAAAAAAATAATTTTATTTAATATATAAATTAAATTTTCAACAACACTAAAAAAATTTAATTTATAAGGCCATAATTTATAATTTATTATTTTAAAAAAAATTTAATTTATAATTTATATTTTTTATTTAATATATAATTTTAAATTAACAATACTAAAAAAAAATTTATTTAATATGTAAATTTAATTTTTTAACAACACTAAAAAAATTTAATTTATAAGGCCATAATTTATAATTTATTATTTATAATTTATAATTTAAATTTTTTATTTAATATATAGTTTTAAATTAACAACACTAAAAAATAATTTATAAATGTTCGAAAGACTATTTTACCATTTTCTAATTGTTTACTAAGTAATAGCATGGAGGGTAAAATGGACATTTCACAAAATAATCCCATGGGATACCAATCCCATGGTTTCTATCCCACACCCCCCATGGGATAGGATAGTCCCACATTTGTGAGACTAATAGTCCGGGGGAACTATTAGTCCGAAACAAAATTTTTCAAACAAATAATGAATTATTAGTCCGGTGGGACTAATAGTCCAATCCCACCCTCTTATTCTTCAAAACAAACATGCTCACTGTACTAGTAGGCTCAAGACAGTAACAAAAGGTTTGTGTATATATAATAATTTTAAAAGTGACCTCCATGCCAAAATGGTCCCATGGTCTAGTGGTCAGGACATTGGACTCTGAATCCAGTAACCCGAGTTCAAATCTCGGTGGGACCTTAACTCTTTTGCTTTATTTATTTTTCCAATTCAAAGTTACAATTCTGCTACTTCTTGGGAATTCCACTGCAAAGTAAAGTTTTACACGATAATTGCACTATTACTAGGATTTCATTTTGGTTACGTTTGTTTGGTAGATTAAGTTGGATGTGACTACGTTTGTAAGATTATAGGAGATTAAGTAAAAATGTGTTTATTATGATAATAGTGTGGGAAATAACTAATGATGAGATTGTTGGATTATTTTTATATAAAATAAATAAAAAAAATTATTTCTATATTAAAAAAATATTAAAATAAACGGTACACTTGGTAAAAAAAAAAAAAATTAATTTTTTTTATATATAAAATAGACTTAATTCGCTCGTCTTTTTTTTAATCTCACTCAAAATCTAGGCAAGCTAATCCTCCTACTAAGAGGGATTATTAAGTCTGTCGGACTATTACTCCTCCCTTCTAAAATACTACCAAACAAGCTGTGAGTAAGACCACAGCCATAACATTCCAATCCCCCCTCCCACGCCAATACATGAACATGGCCTTTGTTTATCATAAAGTATATCCTCTATAGAAGGTTTGTATACGTGCCGAGCTGAGTCTAGATTTGATTTAGTAGCTTGTTGAATCGAGCTCAAAAAATTAACAAGCTTTAAATTTAACTTGTTTAAATCAACTTCAAACAAGTTTTTAACTTGTTTAATTTTTGTGTTTTCCTTACAAACATAGTCGCTGACACTTTAAAGCCACCTCAAAGGAGTTTTTAACTTGTTCAACTTCTGTGTTTTCCTTACATACATAGTTACTAACACTGATAAAATGATTGATTGGAGAGGCATCCAAAGGGGCAAGGAAATTCTTCACAAGGGCTCAAAAACATCTGTTAAAAAATGAAGCTATTTGTTAGCAATTCTCTTTCCTTTTTTGTTGGTATATTCTCTTAGTCTAGAAATGCTATTTGTTTCTCCTCTCTAACCCATAAACCTTCAAGCATCCAGTTGTTATTGCTAAAGCTTTTGATTAGCAACAATGTGACCAACTTTTGGGGCAGTGCAGAGAAAAAAAATCCTTAATGTTAGTTGTTGGAAATCCCCAAAGCAAGGTCATATTTGTGATTGCAAATACCTTACGATATGAGTACTAGACTCGGAATTTTGTCAATCCACCATGTCTACCGTGAAACAAATAAATGTGCTAAACATTTTAACAAATCATGAAATTTGTACTGATTGATGGATTTTGCAAATTTTTCATTACATTCTCATTGTATTGCAAATAAGTTACATAGTGACAGTATATGGGTTGAATACCCCTATACCTATGTACTAAAACTTATTTTCATTCAACGTCACAATTTATAAAAAAAAGGAAAAAGAGAAAATCCTCAATTCTACAACTACATAGAGACACATTTGCATGGTTTTACAGCTAGTTTGCTGTATTACAACAATTTCATAAAGCTTCCATTGAGGACTTCTATCAAACACTTAAACCACAATGTCAACTATATATGGGGAGTCAAGAACATACCTTTGATGAAACTATACACCAATTTATTTCAATTCATATATTGTTCCTCAAACATTTCAAATCCAAAATACAAAACCCAAATCCCAAATCATTCGTTCATTCATTCATTTGCATCGATCATTCAACCAAGACAACATATCCCGCTGAACAATCTCAACATTCTCATCAGTTTCTCCAAACAACAAAGAATGCATCATACCATCATAAATCTTCAAAGTCTTGTCTTCACACTTGGCTTGCTCATACAATTCTCTGCTCACATCTGGATCAGTCACAGCATCTGCACTACCATGAATGACAATGAATGGAATACTCACATCACACAAACGCTTACTCACATAATCAGTAACTCTCAGAAGCTCCTTCACAGTACCCAATCTTGGTTTCCCATTATACCTCATAGGGTTCATACCCGCAATGACTTTCTTCTCAGGAACCTTCACAGACTTGTCCAAAAGATCAGCTGTTGGAACAATCGGCAAAGTGGGTGCGAATTTGGCGAAAAATGTGAGAATTTCAGGAAGCGGCCATCTGGGTTTGACTTTATCAGAGATTTTACACATGGGTGCCATTAGAATAGCTCCATTGAATGAACTAGGGTTTTTGAAATGGATCAAGAGACAAATCGCGCCGCCCAATGACTCTCCGGACAAGAATTTGGGGAGATTTTGGAATTGGGGGTTTCGGGTAGTGATGAATTTGAAGAAATTGAGACAGTCATCGACGACGAGATCGACATCGGGGAGGAAGGCTTTGAGGCCGTTGGATTGGCCATGGCCTTCGAGATCTAGGGCGAAGCAGGCGAACCCATGTTGGGCGAGGAAGATTGGGGTGGACTGGAATGTCCAGCTGATGTCGTTGCCGTAGCCGTGGACCATCAGGATGACGCCACGTGGAGGGGAGCTGGAGAGGGGAAGCCATGATCTAGTGAAGAGGGTGAGGCCTCTGGGTGAAGTGTAGAAGGATTTGGTGGATTTGATTCCTTGGTTGGAGTAGTAGTCTTCTTCTGGTGTGTTTCCCCAATAGTATAGCCTGTTTTGGAGTAGTTGTTCCTCCATTTTTTTGGGGGGTTTGGAGCTCTGTGGTTGGTGTTGAGTGATGAATGAATAATGATGATTTTTATGATGTTGGGTAAAAAATTAAATAAATGATTTTTTTTAACTTACATTTAAAAGTTAAAACCCAACCATAGTACTAATCTATCAGAACCCCACTCGGTCTCTCTCATCACTCTCTCATTTCTAGAACCTTACCACCGACCCCACCTCATTCTCTTTATTCTGAAACCCAAATCAGCGTCTCTCTGTTTCCATCCTTTGATAGAGAAGGTGAAGCAGTTTGTCTCTCTTCGCCGTCTCTCCCCTAGAACCCACCATCTCTCTCCCAAAACCCACCATTTCTTTCCCAAGATCGCAGATCAAATTGCGTCACAAGCCCCCCCTCTCTCTTTCCTCGTCACAAATCCCTGTTCGCACATCCCAAACAAGCTGAAAATGAAGATGGAAACCAAGAACGCTGACCATCCTCCCCCATTTTGCAAATTGCAGATCACAAAGATTCAGATATTGAGGTTTGGTTTAACTCTCAAAATATAATTTTTAAAAATAACTTTCAAAATTTTGTTTGGTTCAAAATTTTTTGAAAAAAATTCTAAAATCACTTTATCTCCTACCCATTAATTAATTATTTTTTTCCTCTTCTCTTTTTTTTTTAATTACTTTTTCTTACATTTATCTATTCAACTATAACAAAATATCTAATCATTTCAAATTCTCAAATTTAAAAATTATTTTCAAAATATACAACTAAGCAAATCAAAATAATTTCTAAACTTTTTTCCTAAACTTTTTTTTAAAAAATTTATTAAAAAACACAAACCAAACACATTCTTATTTTAAAATTCGTTTGAAATTTCTGGACACAGTTGAAATTGCTTGATTGTTGTTGTCTGATTACGTTTAATTTTTTTTTTTTTTTCAAAGGTTTGGTTGTTTCACTCAATTTCTGTTTAAAAATAAATAAATTATTTTATAAAGAATTGCTGTTTTTAAAAACAGAAAGTTGTGAATTTAGTTTTACAAAAAATTCAAGAAAAATGACTGTTTTATCCAATCTCGGTTCTGCTGCCAAGAATGAGAAATGGAGGGAGGGGAACGGTTGATTTTGATTGAGTTGGCGCATTTCATATTAAGACATCGTTTGAAAAGTGATTTTTTTTAATAAAAAAGTTGAAAAAATTATTAAAAAAATTAAAAAATAAAAAATTCATATTAAAAAGTTAAATTTTTTTTTTCTTTTTATTTTTTGTATATCTTTTTATAAAAAGTTAAAAAGTCATCCCAAACATACTAATTTTTTTTAATTCATATTTTAACCAAATAGCTAAAAAGTTACTAAATTAACCTATTCCCAAATGAGGCCTAAGTGGTGTTATTATAGGTAATAGTTAATATATTAATTAGTGTATTAATGATCTTATTATTGATCATATTTATTATATAAATTATAAATATTAAAAATATCTTAAATTATGCCACATCAATTAATATATTAATAAATATAAAATTAACAATTAACTCGTGTAATGTTGGTGTTGTTCTTTTTTAAAAAAGATAAATTATAAAGGGGAATGCACCAATAAATCCTAAGTTTGTATCTTGTGGCCCATTTAGTCCTATTAATATTCTTATGAACCATTAGGTCCTATTCCAATGTTAATGACCAAATTAGTCGTGTAACATCGCGTGTGTGATGTTTTAATGAGGACAAATACGGGATTTGTCAATATGTAATTTACGCTTATACCCAAATCTTTATGGCGATGTATCTGGGTTATCCGATGTTAGTGTTTTGAATGGAAGAGTCGTATATGGAAAGGGCATCGCTTTAGATGTTCATGGAGTGATGTTGGGTGGTGTCGGTACCATTGTCGCAATCGAAGAGTTGTGGATTGGCATCCTCAATTACAAACCCATTAGCGTTGTAAACCCTAGAAAATAAGGACACATAATACGCCGTTGTCGTTCTCCCCTGCTTTTGGAGATCACCATCCGGACATTGGTCACTGGTCACCAACTCGAACTGTGTTAGCTGAGCATGGCGTCAGGTACGTTGCTGATTTGAATGTGGTAGGCGTCCATTACGTAGTTGTTTATTTGGTTAATGTGTGTGAGAATGTTGGGGTGTTCTGTATGTAATGAACATTAGGATTTCGGAAAATCTTTGCGCCGTTATTGTAAAAATTGTGTTTTTTTTTTTTTTGGTTGTCGATCGTCGGAGGGAGGGTTATTGACAGAATTAGTGTGTTAATGTTGCTGGATAATTTGTGAAATTACATTTGTTTGTGAAAATGCATTTTTTTTGGAATTTTTGGTTTGGGTGTGGGTGATGTGTGTGGTGTGATGTTCGTACATTTGAATTTGTCTGGTTTTTGAAATGTAATGTTACTGACGTTGGTTAATGTAAGGGTTCTTGTGGGCTTTACTGAAGGTGTTTGTAATGTGATGTTGTTCTCCTTCGTTAAATGTGTTTGTAATGTGATGTTGTTGTCCTTCGCTAAATGTGTGTGTAATGTTTTTTAGTGTTGTTGTAAACATTAACGTCAGATTAGGATGTGTGCACTGTAGTGTTATGATGTTAGGATTTACTGGTTCATCAGGAGCATACCGTGGACATCTAATTTCTGTATGTGTTTGTAATGTAAGGTTGGTGTCTGTCGTTTAATGTATTTGGTATGCATTTGAGTGTTGTTATTGTGTGTCCAGATTGTGTAATTATATGTTTGTGGTGTTTTCTATTTTTTACGTTACGTACTGTTTGTCGTGTGGTAATGCACGTTGGTTTTAAATTCAAGTATGAATGATCTTCTGTGCATAGTTGACAGTGACAATGGTAATTTTATGTGAACGTAACGTTGTGGGGTTCGTACTAATGTGTTGGGCATTGCAAGTTGAAGTCGGTGAATAGCGTGACAAATTTGATTTTGTAATGTTCGGAATCGACAAAGGGATGCGGTGTTTTTGGTTTGTCCGTCGAAAATGGTTATGTTTATGATGTGTTTTGTATGGTGTTGTTGTGTCGGGTGTTGGTAATGAGATGCGAAAATGTTTTGTTTCACATGTTAGTATTAAACTACTGATACAGTGCACTGTATTTGTTGTTCATTTCAAAGTAAAGTTTTTAAGTTAGGCATGCAATTTTGTGTGTGTTGGTATCGGTTAGGATCACAATCTGAAATGTTTATGTGACACACAATGCAGGTAGCTGTGTGGGGAGGAACAGGAAGCGGAGCGCTAGTGCATCATGGTCGCGGCCAGACGGTGATACATCAACCAGGAAGGCCCCGAAGAGGCAATCCAGACTGCCATACAAGAAACAGAGGGTCAGTGTTAATGTTGGTAAGAATGCTGATGCTGCTGACAGTTCTAAGGCAATGTATAGGTCAAACATATCCGGCGTGATCAAAACTGTGCTGGAGTTGGATTTTGGGGAGGGGCACATTCGTGAAATTCGGAAAACACCATTCGCGGCAATGGTAGACGCTATCCGAGCTCACAATCTAATTCCACAATCCTTCAAAAAATGCGACGCCACGGTCTGCCGAATTATTAAGACTTACAACCCAGAAGATGAAAAGTTCCACATTGGTGGAGCAAAGCTACCGTTGAGGAACAACGACATTCGCTTGATTTTTGGGTTACAATGTGGAAAAGACAAGCTGGACCTGTCAGTAGGTCAGAAAGGGCCTTCGGATTTCATGCAAAGGAGGTGCCCGAACGTTGGACGCATGTCATCGAAAGTTATTAAGGATCTGCTTATGGAAGCAATCCGTGGCCGCAGTGTGCGTGACGAACAAGACGTGGCGAAGTTGGTGTGTCTGTACATCTGTGCCAAATTATTTTTCGCAACAACAGGCGAACATATAGGATGGTCGTTCGTGCGTGTGATAGACAAACTGGATACATTACAGCAGTACGACTGGGCTGCAACTATACGTAACACACTAATCAATTCGCTGAATGAGATGCAAGGCAAGCGAGAGGGTAACAGGTGTGTTGTGGTGTCATGGTACGCATTTAACTAAATTCTTCCAAACATCAATAATCGCATTTCTGAGATGTGGATTCGATAATGTTTTTGCTGATATATTTTTTCTTTGTTGTCAAATTATGTTTGCAGTTTCTCATATGTGAACATTCAACCATAGTGACTCCGGAACGGCCTGAGTTGACGCCAAGATTTTGCCGATGGAACCTAGGAACCGTCGCAGCGAAACTGAAAGGGGTAGACTTGTGGGATGAAGGTTGTTTTGAGGTAAGACATCAAAGCAGTTTGTAGTGCTCTGTTTGCATACTTTGAATGTAGTTAGATGTGTGTAATGTTTGGATTTTTTTTTCAGGTGCACTGCGATAAGCTTGTTGGGACAATTAGAGAGTGTCACATTATCAAACCTGAGCCGGTATTGATTGATCATTCTGAAGCCGGTCAAAATGTGATGAATGTGGATCCAGTGAATGAGGGGCGAAATGTGGATCCTAGCTTCAATTGCTGGCAGAAGGATTCAGCAGATGGTGGTGATGTGAGGAAGGACAAGGACGGCAAGCCGGCTAGTAAGAAAAAGGTGGAGGGGAAAAAAATGGGAAATGGGGGAGTGTGGGCGGTATTGTTTCCAGATCTTCCGAACCGCTGGTACCCCAGATGGTGACGTCGTGCGGCCTGAATCAACAGGAATGGAAGATGATTTGGAAAATGTGAAAATGAAAGTTACTTTGTTGGAGAAGGAAATTGAGATTAAGTGCGCACGAGTACGTGAATTAGAACAGCGTGTGGAATCAATGGAAAAGATACTAGGAGCGCAGGCTGCGAATATGCTGATAGGGTTTGAGAGTGTTCTCGCTATGAAGGATGCTGAGATTGCACGCCTGACGAAGATGGTCGAACAAGCAAACACGCGAATAACCGATTTGGAAGATAGTCTTGATGATCATGAGGTGCACAATGTTACACAGTCTGTTGCAAACAGTGAATCGACACGTCGGGCAGCAACAAACAGTCGGTCGGGCGACAGTAATGGAGCAGACACAAAGAGAAGTAGCGATGCTGCGCAACAGTCATCTTCTTATGCAGGGCAGACCAAAGGCTTAGCCAGCCCCACGCACGAAGTTGTTCTAATAGATCACTTGGGTGAAGATGTGAGTATTGCTTGTGCCGATGGGTATGTTTGTTCATCTGTTGCAGGCGTTGATTGTAAGAGGAATTCACATAGCGTACAGGTACTTTCAGATGTGTGTGATGGTTTATGTGTTGATGTTGAAGGCACAGAAGCTATATGTGTAGCCAAGTCCAGTGAACAAAGCTCTGGACCGAAGATTACGTCACTGGTCAGACGTGTGAAAGAAAAACCAAGGCGGGAGTACAGGCTTTCTGATTACGAGTACCCCAACGTAACTGGGAGGATCAAAATGAGTGACAAAGTGAGGATATGTAAATCATCAAAGCCAGGGGAGATATACACTGTGGAGGATATTGATGTGGGGCGTAAAACATGGAATGGTTTTGGAATGTCACGGAGACACATTGTCTGGGGCATGTTGAAAGATGAAGACCAGAAGGTACTGGTGCAGATGTACAGCTTAGAAGGAGATGGGTAAGTTGTTCGTTAATGAAGTTGTTGTATTTTTTCTTTGTCACGTTCAGTACGTTAATAATATGTTACGGTTTGTGGCGTGCAGGTTGATAGTATGGGATGGCGGTGAGAGTGGGATACAAGTTCACATCACTGACATCAAAGATTTGGTACAGGAGAACTCAATTCATGGCAATGTATGCACATCTCTGTTCTTCTTAACAGAATTCTTTACTGATTTCATACCATTGGAAAACAGGGTTTGCTTGACAGATTGGTTTTTTTTTTTTTGAAAATATATATTGGCACCGTGTCAGCAAATACACTGTAGGCCACGGTTGTGTAGGTTTTTTGTGTAAGGAGACATTGATATTGTAATGTTCACTACGTGGTGCAGGTAATAGATGCTTACGGAGCTATGTTGACAGACATGCACAGGACGGTGTCGGGTAGAAGAGAATATCAAGGAACGGCGTATGTGTACAGTAGCGTATGCGCGGTAAGTAACCCAGTACGTTGCGTTGTGCTGTGAACACACAACTCGTACATGTAATCCTCCTAAGAATTAAACGTTGGGGGGGTATGTTAACATTGAATGTATGTGCAGGATATGATGCGTAACACAAGCGCTGTGTCAAGAACAAAGTACTTAAACGTACACACAAAGGCTGCGCGTGGGTTCAGATACACTGTATACCCAATATACCATGCCAACCACTGGACTGTCATGGTGCACGATTCTGACAGCGGGGATTGGAAACATTACAACTCTCTCAGACCAAGACGTGGTGTGCGTGATGAGCATTACAATGAGGCTTTGAAAGTGGTAGGTGGACAATTTTTTTGTTAAGAAAACGTAGTGTTAACATAGTAACATATGAGTTTTGAGTTTGAGTATGCGTGAGTGATGAATGGTTACGATGATATGTTAGCTTTGGCAGGCACGTTATTATATTGACATTAATGTTTGGAACTATTGTTTGTTTTAGACTCGTATACAAACCTGAAGTAGCTTTGGCCAGCCTGTTACAACATTTATGGTATCTTGCATTCAAATTTTTGATTCAACACATGCAGTTTTGATCTCCAGTCTTGTGGTTGAAAGTTGAAACATCATGGTTGCCACACGTAATTATATTAACTTTAAATTTGTGAACAGCAACAGTGGGTGGCTGAACACCATAACAATTTTGTGAAGCCACGAATTGGAAATCATGACGTTGAGGCGGAAGATTTAAATGGGAAACTTACATCTGTTGTGGATTGTCCACAACAAGCCCCAGAGTCGTAAGTATTGTTTTTATTATCTTGTTGGCTCGATCCGAAACAATGTGTTATCGAAATGAATTAACATATTACGTGACTGCAGGTCGGACTGTGGAATCTTCGTGTGCTTCGTTATTAGACAGCACATCCGTGGGGCAGACGTCGACAACACAATGGACGGCCTCCTCACTCCACTACTATGCGCTACCGCTATGGTGGAGATGTTTTAAGTTCCCCGGAAAAAGGACTACGTGCAATGGCGAGAAAACATATGAGCATCACCCTTTCTTCAAGATCTGAACCACACCCCTAGAGTGGCTCTGTTTTAGCTAAGCGATCTTTGTGATAAATGTTTACCCATGTGTGAATATTGCATGTTTCTGGGCAATTTTTTTTGGATGTAGCTATATGGTACATTATTAGTCTTGTGAATAGTGGCTTAACAGGTTTGTCAATGGTAGCATGGCCAGTTTTTTTGGGTTTTGATAGATCAATGAAACCTGTTTACACGTAATTTAAACAATAGCTGGTATTTGAATTAAATAGATTGGCAAAGTTGAAATACACGTTTATATGGTCGCTATACAATGTTAATCATACGTGTGTTACGTTGTTACAGTACATTGGTAGGACACGTCGTACACACTACATGTCTGTTACATTGTAAACCTACAAGAAGGCTGCACGTGTTTTGGCATAATTTAGTTTGTTGAAGCAGAATCGGGTACATTATTAGTTTTGTGAATGGTGGATTAACAGGTTTTCCGGTGTTAGTATGAATGGTTTTTTCCTGGTTTGATCAAGCAGAATCAAACCAGTTTGCACGTAATTTAAACAGTAGCTGCTTTTGAGTAAAATTATTTGTCAAAGTTGAACTAAGCATAT
The DNA here is from genome assembly GCA_025200525.1 of Camellia lanceoleosa. NCBI lineage: Eukaryota > Viridiplantae > Streptophyta > Magnoliopsida > Ericales > Theaceae > Camellia > Camellia lanceoleosa. The sequence continues at coordinate 466,350 of JANUSC010000068.1, forward strand.
ATCTTATCGATGTACATTGTTAATCGTCGGTATGGTTACATTGTTAGACTTTTTGATAGGCCACATTGTCGACGCCACATGCCTATTACATTGTCAGCCACCAAAAAGTCTACATGCTTAACTTTTGCTATCATGTTTTTATGTGTGTAGTTGTTCATTCCAGTTTGAATGTATGTGTAATACAGGGTAGGCGAAATGTAAAGAAATTAGCATGTTCTTTAATTTGTGACCACATTACAATGGTTAAAAATGTAAAGAAACGGAAAACTGTTACCACACACGAACTGCTTAGCCAAATCCTGGAAAACATGCTTCTTGGATTGAAACACCACCACCAACATTGTATTGTAGGAAAAAATCTTTAAACTAAGTACATTCAAAATAATTGGGGCCTAACATGAATTGTGAAACCATACGTGTGTTACATTGGTAGACTAGTTTGATAGGCCACATTGCCCACACCACCTGTCTGTTACTTAATGGCAGTTTTTAATTGTTCTACCAAAAGCTGGTAGATTATTAGTATTGTGAATGGTGGATTAACAAGTTTCTGGTCCTACAGATTCTGCTTACCTTTGCCTTTCATACAATGACGTGTGTAGTCATTCATTATGGTTTGAATGTATGTATAATACCGGACAGTTGGAATGTAAACAAATTAACAAGCTGTTCAATTTCTGACCACATTACAGTGATTAAAAATGTGAAATCGAAAAAGTTACCCCACACGAGTGGTGTTTGAGGGCGAAGATTGCAAAACATGCTTGTTGGATAGAAAAGCCACCGTGAACATTGTATGTCACGTACACGTTAAAACTGAAGACATTTAAAAAAATTGAGGCAAAACATGAATTGTGACACGAGTTTGGAGGTAATTTCCGATGTACCAAAAAAATAAAAGAAACCAGTTTGGAGGAAAAAACTGTGCTATTGTCATGTACTTAAAAACATACTACGGTGTTTTAAAAAAAACAAATGGCATCCCATCTATATCGGCTCTTTGCAAGTCTTCCTATTGTGGTTGCCGAATTTCCCACAACGCCCACACCTAATACGTTGAACTACCTCGCCCTTAGATGGAATCCTCTTCCGTTTGGGCCTACCCGGCGGACGCTTGACTGTTGGCGGGGCTATCATATATTCAGCTGCTTTGACATTTGGCTTCTCCACAGTAGGGATAGGATATATTGTTCCATTGTACGATGAACGAAATGTGTCAATGTGAAATGCTCGGTCTATGGAATCATAAATGTTCCGCCCACTATTACGAAATGCAACAACGGCATGAGAACATGGGAACCCATTTATCTGCCACTGAAAACATGAACACGTACGCCTGCCCACATCGACCATCACCGAGGGGTTGGAGTGAACCTCGTACACGTCGTCATTAGCTTGACTAACACACCATGGCCTGCTATCGTTAAACGCCGCCGCTAGCTTCTTTTCCATTTTAGGGCATAATATACCAACCCATGTGTTGCATTTAACTCTGCGTTCTGCCATCTGCTCCATGATTTGACCCCTTACCATATCAACTAGACGAGTAATGGGAAGATGACGTGCATCACTAACCCAATTATTGAAAGATTCCGCAGCGTTTGAGCACATCTCACCATACCGTTGACCCCTGAAAAATAACACAGTTAGAGGAGTACGGAAAAACATATACAATAATGTAAACGAAAATGAACACTTTGTACAACGATGAAAGTGATAGTAATGTATAGATTGCGATTTACTTGAAATACGCGTTGGACCAATGTTTGGGGTCCAAGTCCTTCATGAAACCTTCAATCACAGCCGGGCTACACTTCTTTAGTACTTCCATCTTCTCATTGAAACACTTAACAGTAGGCGCGTAAGCACATTCACGCAACTTGCGCATCAACCCAAACTTCTGCGCTGCATTAACGTATTTCATGCGATCACGTAAATTCATTTGGAGATGCACCAAACAATATGCATGATGTGCCGACGGAAATACATTTGGCAAACATCGCAATAAATTCAATGTGACGGTCGATATGAACGCCAAAATTAAACCATCGACAACTTGTTTCAAATTCCGTAAAAACCATTCCCAATTGGCTGCATTCTCGGAGTCAACAACAGCAAATGCCACGGGAAATAATCCTACATACAAATCATGAAACAGATGAAAACATGAACCCCAACAATTTTAATGCCAATGAGAAATTACGCACGAATACAAGGTACAGCAATTTGTTATATCATACGTCAATAAGAAGTTGTGCAATGCGTAATGTGGCATTATTTTTTTTTGTTTAAAAAAAAAAAAAATTAACAAGACAAGATGTGTTACGAGTCCCATGACAACATGTGTGTAACATTGTTAATCATACATTGGCAGAATTGCAAAGTTGAACATATTCGAACAGAACATAGAGTGGGCAAATGAAATTATAGTAGACACCATCTGAAACACATCAACCATAAGGAAAAAATTGTTTGAAACAACATACCTTGATTGCCGTCTTTAGCGGTAGCGGCAAGCAAATTACCTTTGAATCTACCCTTCAAAAACGTTCCATCCAAAAACAACAAAGGCCGACAATGATTGAAGCCATCTATGCACGCACGGAACGATATGAAATACCGAACAAACTTCCCAGTTTGCTGCTCAAATTCAAGGTTAATGTAACTGTTTGGATTTTTTTCCATTACGGAATCACTATACCACCTGAGTTGGTCAAACGACATTGCGTGATCCCCATACACTTCACCCCTCGCTTTCTCAACACCCAACCATGCGACACGGTAACTAATCTCCAATCCATATTCGTTTTTCAAATCAAACACGACATCTGTAGGTCGGGTCAATGGCTGATCGCGCACCCGATCCGCAACAACAGTAGACACCAAATCAGAACCCGTACGCGGGTTCCTATAAGTTCGCACGGCAGCCCCACAAGAGTGTAAACTATTGAACCTCTTTACACATAACACCCCCGTCGATGGTAACATCCTCGCGTGCACTGACCACATACACCCTGTTTGCCCTTCAAACTTGCACACTGCAGTAATTCTAACCGAATCATTTTTAACATACTTGAATTGGAATCCACGTTCCACGGCGTACTTGCATAGAACTTCTCGGAATTCATTTGCTCCACCATCAAAACATTGTCCCACATGGGTAATCCCATACGCCCATTGAGCCGACAGAAATGTCTTCGACCTATTAGGACAGTACGACGGTAACAAATCTAATTGATCATCAACACCAGAAACCCGAATATCATCCTCATAATCCCCACCACCATCCGTGCAATCCAGCAAAGCACAACTACCGCCCACCCCACCACTTGCAGCCTGAACGATGACTTCGATGTGCTTAAGCCCGAATGATTCACCCAGACACGACATGTTGTTAATGTCATCATCACTAACCACCTTAAACCTCTTATACCCCGGCACATCGAACAACAAACAGACCACCCCCGTCACCAACCCATCAAATTTCGCACAAATGTCATCAACAATCTGTGCAAACGTAACACCACGATGCAAAGCGAACAGAACACCGTCCATGGGTACACACCAGCAGAATCCCATCATCCATACCTGAAACAGCAACATTTCATACCAAAATAAACATCGCAAAGCCAAAAAAAATGAAGCAACATAACGAGGATCTTTCCGTGGTACACACGACCATCATCCCATCCTCTCTCCGCAAGACGACACAATTTTCGCCCACTTAACATCGGCGGTAAAACATTAAATTAAAAAGGTGAACAGGAAGCAAAACACCATACATTACTGTACACATTACGACATTTCCACCTGTAACATCGGTGGAAAAACCGGAAAAACTAAATGAACTCCGACCCGTTAACATCGGCGGAAAAAAATTAAAAAGGTGAGGAACATGGTAGCAAAACGTTACAAACAAAGAAATGAAAAAAAAAAAAAGCCTTCCATTACAGAACACAACCCAGATACAACGGGAAAAAAACGAAAAATAAACATGAATAACAGGACCCAAAACGTTACCATCAAAGAAATGAAAAAAACTGAAAAACACCTTCCATTACGCAACACATCCCATCCTCTATACGCCATTTCCGACGCAGACAACATCGGAGAAAAAACAAAAAAAATAAACATGAAAACCATGGAACCCAAACGTTGCACAAACAGAAATGGAAAAACGAAACAACAACACTCAACTGTTAACAAAAGAAATGCAGAACCAAACAAAGAAATGTTAATAAAAAAACAACAAAACCATTAGAGAACACACCTGTTGGGTCGGCAGAATGAACAACACAACGAACAATGTTTTCCAACGGAGAAAACAGCACCCAGATCCCACAATATTCCTCCAAACACACTAAGATGAATGTTAATCAAATCAGAATCCCACCCCCCACGTTGACATTGCCTTATCCACACAAAAACTGAAAACAACAATTTAGGTAACAAATCAAACCAATGGGCCACCAAGGGTATTCACGTACACGTAAAATATATAAAATAATCAATACAAAATCTATCCACAAAATAGGACTAAATGGTGTATAAAAAAACTTTTAGGACTAAATGGTCTAACTTTCTCCCATATAGGATTTACTAGTAATTTTTTCAAAAATTTACTGTTTAACAATTGAAAAAATAACTCAAGTAGCAAATTCAAACTTTAGAGATGTCTTAAGAATATCATTGTTGTGTAGGTTATTCTTTTTGTAAATTGTGATTATATAAAATAATGTAAGAAAGAAAGTATAATTTCATATATAAAATCATTATAAAATTTAAATGACAAATTCATAATATAGAAAAATATAAAATTGATATTGGGTATAGAATAGTGTATAGGAAAATAAGGAGAAAAAACAAAGAAAGAAAAACAATTTAGCATTAAAAAAAAAATCCTAATACCCTTGAAAGAATTAAAAAGAAAAAAATGAAATGCAAAATTGGTATTGGATTTGTGGATTATCTCAATTTACTATAAAAATAATATGAAAAAAAAATATTTATCAAATAGAGTTTGTTAGTATAATTAAATTAGGATTGAGTTTGTATAAAATTCTATATGTAATTAAAAAAATACATGTTCACGTGGCTTTCTTAAAAAAGAAAAAAAAGCTCTTATAATGTGTCACCTAACCATGAGAAAATATTACTTTTAATAATATATATATATACATATGATGTATTTTAGAAAGGGATTTGGGGTTGTTGTTGTGCTTCATTTATAACGGTGACTGTTATGTGGTGTAGACACTTCATTTTGGACCGCCCTTATGACTTAGACGTTACAGCTTGCGCACTCAATAATGAATTTGTATATGTCTGTCAAGTGCTCAGATCAAACAATTCCAGCAGATCTGTTGAAATTTGAACTACACCTGTTCATTTAAAAAACACACCTGTTCGGTTTGAAAATCAAACATGTTCAGTCTTATAAATACCAAGGCATTCCAGTAGATTTTAATATTTCGAATATGTTTTCTTCCCTTCATTTGTGATCTTTTGTATATATATTCCACATATTATTTTAGAAAAATTTCTGAGAATATAGAACACAGGTTTTTGTTTGCCGTACAAATTGTTTGGAATGCTACTACAATTTGTGAAGATCATTGTATCCTGGGAGATAGACACCATTTATCGGTAAGCACCGTAGCGGGACGAATCTGTCTTAAGGACAGAGTGTCACACACTCGATTTGATCTTTTTGTACTTTTATATTTCAATAAAATAAATTCTGTAAGTAATTTATTTTTATTTGTTTGATTTGTTTCAAGTTATTTATTTTACACAAAAGATTGTTCTAACAATTATTAGTCTAAATCATGTGATCCGTCACTTTTGTGTTAGAGTTTTTATGAGACAAATTGTTATGTGTCAATCTTTAAATGAAATCGATTATTGTTCCAGGAGTATTGAATAATTTCTCGGTAATAGGGATTTGTTTCATACATACGAATGATTAATATCATCCCATAGGCCAAATTAAAAAGTGTGAAATCTTCTTAAAAGTCTTATAATCATATGAAAAATGATAAACTAGTCCATTTTAATTAACCACTTTTTAGACTTAATAACATGTAAATGAGATGATTGATCATTAAAAAAAAATATAAGAGAAAGATTTACCTTAAATAATTTAAAATCATTAAGTTAGCAACTAGAAAGGACACATCAACGTATCATCATGTCTAATGTTTCATTTGTTAGTACCAACTAACATGGAGGAGTTAACGAAGGTGGTTCCAAGTCAAGAAGTACGAGAGAAGAGGGAAAAGGGAAGAGGACAGGTCATAGACCAAGCTCAATAACTTTTTTCTTGATTTTTTTTTTTTTTTTTTATAAATTGAGGCGAGGAGGAAGGGAACAAATATAATATAAATAGAGTGAGGCAACACAGAGTGTGTATGCAATCTGAGAGTGAAAGATTTTTATAGAGGGTTGTGAGGTGTGAGTTCTGTAATCTCCCTCCGGATAATTTTATAGTGAAAATTTCTCTCTCTAGACATAGGCAATTGCCGAACTACGTAAATCTCTTGCGTCTCATTTTTCTCTGTATGTATGTGATTGATTTCTGAGTGTACCTTACTTCTACCATCATTTCATTCCTAGTAATTGCTTCCTAGTAACTCCCTCGACAACGACAATACTGATCCTGATCACAATTAAATTCTATCCAAATCAACTGGGCAAGTTGGTGTTGATGGACACTGGCATATTTATTAAGATTTACGGAACAAAGAATAAAGATGAGAAAAGTTACAATTACTTTTAACTACGCACTCACGCAGTGACATATTTTCTCCTCACCTTTTTTCTTTGTTCCATGAACACCAGTAAATGTGCACGGTGACACACTTCAAGTGGTGGTCTGTTAACACCAACTTGTCCAGTTAATCAGGATAAAATTTGAACTCTCAAAAAATTGTGCATCTATGGTAAGGCTGCCAACTACTTTATCTATTTATTATATATATATATATGATGCGTTTGAATTTTCATTTTGTTGAAAATTCAAAAAATGTATTGAATTCTAGTGCTTTATTGATTTTTCCAATTCATAAACATTTATTGTTGGAAAATTTTTATAAATTTGAAATCAAATGAGGCAAGAGGTTAAAAAGGGTTATTTGTGTTAGAGCTCCCTTATTACATAATTTAACAGTGAATTCTTTACTTATTTGGAGATGTAGCTACGGATTAGCTGAATTACCTTAAATTATTTTGTCTATTGTATTTCATAGTATTTTTTTTTTTTTTCTTTTCGATGTTCTCTCTTTAGGTGCATGCACGAGTGCTCTCCTCTAATTTTGTGTTGGCATTGTTTTACTATTATGTGAGATTGTTGTGCTTCAAAAGTGACAATGGCTCTGATCTGCAAGGGAGTAATCTGGTGAGTAGCAGCTGCAGGGATTGGTTGCTGTCAAGCCCTCTTGAGGAATGGTTCAACAGCAGAAATAACATCACAAACTAGGTGGGAGGTCTGCATCTGGGTTGGAAGAACTCATTTTGGGTGATCTGTGTTGCTTTGGTCTGAAAGGTGGCTTCTCTAACCTCTCATATCTGCTGCTATATGTGTTCTGGCCCTGTTCTGGATGCTTTGCTGCTGTATGACCAAGATTGGTTTGCAAATTTGGCTAGTCTGAAATTCTACTAGTAGTTCTCCATCTGAAATTCTGGAGTTTATTGGTTTGAGATTCTGGCTGGTTTGAAATGCGTGGGTGTTGGTCTCCATCTGCTGCAGTGTTGTTTTGGTGCAAGGCTTCAGTTCAATTACCAGGTGATTAAGGCTGCAGTGTTGTTTTTGTTGCTCTGTTTGGAATTAGTAGCATTGAGAAACTTGGAAACATTGGATATAAGCATCAATGGTTATCATGGAGGGGAGTTTACAGGTGATTAAAACTGCGTGAGGTTGGGAGCTTCTATTTATGGATAGAGTTTATGCTAGCACCTGGTGTGTAGTATGTTGGTCTGCTATGCTTAGGTGCTAGCTTTGGTTGGTTGGTTCTTCTTTCTTTTTTGTCCGTTGGTCTCTCACCAACTTTGGGGTGCTAGCAAATGATAAGGTGAGCTCTGTGGTGCCAACCTAGTTGGGATCATTTAGCTCACTGTGATACTTTTGCACTTCCCTTTCTTATATTGATGTTTTTTGTCTTGTACCTTGTACTTGTTTATTTTATCAATAAAATTTTTTTGCCGATCAAAAAAAAAAGTGACAATGGCTCTAATCAAGTAAATACTAGGTTCTTGTTTAAAAAAAGAAAAGAAAAAGTAAGCTGAATTTAAATTAGGACTAGGTTAACTTATCATATATTGGAGAGTATCACATCCCAAATTATGGTAGAATACATGAACTCTTATTTTCACTAACTCGTGCTATATTGCACAATACTGATACAAGTACAATCATAAGCTATATATCTCAAAAACTACAATAAATATGTAGGAAGTTCAATAATGCATTAATTCATGCAAAGCACAACTTGAATTTTGGTGAAATGACCATTTTCTCGTACCCAACTCTAGAAGTAGTCCTTGTAAAGTGTTGTCCAATGAAATTTCTTGTGCTTTGATATTTGAAAGTTCTGATCAAATGAGACTGAGTTTTTGAATATTTCTTCTCCAGTTTGGAAGGAAATAATGGGAGTAGAGGCTTCAAGGGTTTATGAATTTGATATTCTGGAGGAATATAAATCGCTTTCTTTATATCATGAAGTAGATCCGTGTTGGAGTCGAATAGATTGGTAGAGTAGAAAAACATTTGAAAGACTTTTAGACATGATAAGTGGAGAAGCTTGCATGGTTTAGGCAAATCATTTAAGTCATCTATCAAAGCGAGTTTGAGTAACTCTCTCTTCTTTTCATCCAATATCTCATTAGCATATGCAATCGAATCTTCAATCTCTCCTTGTCGAGACCTATTCAAGTGGAGCAATACAAGGTTCGTTTTCCCATCTAGCTTCTCTTTCTGCGAGTACACACACGATAAGAGAAATTTTAGAAAATATTCTGTTTCATTTTTAGTTTCTAAAAATAATTTGAGTTTTTAATTTGTATATTTTTATTTTTAGTAATTTTTTAAAATATTTTAATAATTTGATTTTAGTTTTTAAATTCACTTAATCTAGATACACTTACAAAAGAAAAATTAGGAATCATGAATTTTTTTTTCATGAAAATGATGATGAAATATTTATGATCCTTGAATTATCTTAATTAGTGTGTTGTGCTTTATTCTAAGTGTAATTCAAGGGTCACAAAACTTTTATGATTATTTTCATGAAAGGTTTTTCATGATACTTAACATTGCTGCACTTATAAAGTACAAAAATTGTGCAAAAAACTTTCAAAAAGTCATTGAATACAAAAAAAAAATACATTTTTATATTTTGTTGTATTTAATGAATTTTTAAAGATTTTTTGTACAAGTTTTATAGAACTGTTTTTAAAAATTGTTTTATAAAACTGTTTCAAGAAACTGTTTTTAAAAATTCAAAACCAAACAGTCTATATTGGTATTGTTTTAATATGCATTGAAGATTTGTTAAATTACCTCGTAGCTTTGAATGTCATTCAACAATCGTGTTGCAGCCATGAGTAATTTTGTAATGGTTTCGTACTGGCAACATTTCAGTTTGTGATGTGGTAATTTCGGGTTTAAGAAACATGAAGCCGGTAGAACCATGGTATGCGCAGCGATAGAGGTCATGCCAGTGTCAAGATATTCATGCAATGATGGCATATATCCGGTGCTGCTCCATGTAGCTTCCACCATCCATGAGGCAAATGTTTCTCGCCACTGTTGTACATGAATTGATTTTGTGAAAAATTATTATTTCAAACTTCAATCATATTAGAGATGACAAATATCAGAAAGAAAAAAAACAAAAGAGTATATAAATCATACAATGTCATGAAGATTTTCAGTTATGTCACTTCCTTGTTGATGGAGGTGTTTCTTCGCCGTGTCACTCACAAGATCATCAAGTGCATCAAAGATAATCTTAGCATGGCCAATTAAACCTTTTCCATCCCATCTGCAAATAGAAAATGTAAGGAATGAGTTGATGGGTACTAGAATCAAATAATTTTAAAAAATAAAATAAGAGGATTGCACCTTTGAATTGCTTCAGTTAAGCATTGTAACTCCTTTATAGAACCTTCCATGTCAAAAAAATCATCTGCAACTGTTACAAGTATTCCGCTCTTTGCAACTAATAGTCGAACAACAGAATCATGTGGCAGAGTACTACTAGCAGCCACCGCGAAATAACAATAGGTAGTTTTCTCCCTTCCAAACCCCATATCACTAAGACCTCGTTCCTTTGACCACCTATATATACATGGCATCGATAATACATCAATATAGCACTTAAGGAAATTAGTAATGTTATACGATACAGAAATTCCAATTGCAATGGTGTGTTAGTGAAAATTTTCTAATTATAAGCTCAAACGATGACTCTTATTTTTTTATTTTTCATTTTTTTAAAGTGATAAGACCACAATGCATAAAAATTATGTTTGAACATTACTAGCTCAATGTTTAGTGTTTTACAGGTAATGAAATATTGTGCATACCTTTTCAATTCTTCCAATTCCTTCTGGTAGATTGATTGCCGAAACTTGTAGTTTTCCACAGCTAGCTTCATTAGGTTCTTGTTTTGAAGACACGATAACCTAGTAATTTGAATTTTTTTAATGTTAGAAATATTTTTACAACCAGTTTTAGCCTAATAATGATCTTGTTAATGAACTTGATGACTGGTATACCTATAGAAGGAGGCCTTTGCAACCCAAAGAGCATCAACATTGTTTGCTTCAATCCAAAACCTATGATCAAGATGATCCATTCTAGCAATCCATGGAAGACTTAGCTCGTGCTCAACCTATAAATTGGCATGAACTCATATCAATTTACGGCAAGAAACACCATACATTTAATCCAAATTTGGTCTCCAATGTATAAAAAATATTTTAATTTAATCCCTTAAATTTTTAATTGTCTCCTAGATAAGTTAGGTTGAATTGAATACATTGAAAATCATATTGACACAATTTAAGCACGGGGATCAAATTGAACCAAAAATATAATTAATCCAAATATATAAATATATTTCCTTCATTACCACTTCCTGAAGGTTTGGGATCATAACAAGATTATCTTCTTCACATCCTGGCACCATATTTTTCTCAAGTAATTTCCTTGAAAATGATCTTGCCTCCTTTAATTCATACTCTCCTGAAAACATAAGATCTGTAGCTCTATAAACACTGATCATTGCACTCATGAAACATCCACTGTTGTTTTCAATGTAAGTCAAGATGTCTTCATGATGTACAAACCAACAGAAGCTCCCTGTACACAAAGTACACTTGTTATTTTAACATATATATAAAATAGGAAAAAATTATACCAGAAGTTCTTATACTTTAGTTCTCATGTAATTTTAAACTTGTAATTTTAATTGGCTTGATAATGATTGAATTTATGATTTTGTTTTACTTTGTCCAATTGATTATAATTATTAGAATTTTTAATAGAAAATAAGCACATAAGAAACATGTGTTATGTTTTTAGAGCAGAATGATAAACTTGCACAACTTAGAGATCATTTCCTTTAAAAAATTCTAGTCCGTGTTGTCAATTGAATCAAAGCGACACAAAATTTAAAATTAATAGTCAAAATCAAACTAGTTAAAAGTGTATAGACTAAAATAATACAATAAATTAAATGTAAGAAGTGCAAATGTAATTTATATAAGAGAGAGAGCCATACATGGAGTCACTTTATACCCATGCATCCGCAAGAGCCGAAATGCTAAAGAGTCCTTGTATATCTTTTGAGGATTTAAATTAACATTTCTCATCTCTGCCTCATGCTTCTCGTATGTCCTATAAATATTTTAATTGAAATTTTTGAATAATCTAAATAAGTTAGTTCATAACATTTATGGACAAACACACAACAAATATACTTGACATGTAAACTGTTGCAAAAATGGTATTTTTACCAATAAACCTCTGACAAAATTTCTTCAATCTCTTCATTAAAACACTCAGCCAATCCTAACTGTTGCATTTGATTAACCAGGCAAAGTTTTATAAGCTCTTCATCCATGGGATACATTGCTGGAACTGCACAAAAATCAAATATTTTTTAAGAATATATGTAACTTCTATTTACATATAGGTCAAATTATACTTTTCACCCTAATAATTTCATTTAAATTTTATTTTGATCCCTATTGTTTTCGGAGCTATTTATTTTCTGCACTTCAAGTTCAGTTTCAATTTGGTCGTTACCCCTTTATTTGTATATACCTCAGGAGACTTATATTACAAAATTGTTAATTTTAACGGCCGATTTGAAATAAAAGACTAAATTAAAATTAAATTTAAAACTCAAAAACCGAATTATTTAAATTAACAAACAAAAACCAAATTGAGTTAAACTGCAGAGTAAAATTTTAAATATTTATGTATCGTATTGGTACTGTTATTTACTAATATATCATCCGATATTATCTGTTCGTCACCGATACGGGCCAATATTATGACCATGCCGCCAATATTGATATATGGAGCCTTCACTCAACAAGCTATCTAACCTCCATAAGGACATCTTTGAACAAGAGATAGTAAATAGTCCTTGCACTTATCATCTCCTGTAACCATGAATGCCTGAGCTGTCGCAGATGGTGATTGAAACAAAGAGCCATCTTCGCTCAAGTAGCTCGCTATAACTTCTCGATCAATATCACATGTTGATGACAACGCTTCCAGATAAGATAATAATGGAGGATAGTGATAGTCATCTACAAGTTCTTCTCTGCAAAATGCATGCATGTTAGTCATTTCATGTTGTTAATCATATTGAACCAAGTGAATATTTTTCAAGTATATGTAAACAAATTACATTTTAAGAATTTGTTGCCTCTTGTAGAACGCATGGGACAGTACTCCATTTAGGTTGTCAGCAACATCAAAACCTGTTTCTTGGGCAAGTTCCACCATTGCTGGAAAAACAATGGCAAACCAACGAGGAAGACAGTGTTGTTTTTCTTTAAGAAGCATCTCTGCATTTTCATGAACAAATGCCAACCCTGACATGTACAAACAAGCATATTTTCAATCATCTTAAAAATAAATAAAGAGTAATGTTAAAGGCCCCAAAAATTTTATCAAAATGTCTTACATGGGTGTGGGACTCATACAATGGGAATCCGATGAGAGTCCCACACCTATGTGAGACCTTTGATAGAACTTTTGGTAGAATTTTTGAGTCTCTAGTACTTTTGTTAAATAAATCAATCAATCTGAGTAGAAAAAAAGAGTAAAATAAAGGAGTGTGAAATTTAACATTAATGCTTAGTGCATTACAACAAATTCCGGAGAGTAACTATTTTAACTAAAAAGTTAAAAAATCATTATAAGTTTTTATATCACTTTTTATATATATATATATATTTTTTTTTTTATAAAAAATCAAAAAGTTACTAAAATATCTTATTCTCAAATGAGGCCTAAGATTTTAGAGGTAAAAATTTAGAAATAAAATTATTATTTAGGGACAAAATAATAAGTTGTCAAAAGTGTATATTTCTCTCAACGAAACTGAACATATGAATTACTAAGTGCATTTATTAACCATATTTTAAAAATTTTGCTTTTTTTTTTTTTTTGGATCTGCAAAGAAAGTTTTACTGATAAAACACCTACAAAGTACGTAAAGATACATCAATAAAGAAGAGTTTGAAGCTAAAAAAAGCTCCAACCTCCTAATTGGTGAGGACAAAGACAAACAAGAGTAAAGAAAGACAGTAGCAACACCTCTGATTGAACCAACAAACAGAGAAAGAGTAAAAAATTTGCTGTTAAAATGTCATTCTTTTACTTTTTGGGATAGTTTTTTAGTGTGGATTCTCATGATGATAAGAATTGGTCTTCTAATAAATTTTACAACAAATATTTCACTTTTAGGGACAAAACCTTTTAGATCCTAAAACTCTTATATGTTGTAGTAATACCTAGAATATAAAATGCAGAAAAATAAAAAGAAAGCGTATTGTATGATTAAAATTTATTACAAATTATACTGATAGTCTTTACATTTTGTCCCATGTGTTATCTTGGTCCCTATATTTTCAATTGACTCAATTTTTACTCTTAATTTTAGATTTTTATGTCAGTTTGTTCTAATTAATTTTTGATGAAAAATTATCATTGAGTTAGTTGAGGTACTTACTAAATTGAGCAAGTTTATACCTGTACCCCTAAAAGTATGATATATGCCACTTATTTGCTTATTTTTCATAAAAGCTTTTGATTAATTGAATCAAATTGAAACAAAATCATAAGTTCAAACGTAAAATCGAGCTAATTAGAATTACATGAACAAAAATGACACAATAACCAAAGTGTAGGAATTATAAGCATAATTTGTCCAAATTCATTTTAGGTGTGGTGTGAGGTGTGGTGTGAGTCACACTTAAAATAAATTTCAACTAAATGATATACTTTCGGTGCAGAACCTGTTTTTATTTTTGTGAACTAAACACAAATGAAAATTTAAATTGCAAGCTTTTGGTGCATTTTTATATAGAGAACATGGAATAATTAGTGTAGACGAACATATAAAAATCTTATGTACTTAAATTTATTGCAATTTAAAAAAGCTTTATGTACCTTTCTTTATATTTGTACCTCCAACATTCCACTTTTTGAGTGCAACCATGGAAGCAAGAGTCGCAGGAAGGCTATCAATGGTGGGAACACCATTGCTATCGGACTCTCCCCAAAACCCTTCTTCTTTCTGGTTTCTTAATACCCAATCCAAACAACCCCTAAACATGGGATGATCACAGTGTTGGGTGTTTGGAATCATGGCTAACCATGCTGTGTCATAAGCAGATTTGGAAACAAATGAGTAAAGATCAAAGTTCGAGAACATCTCTTTTTTGATCTTCTTAACTAGAGTTTCAATAGAGAGTAGCGAGGATTCCATTTCCATATGCATGGAATGAAAAGAAAAAAGAGAAGTTTAGCTCACTCCAATTGTTTTCAATTTAATCAACCAAACAAGCTATTTATAGAGATGTTAGAAAGGGAATGCTATGCTACGCACCCTCTCAAAAAGATATTTATTATATACATCTTATAATTAAAGAAAAAAATGATATAATTTTATATTTTTTATATTATAACTAAAAAAAAATGTTATAATTAAATACAATATGAGGCATAACTAAAAATCTCATGAGTCATAACTAAAGAAGAAGAAATAATATAATTAAAAGTGCATATGATACATCCCTTTTAATAGTGTGTATATTAGAATTTCCCATCTAGAAATGTACATGCATTGAATTTAGAGTTGCATTCCTTCTAGTCCATCATTTAGGTAGTGTTTTCTCAGTCTGTAGAATTTATCATGAGTTCTATTTTGATAATTTGATTTGTTCATGAGTAATGCTACATACTACTAATTTATCATTACTAACTCTACCACTAGTGAGGTGGCAATTGAAAAAAACAAAAAATAAATAAAACCCAAGGCACAAAACACATGTGGCAGTGGGTGGGACCCACTGCTACATCATTAGAGCCACCACTAATTAGTGGTCTAAAGCATTTTTGTTTGTTCATTTTATAGAGTACTTCATATATATCATTCCCACGCAAAATTAGGTCAATCTAATAATCATAACTTATTCAATTTATTGTATTTTTCACAATATATATATATAAATGAATGATCTATTTTTAAAAACATATTTGTCGTTCATTTTTTTTGTGTGTGTAATAAATGTAATAAATTAAATAAGTTACAATTATCAAATTAACTTGATTTTTGTATAAATAATATACACAGTTTTTTTTTTTATATAAAATAAACAATTCAAATTATTAAAATATTAACCGTAATGGACACTACAGATTAAGAAACTCTCAAATATAATTGAGGGAGCAGAAAGACACCTAATCCTTAAAATTTTCAACAAATTTTCACTTGGGACCCCGCAAGTACAATTATGTATAGAGAAATATTACCAGCTTAGAAAAATATATTTAGAATTTATACAAAAATATTGACATATGATTCAAATTCATTTTACATATAAATTTTATAATACACAATTTCAATTTTCACCACACAATTCATTTTTGACCAAAATTTGGGACCTAGACTTGGCCCCGTTTAAAAATAGACTATTTTAGTTATTTTTTTTACTTGACTAAAAAAGTTGTGTTTAAAATGATAGTTAATTTTTTTAATTAATTTAATAATTGTAAGAAAAAAATAAAATAATTATAATACAAATATGACATTTTATTTATTAACTAATTTAATTTATTTGATTTTTATTATCTGTTTTAGTCCGAATCACGCCTCTCAACCGGGCCATCTGTTATGTATAACGTGGTATAGGTGCCAAATTCATTCACGATCCCTTGTGATGGAATGTCCCTTTTAATGTATCATAGATTAGCTGACCCACAAATTGATAGGGATACAAAATGTCCCTTTTTATTTATTGATTTTTTGTTAAAAAAAAGAAGAAGATAAATTACACTTTGATTCTTTTTGTTTTTAATTTAAATAAGTTGATCACTACACTTAAATCTGATTTCAAGTTAATTGTTACTTCTAAATTTTTGTTAATTTTTCTTACGTGTGATACTTTAAAAGACTAATAAATATTTCAAAATTATTAATTTTAACTTATAACTTGAATAGAAAGATTAAATTAAAAATAGACTTAAATGATAGTGATTAAACTGTTCAATTTGATTAATGGGAAATAAAATAAAATATAGATCAAATCATAGATGTTAAAAATATAGTTTATCTAAAAAAATAATATCACGGACACAGGGTTTGTGCCCAAAAAAAATATGTAAAGGATAATTAGCGTCTGATTCAAATTTATTTATCAATTTTATCAAAGGAAGTATTCAATATGAAAAAATAAATTTTGTTGGGCGTGCACAGATATATCTATATCTCTCTATATATAAGAAGCTCCTCTTTTTTTTTTAATACTTTTTTTTTTTATATATATAATTTATTAATGATGACCTATATATATTTACTTTCCCATATTATCTTTTTTTTTTTTTTTTTTTTCAATTTTATTCTTTATTTTGTATAATAATGGTTAGGGGTGTGTGGTTTAATTGTGGCCGTGAAACTTTTAATTTGCCATCCGTCCGTCGGATTGATGGATTGAAAAAAATCAATCTGCATTTGTCTATCGGATTGACAGATGCGGATTGAGTGGATGGGCAGATTGGTAGATGTATGAGAATCGGTTTGGCGGTTTAAATTTTTACAAATCTTGAACATAATACAATAACTTGTCAACTTTTTTTTTAAGATAACAATTCAACTCAATATAACCAAAAGATTATCAAATAAATTGTCAAATACTAATAATAAATATATATAAGAAAATCATGTATTATCAAAATTATTTTATTACTTTTTTTATTCAAAAATTATTTAATTTGATTTAAAAAAAAAAAAAACAAAATTAAGCCTTATATTTTTCACACAAAAATACCAAACATCAACACTTGCTATTTGATAAAACGATTTTTAAATTGAAAACAAATTGAAAATACAACATAATATCTAAATTTTTTTTTAATTGGAAATACAAACAGGATATCTAAATAAATTGAAAACACAAAATTTTACAAATTGTTAGGGGTGCTCACGGTTTGGCGGTTTGGTTGTGGCTAAAAAAACCTCAAATCCGCCATCCGTCTAAAACTAGGAAGATTGGAAAAAATTAATCCACAACTGTCTGCTCGTTATCACCCATCCGTTCAAAATGCGACGGATCGGATCGGATCGGATCGGTTCGGTTAGTTTGGACGGATCGGAAGATCTGCTACTCACCCCTATAATGGTGACCTATATGTTAACTTTCTCATTTTATCCTTTAATATTAACCAATATTAGTGGTATTAATTTGAGCGAAGATTTTTTTGTAATTACGTAAACATTCTTCGTCAATTATGAAATATAAATCTTTTGTCTTTTAGCAAATTACAAATACACTTGAGGGTGTCGATTTCCGATCACATAACCAAACAGGGAACTCAATTGGAGAGCACATGGCAGAATAGATTAAGCCAACCACTTGCTAACAAGAAAATGAGAATACTGCAGTGGTTCGTTCATCGGGGGCACTCTGACGATCAAGTTTGTCAATCAATCTCTCAAAGATCTTGCACAAGTACTCAATGCACAAATTAAAGCCTACCTTCGACCTACGGGGGTGCCTCACTTTTATAGCCAGCAGTGACCTAGTCCTCTAGAAGTCACACTTCATAGGACTCAAGCTCAGTGCTTATCTCGGACTCTCAATTGGATAGAGATAAACTCCTCAAGAGCCTTATCCTTATCCGGACTAAGAATCTCTTGTCATCTAGGACTCTTATCCTTATCCGGACTAAGAATCTCTTGTCATCTAGGACTCTTGTCCTCTATCTAAATATCTCATAATCACGGTATTACCGCACCAAACCTCAGCGATACCGTGATCATCTCGGCACTATGAGTTACCCACGTGGCATTTTAGTCGACATCTTCGGAACTACCTCGGCCACGTGGTGTCATTCACAAAATACTTCCCTACAACTGGCCCTAGGTTCTATTACCTTGGCAAACCGAGGTGATGGAACCTATATTGTCTGATCTTCCAACATGTCGGCTAAATAACATGCTAGAGATATTCCTTCGACCGAGATCATGACTTGTCGGCCTCATGAAACAAGGACTCAAGTGTCCACTTCATCAAGAATCATGAACCAAGTTCTTTCACTATGCCAACCGTGATCATCATCTCAACCGAGATCGCTTCGCTAGCCGAGGTCATTACCTCACTAGTTAAAGAATTCCAAGAATCTCTATTGCTCATGAGCTGTCATGCTCCATTGCCCAAACCGTTTCTTCCACGTGTTCCCTTCTTATTGGTTTGTATTTATTATGCGCCATCAAGTCACATCGAAGCTGCTTACGCCGCCTGACAAGCACATCGTCTAAGGCAATTTCATTATGTTTTTCCACCTTTTCTCATTTTAGGAAAACTATCCCCCCTTCTCTCTCTCTCCCACTGTCTTTTCATTTCTGCCATTCTAATCTCCCTCTTTAGACTCTCTCTCTAAGATCTCTCTCTCAAACTGCCATTGAAGCTCTCTGTAATTGCTTTATTCATCACCTCCGGTGAGCATTTTCCCTTTTCGTTCCGATCAAGGGCGTCGTTTGACTCGAGTGTGCATGACCCCTGCGCCAGTTTCCTCAGCTTTACTTTGTAAGTCTCTAAACCCCTTTTGTTTTTTTGTATTCCTTTTACTGTTCTTTGGAGACGTGTACCTCTATTTGTGCATCATCCACTGCATCTGTTCTTGTGTCATTTTTTACACTTTTCTCTTTTGTTCTACACATTCTTGTCCCAATCGTATTTTTCATGTTTCTTGACTTTGTGCTCTGTTTTTGTTTGAATTTTCTACATGCTTTATTCATATTCCCACACTCTTGCACACTAGCTCACTCTCTTTTCTTGTATTTCAAATCTATCAGTGCTCTGAGTTTGCCCCTGTCTCTTCTATGTTCTTGAATTACTGCTTCATATTTCGAATAACATTGCACTTGCCACATTTGTGTTTTTGTTTCTGTTTGTTTAGATTTTGAACCTTGTTCTTCTCTGCTTTCTTGGTTTGTTTTCCAGATTTTGGTCTTTGTTTCTTGCCCATTTCTGTTGATCTTGTTTAGGTTTAGTATTTGGGACTTGTTAGAAACCATTCTTAGGGAAAATTGAAACAAAACATTCTTTAGATCTCCAGAATTCTTGCCCTAGTCCTCATTAGGGTTTCGTTAAGGTCTTTTTACCCATACAATCCTCTTTCCCAATATTAAACCATATCAAATTCACTCTAGTCGAGGTCATGGTTATGTTTAAATGGAGAGTAGATTGACCCAGCAAACTAGAATATTTTCGCCAAGAGTTCTCCATTCCAGTCGATGTTCAACTCAGGTTGGCTGGAAAGGAGGACTCTATCATGCCTAAAGAACCTACATGTCTTTCCCTGTAGTGTCTATCGTTGAGGGTGGAATCAAATTCGCTCTTGACATCTTCTTTAGGGAAGTGATCCACTTATACAAGCTTAACCTCATGCAATTAGCAGTAAATACCTTTAGGGTCATCAACGGTGTTGTTGAGTTGGCACATCGGCAGAAAGCTAGGATAACACTATTCGACCTCTAGTACTACTATACTATGTGTGGCCTCAAATCCACTAGCGGCTACACATACTACCTCAAACCTAGATCCACCAAGTATAGACTCTTAACTGACCTCCCTGACTCTAACAAAGGCGCTAAAGATAACTACTTGATTGTCTCGGGCAACTAGGAATTCGCTCTAGACGACGATCTTCATCTCTACCCATTGCACCAAGGAGTCTTTAGAGAAGATGAGGGTATGGATTTAGCTACCCCAAAAGGCACTTCTTTCTCTTAACACTTAGCAATTTTATTCCTTCTATTTGTTCTAATGTTTTCTTATTGTTTCTACAGCTTTTCCTCAGCCACCAAAAAACTTTCGCCAAACATACATCCTAAGCCGAGACGTCATTCGGCTTCTTGGCCTACCTGTCAAGGTCTGTAAGGCCCCCATCTCCTACTAAATTATGTGCTCCCTAACGTCACCGGAAAGAGTAAGACATCGGCGTTCACTCAACCAGCCGCTTCTTCGCCAAAGCTAGATTAGGCATTAATGTCTGATCTAGCCAACGAGCCATCTACATCGGCTCCCGCCTAACACCTTCTACCATCCCAACATCAACACTGTCGCTGACCTCCAAATACTCCAATTGACAAAACTTGAAGCATAAAATACCCGGGTTCAGATAGCCACGCTATTATCCGGCAAATCCTCCACTTGCCCTTGCTTCATTTAAACTAGGCGCTGGAGTAACCGTCGTTGCCATCTTCGAAGAGATAGGTTACAAATCAGCTGTGGCCAAGGACCTTCTCGCCGGATTACCCGAGATCATCACTGTTCAGTCCACGCCATCCTTTCAGCTTGTTTAAAAGCCCAAGAGGGTAAAAAAAGGCCAAGGCTAAAGCCAAAGTCATTACTATTCCGTCCGACTCAAAAAAGGATACCGAAGATAAAATGCCAATATCAAAATTGGCCAAGGTCAAGAAGAGGCAAGCGGATTCTAAGAAGAGGCCAGCTGAGGCCGAGTCTACAGAGGCATCTCCCTTTAAGAAGCCAAGGTCCATTGGCCCTGAAGATGATAGGGACGTTTTCCTCGAGGACACTTGGATGCCCGAAATCAAAGTGGGCGATTGACTTCTAAAAGTAAACGACAGTGTCATCAAAGACATTGAAGTCGACGCCGCTCTGACGACGGGTCTTCTTCTGCTCGAAGATATGGCACAAGTAGGCCAGTTCAACCAATACAAAAACTTTGCCTTGATGATGCGGCATTCAGTCTTGGTAAGTTTCTAAACTTCCTTTTTTCTTTATTGTTTTCCCTTTTCAATACTTAGCCCAATTTTCTAACTTGTTCTTTTTTTTACAAGTCATCTAGCACACGCATTCGCATGAGGTCAAGGCCGAGTTGATGAAAAGACTTCACCAAAAAGACTCAAAAAGTTATTGGTTTCCTTTCTTTACTGAACAAGGCCAAGACCCGCATTCATAAGTTAATGGATCAGGTTAATGCTACAAAGTCTGCCCAGAGCAAAGCTGAGGATGCAGCCAGGGCGTCCGAGGTAAAGTACACCAAGGTCAAGACAAAGGTTGCTGCAATCGAGTCCAAACTCAAGGAGGCATTGAAAACTAAAGAGGCTGAGGTCAAGACCGCCGACGAGAAAACGTATGCGGAGGGGCATACTGATGTTTGGGACTAGCACAAGAAACAAGTTAATCTAACCTGCAACAAAGGCTATTATCTTGACTGAATGGCGGTACTGAAAGAGTTCTCTGTCTCTAAGAACTCGCCACTCCGTGATATCAGCCGACTCAACGTGTTGTTTCCTCCATCACCCAACCAATCCGAGGACAAGGCCGAAGAGGAAGAAATTGACGCCGACAAACAAGTGGATGCTGATGTTAGGGCTAAGTTCCCAACTCTTAACAATCAAGTCTTAGACTTGACTGGAGAGAAAGAAGACGAGGTTTCCAAAAACATCTCTCCCTAGAAAGCTACCTCTGACATTGAAATCCTGCAACTGAGAGGAGCTTGGACTAGACCCTATTGGAGTTCGACGTTGAGGTAGTGACAGAGAAAATTGAACTGATCGCCAAGGCTGAGACAACGCCAAACGCCGAGGTGGATCAACCTGAGGATTCTGATACTTTGATTTTCTTGTAGTTGTATTTTTTTCCTTTTTTTCTTGTTAACAACTTTTGTTTTGTTGGGCCGATGTGCCTTCTGTTTGTAATCGAACAAGTTTTTCTTTAATGCCATTCCTCTTTTTCTTCTAAGTGTTCGAATGCTTCCTGATATATGCACATTGTCTTTCCTTTATGCCATGTATGTTTTCATACTTTAAGTCTCTTGAAGTTCTTCTAAGTAAAACTTTCTTCAATAATCACCTCAGATTAAAACATGTCGGTATCAAACATCTCGGGTTGTGTCTCTGACATTTATCTCGGATAACTTCAACTTGTAAAAAATTTGAACATAATCATCTCGAGTAATTTCAACTTGTAAAATTCCTATAAATTTTCACAAGAGTTACATTCACTTATGCTTTATGCCCCCTATTGTGAAGCTAAGTATCATTTATGTTCACATTAAGGTTGTCTCGCCTGGTTCTTACTTAAGTTTAATTTTGACATCCATGATCGATGTTATCGTGTTTGACTCGCCCAAACTAAACACGTAAGGCTTGACCTTAGCTACCTCGGCTTTTCGTACAAACCGACCAAAACATGGATAGTTTCACCTTGTTCCACTTTCAGATATCGCCTTACCCTTAGTTCAACTCTACCGTCATGGCGAGTCTAAGTTAATCACCTTGTTCACCTCGAGAACATCGCCTTATAATTAGTTCATTTCTACCATCATGGTAAGGCTAAGTTAATCGTCTTGTTTACCTCGAGAACATCGCCTTATACTTAGTTCAACTCTGTCATCGTGAAAAGTCTAAGTTAATCGCCTTATATTTTTTCAGTCTTATCTCGCAATCACAACATTCAACAATATTTTGTAAAACCAAAAATTGTTACTAGTATTTTATTAATACTTTGGCTAAAATCGTTTCAAATTACAATGATAAAGAGAAAAAAAATCAAACAATCAGTGATAGAAAAATTTCAAGTTGTTGTGTTCCAAGGTCTTGGTAATTCTTTGGCATCAACATCTTTAAGCCGATATGCGCCATTGCCGGTGATCGAGATGATGCGATATGGTCCTTCCCAGTTTGGGCCAAGCTTGTCCTTCCTCGGATCCTTCTTATTGCCGACAACTTTTCGTAATACAAGGTCTCCAACTTTGAACTCTCTAGGATTGACTTTCTTATTATATGCCCTAGCAAGTTACTGCCGGTACGCCCTCAGCCGAGTCGCTGCTTGTACACTTTCAGCCGAGTCACTGTTATTTCTCTTCTCTCTTCTATAAGGTCAAGATCTTGGGCAAGGAATGCCTCATTTGTTCCATTTTCCACTCTCTATGTTCTAATTCCAAAGATGTCGTTCTCCAGTGGAATGACTGTTTCTGTGCCATAAGCCATGGCAAAAGAAGACTCACCAATAGATCTTCTCGGCGTAGTTCGATATGTTCATAGGATATTGGGCAATTCCTTCACCCACTTGCCCTTGGC
Source organism: Camellia lanceoleosa (assembly GCA_025200525.1). Taxonomy (NCBI): domain Eukaryota; kingdom Viridiplantae; phylum Streptophyta; class Magnoliopsida; order Ericales; family Theaceae; genus Camellia; species Camellia lanceoleosa. The sequence goes on from JANUSC010000068.1 coordinate 490,205, forward strand.
AACTTCTAGCCTTTTCTTGATTCCATCCAAGATGGTTTTTTTTTTATGCCTCTGCTTGTCCATTGCCCTGGGGGAAACTGGAAGCAAAGTAATAGTTTTTGATCTTGTATTTCACACAAAAGTTCTTGATCAACTTGTTGTCAAATTGAGTGCCATTATCTGCCATAATGGCTCTTGGGCATCCGAATTTGGTGATTATGTTTTTTCCAGATGAAATTTTTTACATCCACATCTTGAATTTTGGCGAGGGGTTTAGCCTCTATCCACTTTGTGAAGTAATCAGTTGCTATAAGTAAGAATTTCCTTTGTCCGGTTGCCTCAGGCAATTATCCTACAAGATCCATGCCCCACTGGGCAAATGGCCAAGGACTGGATTTAAATTTCCAGCAGACTAGTATATCAAAGGTGCAAACCTTTGACACTTTTCGCACTTCCTTACATAGGCTTTAGTATCTTCTACATGTAAGGCCACTAGTATCCCTGCGATATAGCCTTGTAAGCAAGTGATTTGCCCCTTGTATGGCTTCCGCATACTCCCTCATGGATCTTGTACAAAAATTCCGTTACTTCGGATGGGTGTACACATCGCAGTAGAGGTCCAATAAAAGAATTCATGTATAAATAGCCTTCTGTTGACAGGCAAAACCTGGCCAATTTTAGTCAAATCTTATGGGTTTCCATTCTATTTTCTGGGAGTTTGCCATCTCTTAGGAACATAACTATGGCATCCGTCTAGCTTGGACCTTATTCTACGCACATTGCGTCATACTCCGTTATCAGAGGTTTAGTACTTGGGCCAGACAGGTAATCCACTATGATTATCCTTGGCTCGCCAAACTTTATAGCACTAACCAAGTTTTCTAGGGTGTTAACATGACTGTTGTCATCTTGGCTTACCTGTTGCAGCTGGCAGCTTTGGAATTGTGTAAGTAACTTGATGACCTCCTTCATGTAAGCCACCATTCTCTCATCTCGGGTTGGGTATTCACCCGTTGCTTGATTTACAATTAGTTAGGAGTCACAAAAAATTACCATCTCGTCTGCTTCTACAGTTGTTGCTAGTTTTAGTCTAGCAATTAGTGCTTCATATTTTGCTTCGTTGTTGAAGGCCTTGAACCACAACCGAATAAACTGTTCTATCATTCGCCTATCTAGCAAAACCAAAACTACTCTTGTTCTTGCTCCTTGTTGGTTTCAATTGTTATCGACAAAGAAACGGAAGGAATCGTCGTTGTAAATATCGTAGGGTTTTAACTTTTCTTCGCTCTTTTTCTGTTTTCCCAAGTGCGGTTCCGTGGCCCCAATTGGTTTTCTTCTTTCTCTCTTGGGCATCTGAGGTTGAGGTTCACCGGTGCTCGCCTCGGAGTCACATCTGGAGTGAACTCTGCCACAAAGTCGGCCAGAACTTGGCCCTTTATCGCTGTCATTGGCTTGTATTCTATGTTATACTGACCTAGAACTACAGCCCATCGCACTACTCTTCCTGTCAGATCTCCTTGTTGCAACAAGGACTTCAGTGGGTGCTCTGTAAGCACTACGTTTTTGTGGGCTTGAAAGTAATGGTTTAATTTCTTTGAAGCCATTACTAAAGCAAGTGTTAACTTTTCTAGGGGCAAGTACCTGGTCTTTATCTTTGATAGTGTTTTACTTACATAGTACATTGCCTTCTATTCTCCCTTCTTCTCTTAGATGATCACAACACTAACAACTTGGTCTGAAACTACCAAGTATAGGAACAACTCTTCTCTTGGTACTGGATTCAACAATACCGATGTTGTTGTCAAGTACCTTTTCAAGTCGGCCAAAGCGACTTCGCACTCTTTTGTCCACATAAATTCTGTAGCCTTTTTTAATAATTAAAAAAACGGCTTACATTTATCTAAACTCCAATTGATGAACCTATTTAAGGTCAGCGCCTTGCTACCAAAAATCTGGACTTGCTTCATTGTTGTTGGACTCTTCAAATCAAGGATAGCCTTGATCTGATTCGATATGCCTTCAATATTTCAAAGATTTCCTTTAGGTCTGCTAACTGATCTTCTGGTTCTTTACTCTTGACAACCATGTCGTCAATGTAGACTTCCACAATCTTCCCAATTAAGTGCTTGAACATCTTAGTAACTAATCTTTGGTATGTCGCTCCCGTATTCTTTAGCCCAAAGGGCATCACCCTATAACAGTAAAGCCCTTTGAGGGTGATGAATGTTGTCTTTTCTTCATCTGTGACATACATTGCTATCTGGTGGTACTCCTTGTATGCATCCAGAAAACTCATTTTTCCGTGCCCTAATGTGGCGTCAACAAGCTGGTTAATCTTGGGCAGGGGAAAGCAGTCTTTCGGGCATGACACAGACCATCCACTTGCCATTCTTCTTCTTCACCACCACTGTATTGGATAGCCAGGTGGGGTAGTTTACTTCTCGGATTGCTTGAGCCTCTAGAAGCTTCTCCACATCCTCTTTCACTGCCTATATATGGACTAAAGTTGGTCTCCTCGCTCTTTAAATTACTAGTTTGGCCTGTCCACATTAAGTTTATGGCAAGTGACCTTGGGACTAATCCCCAGTATCTCATAAGGTGTCCAAGCAAGCACTTCTATGTTTTCTCTCAAAAAGACTTCCATTTGCCTTTCTACTTCCTCGGCTAAGCCAGAGCCAAAGAGGAAGAGTCGTTTTTCATCTCCTTCTTGTACAAGAGCCTTTTTCAAGGGTTTTTTGCTCTTGTCGGCAGGCTCTTTGCCGACATCATCCAAGACCTCATGGTCTTCGCTTTCAATCTCTATATTCTCTGTTTCGCTTACATTGCAGATGTACTTCATTGCTGCCATGGAGCAATTTTTTGCCTGCACTTGGTCCCTCATTACTTTTTCAATCCCTTGTTTAGTTTGGAATCGCAACAGTTGGTGCAACATTGAGGGAGTTGCCCTCATCGCATGCAGCCAAGGTCTTTCCGAAATGATATTGTATGGGGATGGAGTATCTATCACAGTAAATTCTGTTATTACCTTTTTGGTCCCTACCTGCACCTCTAGACTCATGGCTCCTAGAGGCCACGTCGGCATCATATTGAATCCGACCATACGGTTGTCAGATTATTCTAGATCATCTTTGTGGAGGCCAAGCTCCTTATAACATTTGACATACATGGTGTCTTAAGAGATGCCTTGATCAATCAAGATGTGCCTCACTTGGCAATCTCCAACCTTCAATGTTACCACTAGTGCATCATTGTATGGATGTTGAACCATGTCTAGGTCTTCTTTGGTGAAAGATATCATTGGACCCTGATGTCCACTTGTCTTGGGTTTTTTTTTGCTGGACTTAATAGATATGTTGCAGATGCCTTACCCTCTGAGTCTTCCCTCGAACTTTGTTCTTATTGACCTTCAAGTGAATCACATTAATTACCTGTGGCCCCTCTGCTTGTAGTAGTGGTGGTGTTGCCGGCGTTTGGGCCAACTTTGCCTGCTCCTTTATTGTTTTTGCTTCGTCGATTAGGTCTCTCAAGTATCCCTGTCTGACCAAATCTTCTAGGTACAACTTTAGAGCTCGACACCCTTGTGTCATATGCCCGTCTTCCTCATGGTAGGTGCAGCGCTTCCTAGGATTCTTGCCTATGAACTCCCTCGGGACCCTCTGTGGTGCCCTATAGTATAGTTACTTGTTGATTCTCTCTAAGACATTATAGGCATGGATCTTGAAGACTAGACTTACTGTCTGCATGGATCTCAATCCTAACTCCGGTCTGTCAACGCTGGTATTTTTTCGGCCTTGCTTTGGCGAGTCATTTCTCTTTTCTTTTTTTGGTATTTTCTTCCCCTTTTTTTCTTCCTCTGCCCTGGCGTATTTTTCTATCAACGCCACTAACCCCTCCATGTTCTTCGGGAGTGTCTTTGCAAGCGACTGCAAGAGTGGGCAATCATCTTCCAATCCATTCTTAAAAGACATAACTGCAAGTTCCTGGTTACAAGCTGAATCCGGTTGTAAACCTCATATTACCTTTTGGTGTAAGCCTTAAGACCTTCGTCATCACTGATTTTCAAAGCCAGTAGGGAGTCTACCCTTAGTGGCTACAACTTGTTCGTAACAAACCTAGCTACAAACATCTCAGCTAGACCTTCCCAACTCTTCACGTATCCTTTCGGGAGTTTGTGGAACCAATTTGATGTTATTTCCCTGAACGACAATGAGAATATTTTGTACAATAGTTTCTCGTTCCCACTCCACAAAGCCATTGAATTTAAATATAAGCCGACATAAAAGTTTAGGTCAGGCTTACCATCATAAACTTGAAACCTTGGCATGCTAAACCTCTTCAGTGCTTCGAAAGCATCTAACTCCACTGAGAATGGCATCTTTGGCTAAACATTTGATATGATCTCGACATTGTGTCTCTTTCTTTAGAGGGTAATCTCTCAAGTCCTCCTTCGTTCGTCCGGGGAGCTCGACTATTAATCGACTTCAGCCTTTTTGACGCGCTGCTTCCGGTGTAATTATGTGTTCTCTTGGACTTCCTTTCGTCTACTACATCATCAAAACAAAGGCCTTGCCCTTGGATCTGCCGAGATCCCCTAATAGAGGTCTCTTTGTTCCGTGGTGTTCGTTGTGACTCTCGTACACACGCTATTCGTTAGGCATCTCGGGATTACTGATGTGAAAACCCTAGCCCTTTGCATGCTATGGGACAGTGGATACTGTTTTCTGTCCTTCCTTCTGGGCATCGACCTTGGCTATTGGAGCCGGTGTGTCTTGTAAGGGAAACGCCGGTTGCATCATATTGTTCTGCATCATGAAGTTGACTACCGTCTGTAGGTCTATCAACTTGTTCGCCATGTCCTTCAGTTTCTCATCCATTCTCAGGCACCTATCCTTCCATACCTAGAGATCGCCTTTGTGGTAGTATTCATCTTGACTACCCTTCTTGTTCACATCTCGGCCCTTGCCGGCATTATTGGCCCTAAGGTCGACCTCTTGTACTTCTTCGTTATTGTTCCCTTATTTAGTATTAGGACCTATATGTTACTCATCCCCACTGTTAAAATCATCCCCGATCCTCTTTCATTGCCCATTGTTAGCCATCTATTCTATGTTAAGTTCCCATAGATGGCGTCAAATTGTGGGTGTTGATTTCCGACCACACAACCAAACAAAGAACTTAACTGGAGAGTATACGGTAGAATAGATTAAGTCAACCACCTGCCAACAAGAAAATGAGAATACCGCAGTGGTTTGTCCACCTGAGGGCACTCTGACAATCAAGTCAGTCGATCAAACTCTCAAAGATCTCGCACAAGTACTCAATGCACAAATTAAAGCCTACCTTAGATCCACGGGGTGCCTCATTTTTATAGCCACCAGTGATCTAGTCCTCTAGAAGTCTCACTTCATAGGACTCAAGCTCAGTGATCATCTCAGACTCTCGGTTGGATAGGGATAAACTCCTCAAGAGCATTATCCTTATTTGGAATAAGAGCCTCCTCTCATATAAGACTCTTGTCCTTTATCCAGATATCTTATAATCCCAGTATTATTGCACCGAACCTCGGCGATACCGCGATCATCTCGGCACTATGACTTACCCATGTGGCACTTTAGTCGACATCTTCAAAACCACCTTAGCCACGTGATGTTATTCGCAAAATACTTTCCCACAATATCCATAAAGTTTGTTTAATATATAAATTCGCCTTATAATACTAAAAAATATAACTATCATTTGTTATAAATTTTAATTTAACAAAAAAAAAAAAAAACTAACTTCTCTCCTATACAATAATAAATTATCAAAATTGTTCATTGAAAAAATATTTCTCATATCATTAAAAATTATTAATTGTCTTAATGCTTTATTTATTAACAAAATAGTTAATTGAAAGATATTTTTTATATCATTAAAAATTGTTAATTAACTTAATAATTTACTTATTAATAAAATCGATCATTTGTTATGCGAGTATAATTTATTTATTAATAAAATGAATCATTTTGTTAGAAGATTTGTTAGATGTATATGGGTCTAAAAAGAAAACCAAAAAAAAAAGAGAACAAAATATGAAAATAAATTCATTAAAAGAGACAAAAATCTGCCTAAAATAATTTTTAAAAAAAAATAAAATAAAATAAAAAAATTTATTAAAAGATTTATACTTTTAAAATTTAAAATTACCATAATAATAATCCATGCTTTGGCATTTTATACCTAACATATTTATATATATATATATTTGGGAAATTATTCTATGCACACTTCTTTTTTAAGGGTATATTATACAAGTTATGACGTAGTATTGTCATCACTTTGCTGACACTCTCTCGACCAATGTAAACACGTGTGGCTATGTCCAGCCGCTTTTTAGACTTTTAAGGGCCTGTTTGGAAGGTTCATATATATGGAAACACGTGTCGCTATGTCCAGTCGTTATTTAGACTTTTAAGGGCCTGTTTGTGTGCAATTTGTTAGACAATAAAAAAAAAAACAGTGACTTTAATTGGTTGTGAAAAGAAAAACATTACACCTATGAAAGCAATTGGGCCTCAAATAACCAAGCGCGTTGATGGTGATTAGGGCTGTGTAAGAAATCTGTGAAATTCGTAATTTGATCTAGTTCAGTTTAATTTGATAAGTTTGGATTAGTTTTTTGAATTTATGGTTCAGTTCTGAATTGAAGAATTAAAAATTCGTAGTTCACAGATTGGTTTCGAATTGAACCTTACGGTTCCGGACTGGAACTGATCCGGACCGTATATAAATAGTCTATATTTTTATTATACATCCTTCTCCATAGTATCTTCTCTTATTCCATATAAAACCTAAACTCAAACCTACACTTGCCTCATATATTCTTTTATTACTTTTGTTTGTTAGTTTTTAATTTTAATTTGTAATTGTCTAAATACTTATGGTGAAACTAATTTTTTTATGTTTGTTTAAATTCCAGAACAGTATGTCGTTATTATAGAAATATATGTTGCTATTGTGGAATTAATATAGCGCTATGTTTATGTTTTTATGAAATGAAAGTGTTATATATATATATATATATTTGTTATTTAATTATGTGAATCTGTGGTCCTAAACCGATCTAATCCGTGTTTAAATGGATTGGTTCGGATTGGTTCTATGATTTAAACAGATTGGATTGGTTCTAATCACTACAACAAAAATCACATTTGGCGACTAAATTTTTAGTCGCCAAAGGTCCATTTTTAGTCGCCAAAAGTCACTTTTATACCTTCCCCGACTGATTTTTTTTGTCACCAGTGTTGTCGCGAATAAATGGTCGCCCAAGGTTTTGGTGACTCAAAACGTTTTAGTCGGCAAAAAGTCAGGTCTTTAGTGACCAAACTTTTGGTCGCCAATACTCAATTTCACTTTTTCAAATTATCCATTTAGCGACAACTATTTTAGTCGCCAATAGGTCATGAATCGCTGACTAAACTCATTAGTCGCCTAAAACAACACATTTGGCGACGAAACAGTTTAGTCGCTGAAAGCATTTTTTTGAAAAAAAAAAATTCAGCCTTTGCTACTCCCAGGTTTTGAACCACTAACGTTCCAACCTCTGTAAACCTTTACCAACACTCTCCCCACTACGCCATAAGAACATCACATGAATATAAATGCAACATATATTATTTATATAATATATTGACCGATATTAATAGAAAACAATATATATATATAAATAATTATTTTTATTTAATATATTTTACGAAAAAAATAAAGTATTTACTAAAAAAAAATAGGGGAGCACTTTTGGCGACTAAATATGAATTTTAGTCGCCCATTCTATGCTTTTTGGCTACTAAATGCTGTTTTGTCGCTAAATACATTAATTTCCGCCCAAAAAAAACAACTTTCAGCGACTAAACTGATTTTTAGTCGCCAAAAGCTCCACTTTTGTCGACTAAACTCAGTTTTTGTTGCCATTTGTCCACTTTTAGCTACTAAATTTTTTTTAGTAGCCAAAAACCTTTACTTTTGGCTACAAAAAATTTGTTTGTCGATAAAATACCTATATTCGGCAACTAAAGTATTTTTTAGTCGCCAAAACCTATAATTTTGGCTACTAAATGCTTTTAGTCGCCAAAAACCGTGCCTTTTAGTTACTAAAATTTTTTCAGTTGCTAAAACTCCTATATTCGGCGACTAAACTGACTTTTAGTCGCTAAAAGCCCTATATTCGGCGACTAAAGTGCTTTAGTCGGCAAAAGTGCTCAAGTTTGGCGACTAAACTGATTTTAGTCGCCATTTGTATTACTTTCAGCGACAAAAATACTTATTTTAGTCGCCAATTCTGCATTTTCTTGTAGTGAATTTTTCAGGAACTGTAAATAATGGATTAGTTTTGATTTTATCCCAATCCGATCCAATCTGGACCATGCTCACCTTTAATTGGGAAATGAAAAACAGTACACCTATGAAAGCAATTGGGCGTCAAATAACCAACCGGTTTCTCCTTCAAAGTTTGGATTTGAGCTTTCATAATTTTTTTAAAAAAAAAAAATATATATTTCTTAGTAACCAAAGTATATGAGAATCTTAACTTTAGTCCCCACATAGATGTGGTAGAATTCTTTACAGATGCATTATGAGTACTAAGAAGCAATATTTCTTAACAGATATATGGAATAGCCTATTTGCATATTTATTTTTATATACTAAAAAAATTGGGACTCAAATAACCCACGACCTTATATATTTGAAAAAATTATAAACAATAATATTAGAGACTCACATTTTACACCCACAAATATATCCATAATAATGTGACAAAAGTAGTGAGTCTCATATAATTGAGTGTATAAGCAATTCAAAATTGACACTTATCAAATCATATCATTGTGAGTTGAATTATTAGAGATTTTTAAGGATCTCCAATATTTTTTAATTATAATCAGTGATCCCTTTACAAAAAATTTAGGCAAAGTTTGACAAGTCCATAAAAAGTCAAAAAATTAACACTATTCATCAAAAGTAAAAAATTACGACTGCACAACTTCTAATCCTAATTTTTCCCTACACATTAATTTATATAATTTTTTAATACACATTTTTTTTTATAAAAAGTCAAAATGGTAACCCAAACATCTATATTTTTTTCCTCAATTTTTTAGTCCAAAAAGATAAAAAATGTACTTATTTAGGACACCCCAAACAACCTCTTACAAAATCATGAAATACTATATATGTTTAATTATTAAAGTTGATAAAAATGTACTGCTAAAATACGAATTGTCTCATGTAATTTTAAAAATTACAAATACCACATTGTTGGGATTTTTTATTTAAAAGAATTAACAAAAAAAATTAAATTCCTAATTACTTTTCTGTACAATAATAAAATTATTTGAATCATCAATAAAAATATATTTTTAACATCATTAAAAATTGTTAATTGACTTAATAATTTATTAATAAAACGAGTTATTGTGTGAGTGATTTTCCGACCACACTGCCCGCTTAGTAACCACCGAGAGCATGGCGTAATAGATGGCACCGATCGACCTTGTAAAGAGAAGTTTCCGATGGTGGTTCTTCCACCCGGGGGCACTCCGACGATCAAGTCAGTATATCTCTCAAAGATAAATCAAGTGCTAAACTCACAAGCTTGAGTATCAAAAGCATACCTTAGACCCATGGGGGTGCCTCTCTTTTATAGCCAATACAATCCTAGTCCCAATAGGAGCCTGGCCCTAATTGACTTAGGATTACTGCTAATCTGGGACTCCCAGTGGGATTAGGATAAACTCTCTAAGAGTCTTATCTTTACCCAAACTGAAGTCTTCTCCCAATCTAGGACTCTTGTCCATATCCAGGTTGAGTTCCCTCTTCATTTTAGGACTCTTGTCCCCTATCCGCTTATCTCGGATTCCGATATCTTCTGAGATAACCTCAGCCTAACCGAGATCACCTCGGCATCACGACCAGGACACGTGGCACCTCGGCTGACACGTCGGCGTCACCTTGCCACGTGTTGGTACTCTGAAAATATGTCCCCTAGCGCCCTAGGTTCTATTACCTCGGTATTCTGAGGTGATGGAACCTACACTGTTCGTTCATCTGTGCCCCTCTGTCCGAGATCAAACTCGCCGACCTCAAAGTTTCCTGGACTCTACTGTCTACTTCTGTCAAGTATCAAGCTTCATGCTTTCCAAGCTATTCGAGATCATACCTCCTAGCCGAGGTTCTGGTTCCATTAATTCGTAAACTCCAAGAGCTTTGCAACTGCTCTACTCACACTCTCTGGTGAGTTCCCGATTTCCAGTCATCTATTTGACTCCGGCGATCTTCATATCGACGTTCATTTCACTTGGTAGGTTCATAAACTCTTTTATTTAAGCTCAATCTTTCATAACCCTTCTGAATCCGTTTACTTGCCCTCTGTTGCCTTCTATTTTCGTCTGTTTTCAAGTTTTGAATTGTTTGAATGCACAGCCTTTGTTCTTGCCATATCCACTTTCTGTTGCTAGCATCGTGCCTGGGCCATTACTTTCTTGTTTCTTCATTTACTTACTTAGTGCCTGTACACTTGGCTTTATCTTTGAACTTTGTCATCCTCTTGACTCTTATTTTTCTCTTTATTCAATCATCTGGCTTTTTCTCTTTCTAGCTCTTTTGCTTAAATCCGTCATTGTTCCAAGCTTTCAAGCTCTGCAACTGTCTTCGTTCCTTTCCGCCGGTGAAGCTTATGTCATTCTGTCATTTTCGCATCCGTCGTCGGACTTCGGCAATTCTCATTCCGGCTTCCCTCTTTCTAGTAAGCCACTGTTCCTCCTAGTTTTATTTCTTGTTGCTTTCCAAGAAGCTCTGCTTCATTGTTAACCACCATTGCTGTTTTACCCGTTGTTTCCAAATCATCTTTCTTGAATACACACTGTTCACATATCTGTTGATTTCTGCCACTGTTCTTGGCTTGACACACCTATGCAATCTTTTTGTCTTGAACACTTGCACTGTTTCACCACTTTCTTGCTAGTGTTCTTGAGTTCAGATTTCGTGTCTTTTCCGGGTTTTTGCTTTCAATCCGCCTTCAAAACTCCGAGGTGCCAATCGCCGAGAAGAGCGTTGATCAAACTCTTCGAGATTGATCTTGAGCTCGTGGTCGAGATAATTTCTTGAGAAGTTCCTTTAAACTGTCTTCTGGGGGTGAGACACAACCTGCCGCTGATGCCGAGTAATTTACTCTTTTCTTGAAATTGATGTCGAGGTAACGGTAGAAAAGCTCCTCCAATCACCGAGGAAATTTGAACCATCATCGTCTGTCGAAGCAGATCAGTCCGACGTTCTTGCTTTTAGTCCCTAATTCTTTAAGGTCTTCATTTCTATACTTGCTAACCTTCTCAGCTTTTAACAAGCTAGTGGGTCATCTCGGATGATCATATCTCGGAAACGTCTTTCAGTGTTATCTCGGCTATACCAAACTTGTAAATTGCTTCAAATTTCAACAAGTGGTAGACTTCATAATCTTCGGTTAACTCATCTTGCAATTTGCTCAAAAATTTCAACAAGTGTTATCATTCCTTGCTCCTGCATCTTCTCCCTGCCCCCTAATGTGAACATAAGTTGCACTTAGGATCACATTAGGGAAGTTGGCTTCGTCGTAATCACAAACCGATGTGTTCTTCTTTTCACGATGTATTAAAACTTACGGTATTTAATTAAGCCCCTTTAGACCCTCTTTCTCTTGGCCTTTGCAAACTATCATCATTTGTTTCTTGAAGCATTTATTCCTTTCACAATTCTGGTCACCACTTCTGGCGTGCACTTAGTGGTTCTGTTCTAACCAAAACGACGTTTGACTCCGATGAATCTTTTGCCGACATTTAACTTTGTGCACTCTTTAACTTGTAAATTCTCTTAGAATTTCAACAAGTGTTTAAGCCATTTCTTCATTTTCGATTTTAACTCTGCTTGTAAACTTTTCTCGGGTTTTAACATCATCTCGGCTTAACTTTGGTTAAGCATCACCTCAGTTTAACTTCGGTTAAACATCATCTCGGCTTAACTTCGGTTAAGCATCACCTCAGTTTAACTTCGGTTAAACATCATCTCGGCTTAACTTCGGTTAAGCATCATCTAGGCTTAACTTCGGTTAAGCATCATTCCTTCCTTGTCGTTTGTACTCTTGTACCTTTAGACAATGTAAGCTCTGCATATGGCCGATGTGCCCTTTGTTCTTGAATGTCTAATTCAACTTTCCTTCTCTGAATGCTTGTGCTTTTGTCTTTTCTTGATTGCCTTCGTATGATTCTATACTTAGAATATTCTGCGTGCCTTTCATTCTTTGCCTTCTTTGTGCAATCTTCTCGGGGTTACATACCTCGGGTATAATAACTACAAACTTTACTTCGGCAAGATACTGACCTGCAAACTTTTCATGAATTTCAACAAGTATATATACTTATAAACTTTTCTCAAATTTCAACAAGTGTTTAAACAAATTTCTCTTTAACACAGAATTACTACAAATTTTAATGACGATTAAAATATCATATATCGGCTTAACTTCACCTTTGCTACAAATTTCAACATGTAAAAACATCACCTCGGCTTAACTTCGGTTAAGCATCATCTCGTTTTTAACCAACTTGTAAATTGCTACAAATTTCAACAAGCGATAGACAATGATCTCGGTCTATCTTCAACTTGTAAATTGCTACAAATTTCAACAAGCGATAGACAATGATCTCGGTCTTTCTTCAACTTGTAAATTGCTATAAATTTCAACAAGCGATAGACAATGATCTCGGTCTATCTTCAACTTGTAAATTGTTACAAATTTCAACAAGCGATAGACAATGATCTCGGTCTATCTTCAACTTGTAAATTGCTACAAATTTCAACAAGCGATAGACAATGATCTCGGTCTTTCTTCAACTTGTAAATTGCTATAAATTTCAACAAGCGTTAAGGAATGGTTTCACTCAACAACTTATAAATTGCTACAAATTTCAACAAGTGTTAAGGAATCTTTGTCAGCTTAACAACTTGTAAATTGCTACAAATTTCAACAAGCGTTAAGGAATGGTTTCAGCTCAACAACTTATAAATTGCTACAAATTTCAACAAGTGTTAAGGAATCTTTGTCGACAACAACTTGTAAATTGCTACAAATTTCAACAAGCGTTAAGGAATGGTTTCACCAACAACTTGTAAATTGCTACAAATTTCAACAAGTGTTAAGGAATCTTTGGTCTTAACCCGGTTAAAAATCTTCTCGCTTAACTCTTTATTAAGCATCTTCTTGGCTTAACTTCGGTTAAGAATCTTCTCGGCTTAACTACAGTTAAGCATCTTCTCGGCTTAACTACAGTTAAGCATCTTCTTGGTTTAACTACTGTTAAACATCATCTCGGCTTAACTACAGTTAAGCATTATCTTTGGATTTAGGCCGGGGTTTTCAACCCGGCCAACTTTAGTCTGATCTTGTGTGTTTCCTTTTTATCCTCTGGGATCTTAGATTTGCTCATTGTGCTCTTCTCTTTTCGGACTTAAGCTCCGAGATCTTATCTTCGTAGATCTGCTCACTCAGTTTGAGCTCTTCTTTTCTCGGACCTACTCATCTAGGCCGAGATCATGTCTTCTAAGATCCGGGATCTGGAGTCTGGAATCTGCTCACTTAGGCTGAGTTCTCGTCTTCTCGGGCCCACTCATCTAGGTCGAGATGATGTCTTCTCGGATCCGGGATCTAGAATCCAGGATCTAGAATCCAGGATCTGCTCACTTAGGCTGAGTTCTCGTCTTCTCGGGCCCACTCATCTAGGCCGAGATGATGTCTTCTCGGATCCGGGATCTAGAATCCAGGATCTGCTCACTTAGGCTGAGCTCTTCTATACTTGAATGTCATCTCTTTGGGAGCACTTATGCCCCCTATCTTTGCATCCTTTCTGGAAGGGTCTTCGTTCTTCCGCAGGTATCTATCCTTCCATACCTGGAGGTCATCTTTGTTGTAGTATCCGCTTCGATCTGTTGTCTTTGATGCGTCACCTTCTCGCCGGGCGTCTTTCACTCCGTGACTCGTCACGAAGTTTACGTGCGGTTGTCCTTGATTGCCGAGGTCGATAGATCTCCCACTCCCAGCAGAGTGCTTGTCTTCAATCGATCCTTCATTCGTCATTAGCCATCTATTCTTCTTTCTTTCCCACAGACGGCGCCAAATTGTGTGAGTGATTTTCCGACCACACTGCCCGCTTAGTAACCAGCTGGAGAGCACTGGCAGAATAGATGGCACCTGACTGACCTGCAACAGAAAGAGAAGTTTCCGATGGTGGTTCTTCCACCCGGGGGCACTCCGACGATCAAGTCAGTATATCTCTCAAAGATAAATCAAGTGCTAAACTCACAAGCTTGAGTATCAAAAGCATACCTTAGACCCATGGGGGTGCCTCTCTTTTATAGCCAATACAATCCTAGTCCCAATAGGAGCCTGGCCCTAATTGACTTAGGATTACTGCTAATCTGGGACTCCCAGTGGGATTAGGATAAACTCTCTAAGAGTCTTATCTTTACCCAAACTGAAGTCTTCTCCCAATCTAGGACTCTTGTCCATATCCAGGTTGAGTTCCCTCTTCATTTTAGGACTCTTGTCCCCTATCCGCTTATCTCGGATTCCGATATCTTCGAGATAACCTCGGCCTAACCGAGATCACCTCGGCATCACGACCGTGACACGTGGCACCTCGGTGACACGTCGGCGTCCTGCTGCCACGTGTTGGTACTCAAAATATGTCCCCGAGTTTATTCTAATCCTTTGAAGTCCCAAATTAGCGGTAATCCTAAGTCCCATTGGACCGAGGCTCCTATTGGGACTAAGTTGTGTTAGCTATAAAGAGGCACCCCCATGGGTCTAAGGTATGCTTTTGATACTCAAGCTTGTGAGTTTAGCACTTGATTTATCTTTGAGAGATATCTTGACTTGATCAAGTCAAGATATCTCAAAGATAAATCAAGTGCTAAACTCACAAGCTTGAGTATCAAAAGCATACCTTAGACCCATGGGGTGCCTCTCTTTTATAGCCAATACAATCCTAGTCCCAATAGGAGCTCGGCCCTAATTGACTTAGGATTATCGCTAATCTGGGACTCTCCCAAGGGATTAGGATAAACTCTCTAAGAGTCTTATCTTTACCCAAATCAAGTCTTCTCCCAATCTAGGACTCTTGTCCATATCCGTGTTGAGTTCCTCTTCATTTTAGGACTCTTGTCCCTATCCGCTTATCTCGGATTCCGATATCTTCGAGATAACCTCACTTAACCGAGATCACCTCGGCATCACGACTGTGACACGTGGCACCTCGGTACGTCACACCTGCGTGTTGGTACTCTGAAAATATGTCCCCACAGTTATTTATTATATAATTAGTAATTTTAAAAGACGAAATATAATTTTTAAAATTATAAAAAATAATTTATATTTTAAGTAAGCTATAAAAGTTGTATTTATAATTTATCTTAAAATTATTTTTAAATTTATAATTTTCCTTATAAATTTCTCTGTACAGCACGACCCATGTTGCCTTCAAAGTGTCAGATTTTCTTCCTGCTAAAGCCAAAATTTGCGCCCTTCAAACGGGGTAATGCCACACCACAAGACACGCCAAAAATTATTAAGTGCAGCATTTTTATTAGATTTCACACTATAACCTCGTTTAGAAATATGGAAAAGAAAAGTCAATTTATTAATTTCTTTAGATTACATTATTTATTTATTTATTTTTATATTTAAAAAACAGTTATAAAAAACTAATAAATTATTGGGAAAATTATTGATAAATTCTATTTAGAAGTGTTTTAGCCCAAGAAGTCCATGAAGGAATTTTTTAACCCATTTAATCACATGTATGTATAGTTTTATTCCATAAAGTCCTTTTTCTTGATTTACACTATTTTCTTAGACACTTATGCCCTTATATTTAATTTTGATATCCTTATAAATATTTTTTGAACGGTTAGCAATTTATGATGTGAACATTCATATTTTAAAATTGACATTGGAAGGAATGTAAAATTGGCCCGTGGACGGCCCGAAACCCGTCAGCGAGCCGGGGCGGGCCCAACCCGTTGACAATGTGAATATTTACATTGACATGTTAACATTCACATTGATAGGAGTGTAAAATTAGCCCGCGCCCCGTGGTTGCCCGAAACCCGCCCACAGCCCGTGGGCGGGCCCGGTCCGTTGACAATGTGAATATTCACATTGACATGTTAATATTCACATTGATAAGAGTATAAAATTGGCCCACGCCTGCTACCCAAAACCATACGCCCGTGGCAACTCCGAACCGGGCAAGTGACAATGTGAATATTCACATTGACATATTAACATTCACATTGATAAGAGTATAAAATTAGCCCGTGCCTCGTGGCTGCTCAAAACCCTCCCACGGCCCGTGGGCGGCCCGGGGCGGGCCTGGCCTGTTGACAATGTGAATATTCACTCAACATAATCAATGTGACATGAAAATTAAACTCAAAATATTAACAATGAGAAAATTCCTAGTAAAAAACAATTAGCACATTATTGTGAATGAAGAATGTGAATATTGGAATATGAAGTATACGATTGAACATTTTCATTGTAACATGAAAATTAGACTCCAAACATTCACAATGCGAACATTCATACTTGAAATAGAAAATGTCAACCATGGAATATCGATAATGTGACTCGACATGATGAATGTCAATAATGGAATCTTGACAATGTGAACATTCACTCAACATAATCAATGTGACATGAAAATTAGACTCAAAATACTAACAATGAGAAAATTCCTACTCAAAAACAATTAGCACATTATTGTGAATGAAGAATGTGAATATTGGATTATCAACTATATAATTGAACATTTTCATTGTAACATGAAAATTAAACTCCACACATTCACAATGTGAACATTCATACTTGAAATAGAAAATGTCAACCATGGAATATCGATAATGTGACTCGACATGATAAATGTAAAATGGATAAGAAAACTCTAAACATTCACAATGAGAAGATTCATGCTTCAAACACGAATGTCAATAATGGAATCTTGACAATGTGAACATTCACTCAACATAATCAATGTGACATGAAAATTAGACTCGAAATACTAACAATGAGGAAATTCCTACTAAAAAACAATTAGCACATTATTGTGAATGAAGAATGTGAATATTGGAATATGAAGTATACGATTGAACATTTTCATTGTAACATGAAAATTAGACTCCAAACATTCAAATTGTGAACATTCATACTTGAAACACAAAATGTCAACCATGGAATATTGATAATGTGACTTGACGTGATGAATGTAAAATGGGTAAGAAACTCTAAACATTCACAATGAGAAGATTCATGCTTCAAACACGAATATCAATAATGGAATTTTGACAATGTGAATATTCACTCAACATAATCAATGTGACATGAAAATTAAACTCAAAATATTAAGGAAACTTTTTTCATAAATCCATCTTTAATTACTTATGTTCTAATTAATCCAAAATTTATTTTAATATTCCACTTACTCCTGTCCTAGGTAAAAAGACAATATTAACCTTTTCTTCATATCAGATCATCCGCGCCTTTTTTCTCTCAACTCTACCATTTTCTTTTTCCCCAAATTAGAACCCTAACATTGAACTCCTTCTTGTTCGACGAAAACCTTACGATCGGCGATTCCTGTTCATTCCGGCGACAAAAATCACGAGACGCTGATCATTCCGGCAACATTGATTGCCAAGAACAATCCATTCCGGCAACCGAGATCGCCGATAACTCTTCATTCCGGCAACTACGATCCTCACTCCAACCGATATCTACAATAGTGAACAAAGGTAAGTTGTTTTCTTCAATTTTATACTATTTTCTGACATTAAATCCACTAGTTCATATTCTTTCATTAAAATCTGAATATTCACATTTCAATGTTTTAATGTTTAATGTTTATTGGATTCGACATTTACACTTTGAAAATTACAAATTATAATTTTCTTCTTTATGAATGCTCTGTTTTTCATGTCACATTTATGAATGCTCTGTTTTTCAGCTTTAGTGTTTAGCGACTCAACATTTACGAATGTTTATGAATGCTCTGTTTCTCATTGTGAATATTGAAATTCTGTTTTCCATTGCTAACATTTTGTGTTTCAAATATGAACAATTATGTTGAGTCATATTGTTGAGATTACAATAGACTCAAAACACTATTATTAGTATTTGGAGTTTGTTTTAACATTTCATTGATTATGTTCAGTGAATTGTCACATTGCTAACATTTGTGTTTGAAATATGAATATTCTCATTGTGAATATTTGGAGTTTCTTATCCATGTTACATTGATTATGTTGACTTACATTGTCAAAGTTTTCATTTGACATTCATGATTAAACTATAAGTCTTCCCATTGTGAATGTTTGGAGTCTAATTTTCATGTTACATTGAAAATGTTCAATCGTATAGTTGATATTCCAATATTCACATTCTTCATTCACAATAATGTGCTAATTGTTTTTGACTAGGAATTTTCTCATTGTTAATATTTGGGAAAATTATTGATAAATCCTATTTAGAAGTGTTTTAGCCCAAGAAGTCCATGAAGGAATTTTTTAACCCATTTAGTCCCATGTATGTATAGTTTTATTCCATAAAGTCCTTTTTCTTGATTTACACTATTTTCTTAGACACTTATGCCCTTATATTTAATTTTGATACCCTTATAAATATTTTTTGAACGGTTAGCAATTTATGATGTGAACATTCATATTTTAAAATTGACATTGGAAGGAATGTAAAATTGGCCCGTGGAATGAAACCGGTCAAAGGCCCAACTTAATTGACAATGTGAATATTTACATTGACATGTTAAAATTCACATTAATAAGAGTGTAAAATTGGCCCGCATCCTGTGGCGACGTGAAACCCATCCGTAGTCCATGGGCGGCCCGGGCCGGGCCCGGTTCGCACCGTTGACAATGTGAATATTCACGTTGATATGTTAACATTCACATTGATAAGAGTATAAAATTGGTCCGCGTCCATGGCCAAAAAAGTTGCGGCGGGCCAACCGTTATTGACAATGTGAATATTCACATTGACATATTAACATTCACATTGATAAGAGTATAAAATTGGTCCGCCCGTGGCGGCTAAACCCGCCTACGGCTTTGTATGGCGATCCTGTTGACAATGTGAATATTCACATTGACATGTTAATATTCACATTGATAAGAGTATAAAATTGGACCACGGCCCGTGGGTACCCAAAACCCGCCCACCACGGCGCAGGCGTCTGCCCCGTCCATTGACAATGTGAATATTCACATTGACATATTAACATTCACATTGATAAGAGTATAAAATTAGCCCGCCATGCTCGCTCGCCAAACCCTCCCACGTTCGTATGTTCGGCCGGGCGGGTGACAATGTGAATATTTACATTGACATGTTAACATTCACATTGATAAGAGTATAAAATTGGCTCGCGGCCCATTGGCGGCCAAAAGCTCGCCAACGGCTCGGGGTGGGCCCGGCCCAGCTCGGCCTATTGACAATGTGAATATTCACATTAACATGTTAACATTCACATTGATAAAAGTGTAAAATTGGCCCACAACCCATGGGCGGCCCGAAGCCCGACCGCAGCCCGAGACGGGCTTAGCCCGACCCGTGACAATTTGAATATTCACATTGACATGTTAAAATTAACATTGATAGGAGTGTAAAATTTGTCCGCTGCCCGAAGCTCGCCCTTGGCCCGGGGTAGGCCCGGCCCGGCCCGTTGACAATGTGAATATTCATATTGACATATTAACATGCACATTGATAGGAATGTAGAATTGGCCGTGGGTTGCTGTGGGGTCCTGCCCGAGCATGTCCGAGACCCTAGGCTAGGGCCTAGGCCATCACTTTATAGCCCGGCCCAGTCCATCGGCCCGCTTAAGGCCCATTCAAGGCTCGGTCCGAGGCCCAGCCCACCTGAGGCACAACGTCTTTTTTTGTGGAAAATAATAAAATTTTGGTAGAAAAAATTAAAAAGAATTAAAAAAAAATGGCTGCCAAAGCCGCCCAAGCCTAAGTTTCAGCCTAAGTTTGACTTTCCCCCCCCAATTCGAGGCGGTCAGTCTTCGTCATGAGCTAATTTTACACTCCTATCAATGTAAATGTTAATATGTCAATGTGAATATTCACATTGTCACGGGCCGGGTCGGGCTCGCCCTGGGCAGCGGGCGGGTTTCGGGCCTCCTATGAGTCGCGGGCTAATTTTACACTCCTATCAATGTAAATATTAATGTGTCAATGTGAATATTCACATTGTCACGGGTCGGGCTCTCCCCCGGCCGCCCATGGGACGCGAGTCAATTTTATACTCTTATCAATGTGAATGTTAACATGTCAATATGAATATTCACATTGTCACGGTCGCCAATGGCTTCGCCTCCCACAGGTCGCGGGCTAAGTTTACACTCCTATCAATGTGAAGTTAATATGTCAATGTGAATATTCACATTGTCACGGGCCGAGCCGGGCTCGCCCCGGGCCGCCCACGGGCCGCGGGCCAATTTTACAGTCTTATCAATGTGAATGTTAATATGTCAATGTGAATATTCACATTGTCACGGGCCGGACCGGGCTCGCCCCGGGCCGCGGGCTAATTTTACACTCCTATCAATGTGAATGTTAACATGTCAATGTGAATATTCACATTGTATATGGGCCGGGCCCCTACACATTGACGATATGAACATTCACATTGACGGTGTGAACATTCACATGAGGGGTATTTTAGTAATTATGTCACCCATAGGACTTATTGAAACATAAGAAAATAATATGAACTAAATAGAACATAAGTAGATACATTAGGGGTATTTTGGTAATTATGTCACCCATAGGACTTATTGAAACATAAGAAAATAATATGAACTAAATAGAACATAAGTAGATGAAAAGGGTATTTTGGTCTTCTTATCTCAAATAGGACCTAATGGAATAGTCAAAAAGAATATGGGTTGAATGGAACATAAGTAATTAAATATAGATTTATGAAAAAAGCTCCCTAAATTATTATTATTATTGTTTAATACTTTTCAAACCAAGCCTATTTGTTTAGAAATCCACAACAGGGGACAGACTACGATGCAATCAAACAAGGTAACGTCACAGAACAAGACACAGTACATGATTTTTATTAGATTTCACACTATATGTGGTGGAATCAGTTGTGATTCGGAGCTCAAATGAGCTGCTCCGAATCTGTCCCGAAATAAAAATGATGTCGTTTTTGTTGTCGTTTTTTTTTTTTTTTTTTTTTTTTTTTTTCAAAAGAGAGGAGGAAGAAAATCAGAGGAGGAAGAGAGGAGGAGGAGGGAGGAGGGGACCCAATTATTAGGGCTGGAGGCGGAGGCGGGGGGCCGGAGGCACGATTGGGCGGGCGGAGGCGACGAACGAGCTGCGACGAGGACGGTGGGCGGAGGCGGCGGAGGCGACGAGCTCCTCTTCCCTCTCTTCTCTTTCTCTCCCTCTCCCTCCTCTACAACTCAAAGGTCGAAAATAGAGGTCGAAAATGGCAGAAAAAAAAGAAAAAAAGAAAAAAATAGACTAATGCCCAAAACGACGTCGTTTTAGGCACTAGGGGCATTAAGGGCACGAAAAATTTGAGGCACAAATCTTTATTTGTGGTGGAATTTATGATTTTATACTTATTTTGAATCAATTTTCAATATAAATTTGAGTGAGTTTCACAAGTCTTGTGGGGTGGGTTTAAAGAGGTGACGTATTTCTTACCGCATGACAAGTTACACAGTGAAAATAGTTCATCAAAACCATTTATGAATGAATGCGAAGTTGACGTCGTTTTCAGATTTGTGGAATGGACAATTAAAGAGTAATATGTGGGTTTCCTTGTAATGGTTGTCCCACATTGAAAACTTAAGAGAACTTATATGTGTATATAAGTTCTAGGTGGCAACACTTAGGTTGGACCCCAAAGGGCACCCCAAGTTTGTAAAATGAGGAGTTATGGATAAAGTGAATCTTGGCTCAAACCATCACATGTGTGTTGTCACTGCCCGTCCAACCGGGCGCAGTTGTGGGTCTGGTCGATTCTAATATTAATTTTTTGAACAAAATTTATTTGAATTTTTTCAAAAATACTTGCGGAAAAATTAATTTTTTTGAATGAAATTAATTTAAATTTTCTATCAAATACAGTGCCTCTTCCGGTCCATTTTTCAACCTGTTACACCAAATAGATTCAGTTTCTTCCAGACAGGTTTAAAACTGCCCAACAGTTGTGGACAGATTCAAATTTGTTTTTGCACCTGTTCGGCTCTGTTTAGCCATTTTGAAAAGGCAGCTAATTGCCTATAAAAGCAGATTCATTCCAGCAGTTTTGAAGATCCAGAAAAAATAATTCTCTTTCCGTTTTTGCTCTTTGCTTGCATTGTTCTTCATACTAGGTCTTAGGAAAAATTCTGAGAGTATAGAACAGAGGTTTGGTTCGCCGTACAGATTATTTAGAGTGTTACTACAATTTGTGTAGATCATTGTATCCCAGGAGATAGACGCCATTTATCCGTAAGCATTGAAGTAGGGCGAATTTGTCTTAAGGACAGAGTGTCACACACTCGACTTGATCTTTTTGTACTTATTCGGTTCGGTAAATAAATTCTGTAAGTAATTCATTTTTATTTGCTTGATTTGGTTTGAAGTTATTTATTTTACACAAAAGATTGTTCTAGCAATCTTAAAACATATTCGAATTATTCTGTTTATACAGAATTTTTCATTTGTTTCATTTTCTTCTTCTTACAGAAATTATTTTATGTGGTTTTACAAAATAATATTCTGGTTGGAAAATATAAATAGTAGTAATATACTGTTTATTTTCTTTGACAACTAGTAGTAATATATTGGCAGTCATTAACAGTTCAGAATATTTATTTGTGAAGTTGAATAGAAATTAATTTTGGTTTTCAGAAATAATTTCTAAGTTCTCATTAATTAAAATTCTTTTTTCAGTATTTTAATTTTTGAAGTGTTATAGAATTATTTTTCTGTGTATAATTAATTTGTTTAAATAAATATTTTTATTTTCAAATTAATTAGAAATAAAAGTTATAATTCGTGTTTCTTTTATTTTTTACAGAATTAAATTTTGTGTTTATGGTTTAAATTTTCTGTGTAGTATAAAATTCTAATTATAATTTTGTTTTACAATTTAGAATTCATGGCTACTGAAACTAATACTCAAATAAGTACTGGTATGGTGATTGCAATTGCACCAACCCCTCCTCTTTTTGTGACTGTGCCAGTTAATCACGGTGAAAAGCTAGAAAAGTTCTCAGGAACTGATTTTACAAGATGGCAGTAGAAAATGCTATTCTATCTTACTACTCTAAACCTGGCACAGTTTCTCCGTGAGGATGCTCCTGCTCCGAAAGAGGATGAAAATCGACTGACAAGTGGTTGCTGCAGTCGATGCTTGGAAACATGCTAATTTCCTTTGCCGAAACTACATCTTGAACGGATTTGATAACACATTATACAACGTCTATAGTCCTATCAAGATGACAAAGGAACTTTGGGAGTTTTTGAAGAAAAAGTACGAAGCAGAAGATGCTAGCTCGAAGAAATTCGTAGTAGGTAAATTTTGGATTTTGTAATGGTTGATTCTAAGACTGTGATCAGTCAAGTTCAAGATCTCCAACTGATTCTACATGACATTTATTCAGAAGGCATGTTTCTCAGTGAATCCTTCTAAGTTGCTGCCTTAATAGAGAAATTACCACATGGCTGGAAGGAATTCAAGAACTACCTCAAATATAAGCGCAAAGAAATGACTTTGGAAGAATTGATTGTGCATTTGAGGATTGGGGAGGACAACCGCAATTCTGAGAAGCGGGCTGGTAAGCATCCAATGGAGTCTAAGGTAAATGTGGTGTAACATGCTCTAAAAGTAAAGAAATGGAAATATTCTGGAGAAAGTTCCGCACAAGGCTCTAAAAAAGGGGAAACTAAGAAGTACAAGTTTAATGGCAAATGTTACATCTGTGATAAAGAGGGACATCAGGTTAAAGATTGCCGTAGCAAACGCAAAGACAAAGGAAGACCAAGCAAGAAGCCTGCTCAAGACAATATGACCAAAGTAGACAAATTTCCAATGGTTTAGATGACATAAATCTTTTTGCAGTTGTTTCCAAGGAAAACCATGTTAGAAATCTTAAAAAATAGTGGGTGGACACTAGTGCTACTCGCTACATCTGTGCCAACAAAAAGATGTTCACATCTTATTTTGTGGTGGACAACGGCAAACAACTTTTTATGGGCAACTCCTCGACTTCTAAAACTGAAGGATAATGAAAGATTATTCTGAAGATGACATTTAGAAAGGAACTCACTCTCAACAATGTGCTGTATGTACCAGACATTTGCAAGAATCTAGTCTCTGGATCTTTGTTAAGTAAAAATGGGTTTAGGCTAGTTTTTGAAAGTGATAAGTTTGTACTTACCAAAAAGGGGATGTATGTAGGAAAATGTTACATGTCTAATGGCCTTTTGAAAATAAATATAATGACTGTTGTCCTCTCTGTTACTAATAATAATACATTTCTTCTTACTTGCTTGAGTCTTCAAATTTGTGGCATGGTAGAATAGAACATGTTAATTATGGATCTTTGCGTAGATTAATTAATATGAAATGTTTACCTAAATTTGACATTGATTTAAATCATAAATGTGAAATTTGTGTTGAGGCAAAATTAACTAAAACTCCTTTTCATTCATTTGAATGAAGTATGGAGCCACTTGAATTAATTCATAGTGACATTTGTGATTTTAAATCAATTTAAACTAGAGGTGGGAAAAAATATGTTATCACTTTCATAGATGACTATACTAGATATAGTTACGTTTATTTAATTCGAACCAAGGATTAAGCTTTGGAAACTTTCATTTAATTTAAGAATGAAATTAAAAATCAACTTGGTAAGAAAATTAAAAAACTAAGAAGTGATAGAGGTGGTGAATATGAATCACCTTTTGGTAAATTTTGTAAAGAACATGGAATAATTCATCAAACCATTGTTCCTTACTCATCTCAGCAAAATGGAATTGTTGAAAAGAAAAATAGGACTTTAAAACAAATGATGAATGCCATCTTAATCAGTTCTGGATTATCTCAGAACTTGTGGGGGGAAACAACACTTTTTGCTAATTATATTCTTAATAAAGTACCCCGAAAGAAATAAATCAAACACCTTATGAAATATGGCATGGGAGGGTATCATCCTACAAATACTTACAAATGTGGGGGTGTTTTGCTAAAGTGGCTATTCCTGGTCCTAAAAATACTAAAATATGTCCTAAAGCTATTGATTGCATATTCATTGGTTATACCAAGAATAGTAGGCATATTGGTTTTTGATTCATAAGTCAGAACATTCCGAAATGCATGTAAATACTATTATTGAATCTCGGAATGTATCTTTCTTTGAACATATATTTCTAAATAAGACTGGACAAGAGACTAGTACTAACAAAAGATTTTATGATGCTATTACTAGTCAAGATCAAGTACAAAAGTAAAAGATAGATCAAAATGAGGAAGAGGAACCTAGGCGTAGTAAACGTGTTAGAACCTCAAAATTTTTTGGTTCAGATTTTCTAACATTTTTGTTAAAAAATGAGCCTTTAACTTTTAAAGAAGCTATGTCCAGTCCTGAGGCTCCTTTATGGGAAGAAGCTGTAAATAGTGAAGTTGAATCCATCCTACAAAATCACACTTGGAAATTAGTGGATCTGTCACCAGGTTGTAAACCTTTTGGGCACAAGTGGATTTTCAAGAGAAAAATGAAAGCAGATGGATCTATTGATAAATACAAGGTAAGACTTGTGGTCAAAGGATATAGACAAAAAGAAAGTTTTGATTACTTTGACACATGCTCACCAGTTACTAGAATAGTATTTATTAGAATGTTAATTGCCATTGCATCTGTGAATAATCTAGAAATTCATCAAATGGATGTGAAAACAGCTTTCTTAAATGGTGAGTTAAATGAAGAAATTTACATAGAACTACTAGAAGGATTTTCTGTTCCAGGAAAAAGAAAGAAAGTGTGTAAATTGGTTAAATCATTTTATGGTTTAAAACAAGTGCCAAAGTAATGGCATGAGAAATTTGATAAGGTAATGATGTCAAGTGAATTTAAAATTAATGAATGTGACAAATGTGTTTATATTAAAAACACAAACAAATGTTATGTTATAGCATGTCTTTATGTGGATGATATGCTTATCATAGGTAGTAATAATGACATGATTAAAACTACTAAGAAAATGTTGAATAAACATTTTGACATGAAGGACTTGGGGATTATTGATGTAATACTAGGTATGAAAATTACCAAAACATCAGAAAGTTATGCTTTGTCACAATCACATTACATTGAGAAAATACTTGACAAATTTAGCAAAGATGATGATCATCTTGCTAGAACACTTGTGGATGTTAATTTGTTTCTTTCTAAAAATGTACAGGAAAGTATTTCTCAATTAGAGTATGTCCAAATTATTGGAAGCTTAATGTACTTAATGAACTGCAGTCGCCCAAATATAGCTTACGCAGTAAGTAAATTGAGTAGATATATGAGTAATCCAGGAGTAGAACACTAGAAAGCAATTATAAGGGTTCTAAGATATCTTCGATTTATACGTAATATTGGGCTTAATTATACTAGATATCTAGTAGTACTTGAAGGATACTGTGATGCAAACTAGATATTGGATACTAGAGACTCAAAATCCACCAGTAGGTATGTCTTTACTCTTAGTGGGGTGATTGTATCTTGGAAATCTTCCAAACAGACTTGCACTGCTAGATTTACCGTGGAATCAGAATGTATAGCTTTAGATAAAGCTGGGAAAGAAGCAGAATGGCTTCGTCATTTCCTTGAAGATATTCCAACGTGGCCAAAATCAGTGCCTATTATATGTGTACATTGTGATAGTCAATCAGCAATAGGTAGAGCACAGAGTCATATGTATAACGGTAAGTCACAACACATTCGTTGTCGACATAACACCGTGAGACAACTACTCTCTAATGGAATTATTTCCATTGAATATGTGAAGCTTAAAGATAACATAACGGATCCACTAACCAAAGGGTTAGCAAGAGAGTTAGTTGAGAATTCATTGAGAGGAATAGGACTTAAGCCTATTAAATAAGAGTTACCATAATGGTGACCTAACCTAGTTGACTGTAGATCCCAAGATCTAGGTTCAAAGGGACAACCGAGTTGTATATAACTCATAAGGATCACTGGAGAGTCAAACTCCTACTCATTTTTATGATATTATAGTAATGTTTGTAGCGTTTTAGGTTAAATAATATTTTTAATGATTTTTATATCTAGGAATACCTAGTGGAATATGGCAGGATACTCTTCATAAGAATCACCTATGTGAGCGTGAACTGAGCCGGTTCTATGAGGTTTGTGAAGGGTTACAATTCTTTAGAGTACTCATGAAAGACCAGATTGTTTAGGGCTAAAATGAACACAATAGTGAGAACTAAACTGTGTCTGGTGATATACTGTGTGAATTCTATTGTCTTGGTTTAGACAAATGGCTGAACAGTTCAAGACATTATGTTCATTGGTTAGCTAGTAAATCCTAGTAACTCACAAAGAAAGGTTCATAGCCAAAAACTGCCTATCATTTGCAGAATATTTCCAATTTCTGTACTTTCTGTAATTAGGTCATATTGTTGTATATTCTCTCCGCCAAATTCCATTTATGTCGAGGATTGTTGGAATTTATGGTTTTATAGGCTTATTTTGGGCTAACTTTGAGCCCAAATTTGAGTGGGTCCCATACGTCTTTTGGGGTGGGTTCAAAAAGGTGACGTGTTCCTTGCTGCATAGCAAGTCACACGGTGAAGACGGTTCGTCAAAACCATTTATAAGTGAATGGGAAGTTGACGTCATTTTCGGGTTCGTGGAATGGATAATTAAAGAGTAAAATGTGGGTTTCCTTATAATGATTGTCCCACATTGAAAACTTAAGAGAACTTATGTGTATATATAATTTCTAGGTGGCAACACTTGGGTTGGGCTCTAAGGGGCACCCCAAGTTTGTAGAAGGGAGGAGTTATGGACAAAGTGAACCTTGACTCAAACCACCACACACGAGCTCATGCAGTCGCCGCCGCCGACGACCGGCCAGTCGAGCTGAGCCAAGCGCGGGTGTGGGTTGTGGGTCGGGTTGGTTATAATATTAATTTTTTGGAAAAAATTTATTTGAATTCTTCCAAAAATTCTTGCGAAAAAATTAATTTTTCTGAATGAAATTAATTCAAATTTTCTATCCAATACAATGTCTCTTCCGGTCCATTTTTCAACCTTTTACACCGAACAGATTCAGTTTCTTTTAGATAAGTTTAAAATTGCCCAGCAATTATGGGCAGATTAAATCTGTTTCTGCACCTATTCAACTCAATGATGTACTTGTTCAACCTTTTTAAAAAGGCACCTAATTGCCTATAAAAGTAAATTCATTCCAGCAGTTTTGAAGATCTAGAAAAAATAATTATCTTCCTGTTTTTGCTCTTTGCTTGCATTGTTCTTCATACTAGTTCTTAGGAAAAATTCTGAGAGTATAGAACACATGTTTGGTTCATCGTACAGATTGTTTGGAGTGCTACTACAATCTGTGTAGATCATTGTATCCTGAGAGATAGACGCCATTTATCCGTAAGCACTGAAGTGGGGCGAATTTGTCTTAAGGACTGAGTGTCACACACTTGACTTGATCTTTTTGTACTTATTTGGTTCGGTAAATAAATTCAGTAAGTAATTTATTTTTATTTGTTTGATTCGGTTTTAAGTTATTTATTTTATATAGAAGATTGTTCCAACAAAATGTTTATAAATCCATAATATGGTTCAAACTATAATGCAATTGGATTAAAATTTTAATTATAATCTCCAAACATGATCTATTGATGGTAATGAAATAAAATGGAACAAAATAGTTATTCTATAGCCTTTATAGATAGAATGACTAGATCTGTACAACAAGAACAAGACTTTTCTCCAATTGACAATGTCACCGGGGGTGTAATTGGGCCTCCATGGATTTACTACGTGAGTTTCTTCAATAATTAAGATTGTTTATATTGTAGAATACACCAAGTAGATTATTCTTATAAAAATCAGATTGATCAGACAACCATAAATGTATAATTAGATTATATTTGCTATACAAAAAAAATGGATGAATAATGTAATTTTGATAATAGACCACTGATTATTTTAAAGATAAAAGTATTCTAATTATGTGTCAATGATTGTTTGATCAATCTAATTTTTTTGTAAGAATGATTTATTCAACGAATCTTACAACATGAATAATTTGAATTGCTAAGGTGGGTCTTGTGGTGGGCCTATGGAGATCCAACTAAAGAGAAGCCTTGCCCTATGTTAGGTTCCTACTTGTTGTCAGTTTCGTGAACAAACTTGTTGCATTGAATTGTAACTTTGGCATTGTTTTTGGCTTGACTGCTCAAGCGACAAAAGTATCACTCGAGCAAAGATGTAAACCTCTCAGAAGTTTGACCTGTCTAAAAAAATACTAGGAGTTGAATTTTCACGCTCAAGCGAATTTTCCAGCGCTCGAGTGAAGTCATTTTGGTAGCAACACGCGTTTGAGCCACACCGCTGGAGCGACCATTCCATGGCTCAAGCGGTGATTGCGAATCTGTTTACTATAAAGCTGCGAACAAGTGCAATTCTAAAGCACGACTTGTAGATCTTCTTTTTTAGGTCTTAGGGTTTTCTTCGAGAGTTTTTTTACTAGTTTCCTTTGATAATTGTGTGAGTTTATCTCATGAATTAAGTGATTCAAATCAAAGGGTTTGTGTTTGGTCATTCAATACAAAAGAATTCTTCTTTGGTGGATTCCGAGGGTTCGAGTGTGAAGTCTTTGAAGGAGTTCGAAGCTGCTCATGGTTGTGGATTCGATGCGGATGTTGTGGATTCGACATCAAGTAGATCAATTCCAAGATGAAGGCGTTGGTGAAAGAGGAACAAATTATTGAAGACAATTTTATATAGTTTGGGTAAATTGTTTGGTAGATTTGTGTTCTTTCATTCTTCATAGCGGATTGTTTTGTGGCGTTTCGTCCGTGATTTTTTTATCACAATTGGAGGTGCTCCCTGTGGTTTTTTTTTTTTCACGTAAAAATCGTTTGTATTGATTTATTAATTATGAAACAACAATCTAAATCTCTTTCGTTCGTGTTATATGATTTAGATTGTTAGTTTTAGTTATTTAGGATTTATTGCAATTAAATCTATTACAAACCACGAATCACGTAGGCTTTTCACCCTATAATAATAAGTGATGATTTTGTAATACATATATATATATATATATTATCATTTTGTTTAATTAACCAAACGTGAGAGTTAATATTATGATAGAAGGATAGTTCTATTCCACCTCATTTTGGTAAACCATACAAAATGTGGGGATGTATTTTCTGAGTACCAACACGTGGCCAAGGTGACGTTGACGTGTCAGCCGAGGTGCCACGTATCCTGGTCGTGACGCCGAGGTGATCTCGGATAGGCCGAGGTTATCTCCGAAGATATCGGAATCCGGGATAAGCGGATAAGGGACAAGAGTCCTAGAATGAGGAAGGGTTTCAGCCTGGATAAGGATAAAACTCTTAGGGAGTTTATCTTTATCTATTGGAGAGTCCAAGATAAGCACTAAGCTAAAGTCCATTGAAGCGAGGCTTCTATGGGGACAAAGATTGAGTTAAACTATAAAAGAGAGGCACCCCCATGGGTCTAAGGTACGCAATTTATATTCTGGACAGTGAGTTAAGCACTTGATTTATCTTTGAGAGATAACTGACTTGCTCATCGGAGTGCCCCCGAGTGGACGAACTACTGCTGGAATCTCTTCTTCACAGGTGTCAATCAGCGCCATCTATTCTGCTCTCGGTTTGAATACTGAGTTGGCAATGTGGTCAGAAATTCACTCACACAATTTGGCGTCATCTGTGGGGAAAAAAGAAGAATAGACGGCCAACGACGGACAGAAAGAGAAGATTGGGGATAACACTCTTAGTGGGAGTAGGAGACTTATTGACCTTGATGTCGAAGAAGACAACTGTAATGAAGAAACTCGTGACCAAAATCACAGAGTAAAAGACGTCGGCCAGGAAGGCGATGTACCAAAGAAGACAGATCAAGGCGAGTACTACAACGAAGATAACCTCCAGGTATGGAAAGAAAGATGTCTGCGGAGGGACGATGAGGGAAAGACCATGGTGAACAAATTGGCGGACCTATAAACAATGGTCAATTTCATGATGTAACATAACGTCATGTAGCCATTATTCCCGATGCAGGACACGCCGATTCCAGCGGCCAATGTCCAGAAGGGAGGGCAGAAAACAATCCCTGTAGCTCCTCAGCACGCCAGGAGCGAAAGACACTCTCACTGGCCTTTAAGAGAGGTCGGGCGAGGAGAGCCAAGAAGGGAAGAATCTTGAAGGACACATCGCACCAAGGAGGCAGACCCCAAAAAACATCGGCATGTTCAAAGGCAGGAGTTGTGCTTCGATGCGACCAATGGAGAAAGGTCAAAAAGGGCTCACAACGAAGCTGAAAGTAGTGCACCTAAAAGACTGAAATCAGGAGATAGCCGAGCTCTTGGGCGGACCAAAGAGGACTTGCGAGACTACCTCAAGAGGAAGCAAGATCATGCCGAGGTAACTTCAACAGTTAAATCAAGAACACCATTCTCGGTAGAGTTAGACAAAGTTGAGGCCCCGAAAAGATTCAGTATGCCGAGGTTTCAGATATACGATAGTAAGTCGGACCCCAATTTTCACGTCGGATTATACTTGAACTCGATGGCATTGTACACTGGGAACGAGCCGTTGTTCTGCAAAGTCTTCTTTTCATTCTTCGGGGAGATTACATCGGATTGGTTTTACAAATTGCCGAAAGGAAATGTGAAGACTTGGGAAGGCCTGGCCGAGATATTTGTGGTCAGGTTTGTGACAAACAAATTACAGCCTTTTAGGGTAGATGCCCTAATGGCTCTAAAGATTGGCGAAGACGAAAGCCTAGGGGCCTACGCCAAGAGGTATTACGAGGCATTCAACCGAATACCAGAATGCAACCAAGAAGTGGCCGTTGTATCATTTAAAAACAGCTTGAAAGATGGCTGCCTACTTTGAAAATCACTGGCAAAGATATTGCCAAAAAGCATGG
The DNA here is from genome assembly GCA_025200525.1 of Camellia lanceoleosa. Lineage (NCBI taxonomy): Eukaryota > Viridiplantae > Streptophyta > Magnoliopsida > Ericales > Theaceae > Camellia > Camellia lanceoleosa. The sequence continues at coordinate 522,494 of JANUSC010000068.1, forward strand.
AGGAGCTCATGATCAAAATTGAGAAATATGCCAGAGCCGAGGATGATACGCCAGGAACCACGACGATAAAGTAAGAGAAAGGAAACGGTTGGCCGAAGCGAGGCCGAGGTAGCAACGGATCCAATAAGCAGGAGATAGGACTAAGGGCTGCGCAGGCAGTCATAATTGTGTTCCGAATCCCCATTCACAAAGTCCTGGATAAAATCCAAACCCAACCCTATTTCAGAGCACCAGCAAGGGTACCAGGAGAGTTTATGGGAAGAAGCCTTGGTAAGGATTATGCTTACCATAACGAAGATGGGCATATGACTCAGGGTTGCAGAGCCCTGAAGGTACACCTAGAAGACCTGGTAAGGCAGGGCCATTTGAGGGACCTTGTAGAGGAGGCCATGACAAGGGAAGAGCAAGCAAGACTTCCTCAGGCACTAGCAGCTCTACCTCCCCTAGCACAGCAACCGCAGGCAGGCGAACCTCGGGTAATTAACGTAATTCACTCGAAGGTTGACGAAAACGAAATTAGGGGGGAGACCCAGAAGGTAAAGCACTTGCAGCATGTGTACCAGGTCCGGCAGAAAAGACCTCGGGCTGAGGAGTGCCAGGGACCGATGGTGTCCTTTACTGAAGCCGACCTAGAGATGGTTCAACATCCATATAATGATGCCTTGGTAGTATCCCTCCAGGTTGGGAAGTGACAAGTGAAGCGCATTCTCATTGACCAAGGTAGCTCCTGTGACATCATGTATGTCAGATGTTACAAGGAGCTTGGCCTTCACCCAGACGATATGGAGCAATCTAATGGCCTAATGGTCAGGTTTAATGGAACACCGACGTGGCCACTGGGAGCAGTAAGCTTGGATATGCAGGCTGGCACCAAGAAGATAAAGACAGAGTTCACCATAATCGACACACCCTCCCCTTACAATGCTATCCTGGGAAGGCCATGGTTGCATGCAATGGGGGCTATTTCCTCGACATTGCATCAACTATTGCGGTTCCCAACAGAGCATGGGATAGAGGAGGTCAGAGGAGATCAGCTGCAGGAAAAGAACTGCTCCATGGCAGCAATGAAATCCACCTGCAACATACGAGAACCAGAGAGGGCAGAGATTGAAGACGAGGACATGGAAGTCCTAGAGGACGTCGGCAAGGAGCCAGCTGAGAAGAGTGAAGAAGTACTGAAGAAAATCCTCGTCCAGGAGGGAGATGAAGAACGCTTCTTCCTCCTCGGTTCGGGTTTAGCCGAAGAAGAGACAAAAGAGCTGGAGGCTTTCTTGAGAGCAAACATTGAGGTGTTTGCCTGGACGCCTTACGAAATGCCTGGCATTGACCCCAAGGTCACTTGCCATAAACTGAACGTTGACAGTTCGGCCAAACCTGTAATCCAACGAGTAAGAAGACCGACATTGATGCACGTCGAAGCAGTAGAAGAGGAAGTAGACAGACTTCTGGAGGCCAGGGCTATTCGAGAGGTTAATTACCCGACATGGCTATCGAACACAGTAGTGGTGAAGAAAAAGAATGGTAAATGGAGGGTCTGCGTGGACTTTACCAGCCTAAACAAGGCCTGTCCCAAAGATAGTTTTCCTCTACCCAAGATTGACCAACTGGTGGACGCCACTTCAGGGCATGGAAGGATGAGCTTCCTGGATGCTTACAGGGGGTACCATCAGATAGCCATGTACCCCCCAAATGAGGAGAAAACTGCGTTTATCACCCCAAAAGGGGCTATATTGCTACAGAGTGATGCCTTTTGGGTTGAAAAACGCAGGAACAACTTACCAAAGATTGGTAACCAAGATGTTCAGACACCTGATTGGCCGAACAGTGGAAGTTTACATCGACGACATGGTCGTAAAGACCAAGGAACCTGAAGGTCATCTGGCCGACCTAAGAGCAGTCTTTGATATCCTTAAAACATATCGACTCCGACTCAATGCATCGAAGTGTGCATTTGGAGTTGGATCTAGTAAGTTCTTGGGATACCTGGTGACCAGAAGGGGTATTGAGGCCAGCCTAGATCAGATCAAGGCCATCTTAGAATTGAAAAGCCCAACATCGGCGAAGCAAGTACAGATGTTGACTGGAAAGGCTGCAGCCCTGAACAGGTTCATAAGCAGAAGTTTTGACAAATGCAAACCCTTCTTTAACTTAGTGAAGAATGCAATAGACTTCTTATGGATGGAAGAATGCGAAGTTGCCCTGGCCGACTTGAAGAAGTATCTGACCACAGCTCCAGTTCTCTCAAATCCAGAACCTGGAGAGGAGCTGTATTTATACTTAACAGTTTCAGAACATGCGGTAAGCGCAGTGGTAATCCGAGAAGAAAAAGGGGAACAAAAGGCTATTTACTATGTAAGCAAAACCCTGGCTGATGCAGAAACCGGGTATTTATCCCTAGAAAAGTTGGCGCTGGCATTAGTAATGGTTTCAAAGAAGCTGAACCATTACTTTCAAGCCCACAAAATTATGGTGCTAACTGAACATCCTTTGAATTCCCTGTTGCAGCAGTGAGATCTGACAGGCAGAATAGCCAGATGGGCAGTAGCCTTGGGCCAGTATGACCTGGAATACAGACCTAGAATAGCAATCAAAGGCCAAGTCTTGGCCAACTTCGTGGCCGAGTTCACTCTAAGAGCCATCGCACATCAGGCTCTGTTGAGCCGAGGTGAGCGATGTCCAAGCGAGCAAAGAGGAGCCTAGCCAAAGGCAATAGAACAAAGGAAGGAAAAAAAACTTAGGCCCTGCAGCATTTACATCAGTGACTCCTTTCGATTGTTTGTTGATGGGAGTTCAAACCGACAAGGAACAGGGGCAGGAGTAGTACTGGTATCTCCAGATGGGCAGATACTAGAACAATCGATTCGTTTGGGGTTCAAGGCCTCAAACAATGAAGTAGAGTATGAAGCACTCATTGCAGGATTGAAACTGGCAGCAACAGTAGAAGTAGATGATGTAATAGTCTTTTGTGACTCCCAGCTTATAGTTAACCAGACAACGGGCGAGTTTGCAGCCCGAGATGAAAGGATGTCGGCCTACGCAAAGGAGGTCAATAGATTGGTGGCCTTGTTTCAGAACTGCCGACTACATCAGGTTAGCCAAGATGATAACAGTCACGCTGATGCATTGGCCAACCTGGCTAGTGCAATACAACCTGGAAAAGCAAGGGCGATAATGGTTGACTGCTTGTCAGGCCCGAGTATCGAACCACTGACCACAGAGTGTGAAGCAATGTGTGTGGACATGGGACCAAGCTGGATGGATGCAGTAGTAGCATTCCTGAAGGAAGGAAAATTGCCAGATGACCACAAAGAGGCACACAAGATCATATTGAAGTCGGCAAGATTCAGTCTGATAGCAGATGGACATCTCTACAGAAGATCCTTCACTGGACCCCTTCTAAGGTGTGTACATCCTTCACAAGTCGAAGATTTTTTGTATGAAATACATGAAGGAATATGTGGAAGCCATACTGGGGGTAGATCACTTGCTCATAGGGCCATCACCTAGGGGTATTGGTGGCCTTACATGCAGAAAGACGCAGAAGCCTATGTCAAGAAGTGTGAAAAGTGCTAAAGGTTTGCACCACTGATACACTAACCAGCAGCCGACCTGAACCCAGTATCCAGTCCTTGGCCGTTTGCCTAATGGGGCATGGATCTTGTTGGAAAACTGCCCCAAGCAACTGGGCAAAGGAAGTACCTGCTGGTAGCAACAGATTACTTCACCAAATGGATAGAAGCTGAACCCCTTGCCAAGATCTGAGACGTGGACGTGAAGAACTTCATATGGAAAAACATCATCACCAGATTTGGGATTCCAAGAGCAATAGTTGCCGATAATGGAACACAATTTGACAGTAAGCTAATCAAGAGCTTCTGTGCAAAATTCAAGATCAAGAATTACTTTTCAACCCCAAGCTTTCCTCAAAGCAATGGGCAAGCAGAAGCATCCAACAAAGTCATCTTGGATGGGATTAAAAAGAGGCTGGAAGCAGCAAAAGGGAAGTGGGTAGATGAACTACCAAATGAACTCTGGGCATATCGGACTACGCCGAGAAGATCAACTGGGGAATCCCTATTTGCCATGGCTTATGGCACAGAAACAGTCATTCCTTTGGAAGTCAGCATCCCAGGGATCAGAACCCAAGGAGTAGAGAACGAGACTAATGATGTACTATTAGCCCGAGATCTGGATCTACTAGAAGAAAGAAGAGAGAGAGCTGCAATTCAACTAGCAGCTTACCAGCAGCAGCTTGCCAGGGCCTATAATAAGAAGGTCAACCCAAGGGAGTTTCAAATCGGTGACCTCGTCTTGAGAAAGGTCGTCGGTAACAAGAAGGATCCCAGAAAGGGAAAACTTGGCCCAAATTGGGAGGGACCTTATAGAATCATCTCGGTGTTAGGCAATGGGGCATATCGGCTTGAAGATAACAAGGGCAAAGAGTTGCCAAGGCCCTGGAATACTTGCAATCTAAAATTTTTCTATCATTAGATTTTCTTGGCGATGTCTTTTGTTATTTGCTGAAATAATAAATAAAGTTTTAACTTGATTTTTCTACACTTTTTTGATAAAGATACTTGACGAGGTTTCTGGAATACATGCATAATGAGAACCCAAGTGCAACTTAAGTTCACATTAGGGGGCAAAGAGTTGGAAAGTGGTTCCTGGAAAGATAGAATATACAAGCTAAAATTAGTTTAACACTTGTTGAAATTTGAGAAAAATTTACAAGTTGAAGTTAGCTGAGATTATGTTTAACACTTGTTGAAATTTGAGAAAAATTTACAAGTTGAAGTTAAACTAAGGTTATGTCTAACACTTGTTGAAATTTGAGAAAAATTTACAAGTTGAAGTTAGCCGAGATTATGTTTAACACTTGTTGAAATTTGAGAAAAATTTACAAGTTAAAGTTAAACTAAGGTTATGTCTAACACTTATTGAAATTTGAGAAAAATTTACAAGTTGAAGTTAGTCGAGATGATGTTTAACACTTGTTGAAATTTGAAAAAAATTTACAAGTTGAAGTTAAACTAAGGTTATGTCTAACACTTGTTGAAATTTGTGAAAAATTTACAAGTTAAGGCCAATGTTGTGTTAAACTGAGTACTTATGTACTTGCCGATGTAAACCGTTGGTGGGTATAGCCGAGGTATTTCACCCTGAGAAAATTACACAGTTAAAGTATGCATTGAAGATATGCAAAATATTCTAAGTCTGGAATCATACAAGAGCAGTAAAGAGAAGACAAAGATACAAGCATTTAGAAAAGGAAGTTGTATTAACATTCAAAAGATGACAGGTCGGCCAAAGCTTACAATTGTTCCAAAAAGAAGAAAAACAAAAGTACAAAATACAATGGAAAAGGACATCAAAGTTAAGACTCTTCGGCAAGACCAGATGGTTGGGTTTGAAGTTTAGAAGACTGCTGGGAGGACATCTCGGCAGCCTTCTCAGCCGCAAGCTCGGCATCTATTTCTTGAAGGGTTTGATCGAGGCTCTTGTCGGCGAGAGGCACATCTGATGATGCCTTCTCAAGAGTAGCATGCTTAGGAACCTCCTCACCCTCCTCATCTTGAGTCAAGTCCAGGACTTGCTCATTTGGAGTAGGGGACTTGGCCCCAGCAGCTTCCTTTGACTTCCTCACCAAAGCTTCCTCCTCAGGCTCAAAGTCGTCATCGGATTGTCTTGGAGTTGGGGGGAATGGCAGGGCGAGGACATCGGTGTTCCTGAGGGGAGAGTCCTCGGGGATTTCAAGCTTTTTCAGTAAAGCCATCCAAACAATAGTGAAACCCTTGTTGCATGCTTGCTTCACCTGACGCTCGTAATCCGCCGTGACATTGGCCACCCCCTTAGCATATGCCTTTTTGTCTGCGGCCTTGATTTTGGCCTCTTTTGTGGCCAAGGCATCTTGAAGTTCTTTCTAGGCCTGGGTCATCTTTTCCTCGGCCTCTTTCTTTTCAGCCTTGAGAACCTTCTTGATGGCCTCAGCGGCATCCGCTTTTTCTTTGGCGGCATTCTTAGTTTTGACAGCAGCCTCGGCCTGGTTTGCCAAAGTCTTCATTTTTTATTGCAAGTTTTTATTGGTTTTCTACAGACTAGTAACCTCCCTAGTCTTGTCGGCCAATGCCTTTCTTGTCTTAAAGGATTGCATTGAGAAGGAGTGTGCATGCTTGATTGCCTGAAGAAAAAAGGACAGGACAGAGTCGAAGTTATTAGAAAATTTTCTAAGTATAAAAAAGAAGATAGAAAGATACCAAGTATGAAGACTTACTTGAACAGAACGCTGGAGCATGAGTGCAAAGTTCTCATACTTGCTCATCTCGGCGTTTCGGTCGAGATCTCTAGGAAGGAGCAAAGCCGTGCTAAGGGCAACGCCGATGTTGACGTCATCGGCACTATCATCGGCTTTGACCGGCCTGTCCTCCAAAGTAATGGGTGGAGCCCAAGGGGCATCGAATTTTATGGAGCCCGAAGCTGTTGCAGATTCGGACCTCAGCCTTTTTGACCGAGTGGATTCGGATGGTTGGGCCTCGGCGGGCCTCTTCTCGGCAGCTGAAGGTGTTTTCTCGCTTGAAGCCAATTTGGAAATCGGTAAGGTGTCCTCAGTATCAACCTGAGTCATCGTTGCCTTTGGCTGAGCCTTTTTCAGCCTTTTTTGTTTTGGCGTTGGAGGCTGAGTTGATGCTGGTTGGGCGTTTATGGTGAAGGGAATGTTGGCCAAAAGATCTTTAGCAACTGCTTTCTGGTGGCCCATCTCGGCAGCAAAAATAGTTCGTCGCTAGCGTTGGCGTTGGGATGGTGGGATCAGATATGGAGCCGAGGTTGATGGCTGCTCTGCTGGATCAGAAGTCGACCCTTGATCTGGCCGAGATGTGGAGCCAGCTTGAGAAGTTGTGGCAGAAAGGAGAGATTGGCTTTTCTTCCTCTTTGGGACGTCGGGGAGTACTGATTTATAGGTTGGAATGAAATTAAGTACCAAAGGGGCTCTCCGCTTGTGGACTGGCAAATCCAATAGTTTCTTCAAGTCTTTGCTGGGGAAGAAAGACTGGCGGAAGCCCTTTGGTGGCTGAGGAAGAGCTGCAAGAAAAACAGACATTAGAAACAAACGAAGTATTGAAGACTTAAAAAACAAGTAAGTATAAACATTGGGCTCTTACCATTACCCTCTACAAAAACTGTTCGAGGAAGAGGGTAGAGGTGGAGGTCCTCATCTGAAGCGAACTCCCAGTTCCCCAAGGTAATGAAGTAGTCATCCCCAGCTCCCTTGTTAGAGTCTAGGAGGTTGGCAACGATTTTGTACTTGTGGACCTTGGTTTAAGGTAGTAAATATAGCCTGTATCTTTTTTGAGGCCACACATGGTGTAGCAGTATTGGATGTCGGCTAAGGTAACCCTAGCATTTTCTTGTTTAGCTAAGGCTATTATACCATTTATGACTCGGTAAGAATTGATGGCAAGCTGCATTGGGTTCAACTTATAGTAATGGATTATCTCACGAAAAAGGATATTAAGTGGGAGCCGAAGTCCGCACTCGATAAAAGCTACAACAGGGAAGGGCATAGAATCAGTTGTGGGCATGATGGAGTCCTCCTCTCCAGCTAACCTCAGATGAATGTTGGCCGGGATGTCAAACTCTCGCCTAAAGTGCTCTAACTTGGTCGGGGTGTCTACCCTATGCTTCTACATACCCATGATATCGGCTTAACTAGAGGAGTTGGATTTCAAGAGGGAGTGTTTTGGAGGGTTTTTAGGGACCTCAGCTAAAGCCTAAAAATACACAGAATCTGTAGGGAATCGTTTCAGTTTTTCTTAAAAATTTTGGGTTTTACAAACAAACCCCAAACCTAGATCTATGGAAACGAAGATTGAAGGCACGGATCTGGAAAAGTCACAGAAAACAGAAAAACAAGAATGTGTTTCAGAATCAAGAACAATGATGAACTATCAAGAACACTACGATGAAGTATGCGCAGGGGTGTGAGGCTAAGAATAGTGGCAACAGTGAACGAATTTGTGAGCAATATGTGTATTCAGGACATGAATTGGGCAAAAGCAAAATCGTAATGTGCTCAAATACGTGATTTATGAATCAAGAACTTGAGCAGAACAGCAATAACAACAGATAATAAGGAAAAGCTTTCTCAAAAACTGGAACCAGAAGGAACAGTGGCTTACCAGACAAAATGAAGCCGGTGTGAGGATCACCGAAGTGAGACAACGGTTACAAAAATGATAAAGTGGTGAAAATCACGTCGGAGGAGATGAATATAGCAAGTTGCAGAGCTAGGAAAGCTTGAACAATGGCAGATCTTTGGGAAAAAAGCTAGAGAGAGAAAAAGCTTCAGAAACGGTGGTGAAGAGTGAAAAGATGGGGGGAGGAATGAAGTTTTGTTAAAACTAGAAACGGCGGCAAAAAGGCAATTAATGTGCCTAAAATGACGTATGCGTCAGACGGCGCACGGAAGAAAAATTCGACTTATAGGCGCGTGTCGAGTACGTTCCAGTAAGGGGAAGACGCGTGGCTAAAATGGTTAAGTTATTATGCGTGACAGCTCATACGCGTGAGGGAGCTCTTGGAATTCTTGTTCTTTAGAAGACATGTCGGCTTATATGATGATCTCGGCTGAGTAATTTGAACAAACCTGGTTAGTGGTTCTGAAGCATTAATGGAAGCAGACTATAGGACTTGGCCACACTGAGCCAAAACGAGTTCTTACTTTGGCAATGAATAAAGGAGCGAGCTTAGCCGACGTTCTAGAAGGAAGTATTGATATAGGTTCCATCACCTCAAAATGCCGAGGTAATAGAACCTAAGGGGCAGTTGTGGGGATGTATTTTCTGAGTACCAACACGTGGCCAAGGTGACGCCGACGTGTCAGCCGAGGTGCCACGTATCCTGGTCGTGACGCCGAGGTGATCTTGGATAGGCCGAGGTTATCTCCGAAGATATCGGAATTCGGAATAAGCGGATAAGGGACAAGAGTCCTAGAATGAGGAAAGGCTTCAGCCTGGATAAAGATAAAACTCTTAGGGAGTTTATCTTTATCTATTGGAGAGTCCAAGATAAGCACTAAGCTAAAGTCCATTGAAGTGAGGCTTCTATGGGGACTAAGATTGAGTTAAACTATAAAAGAGAGGCACCCCTATGGGTCTAAGGTACGCAATTTATATTCTGGACAGTGAGTTAAGCACTTGATTTATCTTTGAGAGATAACTGACTTGATCGTCGGAGTGCCCCCGGGTAGACGAACCATCGCCGAAATCTCTTCTTTCTGTTGTAGGTCAATCAGGCGCCATCTATTCTGCCAGTGCTCTCCAACTAAATACTGAGTTGGCAGTGTGGTCAGAAATTCACTCACACACAAAACATGAATGATTAGTTGTTCCAATTGTCATCTTTATCAGGCACAAGTTTCATATTATCACGTGGTTAAGAAAGTCTTCGATTGTATACTTGTCAATTTTGAGAATTGAGTTTTTCAATGGGAAGAGAATGGAGAATATTTTTTCTTTTTTAGAATGTACAAGGGGAGGTTAAATTTCAAATCATTTGAAATAAATCTTCTCGTCTTAGGACAAATTATAATAGTTCTTATATTTTATATTTTGTGTTATTTTGATTTTTATATTTTTAATTAGTTCAATTTTAGCTATTAATTTTAAATTTTTTTGTCAATTTGGTCTAATTAATAATATCATAATATTTTTTTAAAAAAATTATCACTAAATTGATTAAGATTAACTCACTAATTTGAGTAAGTCTATAATTTTATTTATAAAAATATGACATATGACACTTATATACGTATTTTTCATAAAAATATTAAGAATTGTAATCAATTGAACCAAATTGATACAAAATTTAAAATTAAAGGTTAAAATTGAGATAATAAAAAATATAATAACCAAAATAATATAAAGGATAAAATGTAGGAACTATCGATGTATTTTTCTTTTTTTTATTATGGCGGATTGAGTTTATACACATGATGTTTTTGTGGGAATCGACTTAATATGTAGAAAATAATAATAATAGTAATAATAATAAGTTACAAACCTGACAAATATTATTTGACAAATAACGAAGAAAGATAAAATGTATACAAAATTTCATATTAAAATAATGTGGTGATAATTTTTTAAAAATTATAACATCTATTGATGAACTTTTATAAGATCCAAAATTACCACATCATTATGAAGTAAAATTCTATAGAATTGATTATTAATCCCTCGGTCTCAATTTATATGTCCATTATAAAAAATTCAACTTATTAACGAGACATGCAATCAATACATTTTAATTTAAATTTTGAAATATTTTTCTCACCATTATTCTTTTTTTAAAAAAATTTACAATGTATTCATAATGATTTATAAGCCAATTCTAGAAATTTAACAAAATTGAATATTTCAAAATAAAAAATGGACAACCATTTTAGGACATACAAAAATGAAAAAGTGGACAAATAAAAGGAGTATTATTATTATGAAAAATTACTCATAAATCTAACTTTGGAAAAAGTTGCTCTATTTAGTCCTGAGTATATTTTCTTAAACCATTTAGTCTTTTTTTTTTTGGTATAATATATATTTATGATATATTGTATATAGAGTTTACCTTTATGCCCATATTATGATTTCTTTTTCAATTTTTACTGGTTTAAGCGATTAAGGAATGATGTAACATTACTATTTTTTAGAAGTGGATTTCGTGGACTCCTATCAAAGCATACAAGGTTTCCTCTGGGTTGTGGATTGTGATTCTGATGTTGCGGGGATTCTGTTTGTGTGATTTATGCTATTTTTTGTTTGGGTTGGTAATGTTGATGTTAATTACCAATTTAGCATTTGATTGTCGCCGAAAACCCTAGGTTGCTCAAATCTCGTTCGTAGAAATACGTTGCTGCCATCATGAAGTTGGGTCTAATCACCATTTCGTCCATTAATTGGCGTTGAATACGACATCTATACATCCTTGGCGCCGATGATCGTCGTGAGAATAAATGGCGGCAAGTATGTACTTTATAGTTTTCGAATGGAGTTATACTAGGGACCTCAAATAATATACCAAATTTTCTACCAAACTCTCACATGAGTGTGGGACCCATACACATGTGGGTTTATGTGAGTCCCACACTCATATGAGAGTTTTGGTAGAAAATTGGATAAATTATTTGGGGTTTATAGCATTTTCCTTTCGAATGTGTGCTTGTGATTTTCCGTTACGGATTGTTGAAATGGACTTGTTACGTTGTTTCCCCTCGTTGATTGGTTGCTGATGTTATGTCTATGTCTGTGATGTAGTTGTGTTATAATGTGGATTAGTGTCCTAGTTTGAGTAAGCCATTGCGGTGGTCCTGTTATTTTGTGATGGTCTAGTTGTGTGTTTAATTACGTAGGTGAGGGACCCCTGCTTTTGGGTGATATGGTAATGATTGGTAAAAAGTGAGGGGGTGGCCAATGGGAATTGTTTTTTTGTGTTCTGTGGTCACGTGTTTGGGTGGGGTTTGGGAATTGTCTTTCATGCCTTTTTCCCCTTATTCTTCCTTAAACTTGATTGTTGGAATGTAGTTGTTGTGTTTGGAATAGGTTGGTTGCTTGATTTTCAAACCTTTGTTGCTCAAATTTTTGCTCCTCTGCTCGAGCAACACTTCTTGTGCTCAAGCAGGCTTTGCAAACTTTCAGTACTTTTGCAGGTCTGCAAAACTACTAAGAAAGTGTATTCTATGCTCGAGCGGCGTTTCCTACGCTCGAGCGGGTATGTGCTTAAGTGACCATTCTTACGCTCGAGCGATGTTCTTCGGTCTGCAAAACTACTGGATGTGTGTATTTTGTATTCGAGTGGCCATTTCATGTGCTCGAGCGGAATAACTTGTTGTGTCTGACGCTTGAACGTCAACTCTTGCGCTCGAGCGGGCTCTGCGTATATCAGTTTGCAGCAGCACCCGTTTACATCATTTTTTCACATCTTTTTTCACCAAAACCCTAGATCAGGACTCTCTCTCTCTCTCTCTCTCTCTCTCTAAAACTCACATTCTCTCTATATTTTCACTTAGATCTAGTGATCTCTCTACCCGTGTGTCTTTGTTAAAAAAGTATAGCACCTTAAGGGTATCGTTTTGATCCGAACAGACTTTGGCTTTGGTATCTTTGAAGTTCTTCCTTTGCTTTGCTTGTCTTCTCTCTTTGAGGTAGGGACTCTCTACACTCTCTATGAGTTTTAACTTGATTATTTCTTGATATGTGAGAAATATTGGGTTTTGAGGTAATTTTAACAAACTTAGGGTTTGGGGTTTCAATTCCAAAGAGGGGTTTTCAAATGGATGTTTTAGAAATGGTTATGGGAATGGATATGACCTTAGGTTATGTTAAAATAGTTATTTTTTTTTTTTGGTGATTGGGATGAGATTAGGAAAAATAGGAGTTTTGCCCTAAAATGTTCAAGTAATTATTCTGCATAAATAATGAAATTGGAAATAAGAATATAAAATTAGATGAATGTTTATATAAATGGTGAAGTTGGATGTGTATCATTTCCCACCTATGAAAATTTGAATAATTTATCTATTGAGAAGATATCTGTTTAGAAATATCTGTTTTGGGTTATTGGTAGAGGATAGTTATGATTATTGTAGAAATTACATGAGGATTAGGTAAATTGAAACTAATATCTTATTGATTGTTATTGAATATGACTGTGTTTAATACATTGTATATGTATGATGCTTAGGAAGAGAAAGGGGATGTACTCCATATTTAGGAGGAGAAAGGAGATAGACTCCATTGAATTAAGTTGGCCGGTGCATCTAGGGTGAAAGTCCTAAAAACATTGTGTATATATGGGTGCCGATTCCTATAGATGAAATTTTAGTAAAATGGCAAATTGAAGTGTTTATGTGTAATGGTTGTGTGGTGAGGCAACTACTGAGTTGTAATTTCAGTTGGGTTGTCTGGATAACAATGGATATGACTCGTGAATTGAGGAGATATGAAATAATATGAAACGAATTGATATAAAATGGATTGGGATATCATACTTGGCATAATATGGATTTGGGAAGAAGAGTTGTAAATGATTTTATTTTGAGCATTGGCCACGTGCATCATGTTTATAATCTTGTTAAAGTTCATATATAGTGCTAGATTGTTTCTACTGGGTTTTGGCTCACCCTATTTGGAAAAAGCCATTTTCAGGTGCTAGTAATATGCCTTCGCCAAGGCAGTAGGTTGGAGGGATTGGGAGCAAGAGCTTCTGTTGTGTTATATCTATTTTTGTATAGACAAGGGCTTTAAATTGTATTGAGCTAGACTCACTTTTATTATAACTAAGAACTGTCTTGGAAAAATGTAAGCCCGTAGGGCATTTATTTCGTTGATCACTTAGTTTGGTGCCACATGCTATAGATTCAGAATAGAGCTTTTGAATGTGTAATGTATGTGTCGTTTTGTAAATGGACTTTGATTAATGAAAGTCTAATACTATGTTTATGTCATTTTGTATTAGTTTTTACGGTTAAATTATTGTCTTATTTTCAGGGCGTGACAAAGTTGGTCTTTCGACCTAACTGATTAGGCTAAACTGTTTTTGTTTGATTGATTTGCCAGTTTAACCGCAATTTATCATATTGATTTTCTTAATTTTAAATAATTAAAAAAATCTTCATTCTCTAACTTCCATTTAACTATATAAAAATAAAACTCCAACTAGTTTATGATTTAATTTACAATACCACATGGGAAGAAGAAGGGAAATGATATGTCCCGAATTAACAAGGTTCAGCTCAAGTGAATAAACCACCCGACGATAAATAATAGATAACAACTCTCATGCAAATGAATATTATATAGTCACACAATACATGTGTTTTATCTGATTTTATACATTCCTAGATACAACATCTAAGTCGAATGGATGCTTTGTAACTAAAACATGCACAAATGTTATAAAATTAAATTAGATACCGTGAGGCTTACATTATATACAAGGGTGCAATCCTTACAAGAAATGACACATGACCAATAAATAACACAAATGACCCTTGGCCTACAAATAATAGAACCACCCTACACGGTTCCAAACACAGTTTCACGTCACAATCCACATCCACATGTGTACACTTGAAAAACATTTTAGCCGCGTAGGGTGAGCATAAAGCCCAGTAGAAAATATTTCAAAAACTAAATATATTCCACTAACATAAATGATCATGATGCAATACATATATACAATATGCCCGATTGAATTTTCAAATCACTTTGATTACTTAACAAAATCCTTTCTTTCCAATTACCAAAACCTTACGTTCAGTCAAAACGTTTTCCGAGTTCAAAACATTTGTTTGATATAAAATTTCTTTCCAAAAACCAATCTAAGTATCTCAATACCAACTAGCAAATACATTTCTAAATCAAATCCGAATACATGGCTAAAACCTTTTTCCAAAATATTCATTCAAGCTAAAACGATAATAATAAAATGGGTAAATCTCAGGGCTAGTGTTCATACGAATAACTATACAAGTCACAAGGTCATTTTTACCGGTGCTAACCAGAAGGCTCGACACTTACCTCGCGGGTTTGGGTCTTTTACCATGGACACACAGGCCAACTTAATTCTGCTTTAACACCTCCTCGCAGTTTTACCATTTTATTTACCTTTTTCCAATAGCACAATACATGTGATTCAAAATATTATTTTTCCAAAACAATGCAATTGTTTTAAAACATAGCACAAGAATTTCCAAAATCTCTTTCCAAACATAAGGTTTTAAATTCAAAAAATCCATTACATGCTCCATGATATGAATGATTTCAAATTACCTAATCCACATGCAATTTCTAACACACGGCAATGCTATCTTCCACCAATAGCCAAAACAGTTATCTCTAATACAATAATAAAAAATATCAATATAGATATATTTTTCAAAAGAGTAACAACAACCATTTTCAAAATCCCACAACCATTTTCTTCTCATCTCTTACAAAATCAACATCATTTTTCATTGTTTTCCAACACAAGCTAAAACCCATAGTTTTAGAACAAAACCTCATTTCTTTCAAAATCACTTTGAGTAAAGAAAAGCCACCATGTCAACATATCTTTATCACCAATACAAAATCATAACCTTGTTCAAGAACTCATTTGAAAAATCTCTCTTTTTCATGTCAAATCCAAACTCCCAAGTCTAATCCTAAACACCCAAATCCATAGATCTTTTAAAATAACAAATAACAAAGGTAAAAATCATACCAAATGATTACCAAATGTATATAACAAAATATGCTACTGAACTCATATTGAGTTTAGGAAATAGACCCTACCTCTTGAAGCGAAGAGGAGAACTTCGAAAAACTCAAAGTCGATGAAACCACGAAATTCTTGGATCAAAAGAAAGCCCTTGACGGACCAAGGTGAAAATTGCCTCTACATGAGTAGATCTAGAGATCTAACTGAGAAAGGTGAGTTTCTAAGAGAGAGAGAGAAAGAGAGAGAGAGAGAGAGATATTCAAAGTGTAAAGTAGAAAGAGAGAAAGAAAAAGAAAAAAGTGAATGAGAAAAGTATGTTTGAGGCCTATTTATAGTGGTAAAATAATAGCCCTAAATACAAAGAAAAGAATAAGTCAAAGCCCCAAAAGTAGAGCCCCAAAACCAAACAAAAAATTTGGAATTGTACTCATAGGTACGGGTGTGCTCGGTGTGGTTCGGAGGGTTTGAGAGTAAAATTATAAACCGAATGGCGGGTTAGCGGATTAGCGGATTGACAAATTGCGGTTTGGGCAGTTTTTGGTGAATTGGCGAATTAAAGAATATTTTAGCTAATTATCATACATTTGCATAATATATAACACTAATTTGTATAATATTTTTTAGATATATAACACAAAATAATTTTACATAATATGTTTCATATATATAACCACTAATTTGTAATAAATTTCATATCTTAAATATCTCTCACACTCATTTTTACATTGATATTTCATTGAAAATTAAAAAATTTATATGTATTAACTCTAGCGGAACGGAGCGGTTCGGTTGGCGGATTATAAATTTTAAAATTTAAACTGCGGTTAGCGGTTAGAGCGGTGCGGATTGATATGGATCGGTGCGGTTTTAGCAGATTGGACGATATTTTACATAGCCCTACTCACAGGGGTCAACCCTTCAGACAGAGGTGTCGACCCTTAGGAAGAAAAGCTGAGACACCAATGTGTGTAGAGGACAAGGGTCGACCCTTGGAACCAGTGGTGTCGACCCTAAAATGCAGAATGTAACCTAGAACAACACAACAAAGGTCGACCCTCAGAACCATGGTGTTAACCCTACCAACCAGCAGAGACACTAAAAGTAAGGCAACAAGGTGGTGTTGACCCCCGGGAAGGTTAGTGTCAACCCCAAAACAAAATTTTCAAGTTTTCAAAGAACTTTTCAACGTAAACAAGTGTGAACGAACAATCCTAACAAGTTTAAATCGAATTGTACTCTTCCAAAACCAAAATATAATAACTCCAAAGACTCCCAAAATGAAAATAAAGGAACTAAATACACTCTCCAATAGTTTAAAGGACACAAGTGCTACAAGGAAAGTGAGTTATTTCACTTATATAAAGTGAATCTTATACTCTCATTGAATATTATAGTGTTGTGAGTCAAGACAGTTTAAATTTTAAAATAAATACTCTAATTAGTCTATGATTATTTTATAATCCCACATTGGGAAAAGAAAGAAAAAGTGAGTTATTTCACTTATATAAAGTGAATCTCATACTCCAATTTAATATTATAGTATTGTGCATGTTTTAATTCATGATAGTTTAAATTTTAAAATAAAATTTGAAAGTTTTAATTAATTAATTATTGTATAAGTTGGTTGGTTTTTTCACCTAGCCAATTAGGCTGAATCATTTTTTGTTTTACTGATTTGTTGGTTTAATCACGATGTCAGTGGTTTTATCAAAATATATTTTTTAGATTTGTTTAATTTGAAATAAACTAAAAATTGATCTGATTAAAGATTAAACGGCTAAGGGTTTGTTTGGCTTCAACTTTTTGGATAAAAAAGCACAAAAGACAAATAAGCTAAATAAGCCAATAAGAAAAAATGTCACATTTAAATTATAATCATTTCACTTTTTCTCTCACAAAAGGAAAAAAAAAAAAAAAAAAAAACAAAACCAAACAAACTTTTCCTAGGCTAAAAATAGCCAAAAAGGCTACTAAAAAAGCTTATTGCCAAACGACGACTAAAATTGTTTGGTTAGAAATAAACTTTCTACCCAAACAATTGTTAACTTTTATTTTATAATCTCACATTAAGAAAGGAAGGAAAAAGTGAGTTGTTTCACTTACATAAAGTAAACCTATGCTCTCATTTATTATTGTAGTGTTGTGCATGTTTCAGTTGAAGACAGTTTAAATTTTAAAATAAAATAAAATTTTAAAGTTTTAATTCATTAATTTTTGTGTAAGTTGGTTAGTCTTTTAACCAATTTTAACAATTTTCTATACACAATTTTATTTCTAAAATCTTATGTTTAAGTTTTATGACAAATTTGAATATAGAATAAACTAAAACTAAAAAATTTATAAAATGAAATTTATTTTTATTTTATCATAAATATATATATTTTTAATTTATTCTATTTTTTTTCATCTTTACCAATTAAATTATGATATCTATTTTTTATTGTGAATTTAGAATATATAATTAATGACATAACAACTGCAATATATATATTCTAATAAAATGATTAAAATTTAATTCATTCTCAAATATTTGTCTATACTTTTTAAATAAATTTTATGTTATTATTTAATTTTAGAATTATTTTTAATTATTTATTTAACCAGTGCATCACACGGGTTCATATGCTAATATATTATATAAGCAAAAAAAAAATTTCGTAAGGAGTATTGTTAGAACTCCAAAACCTCATAATAAATTTGTAGATTTACTGAATTAAAAAATAAAATAAAAAAATTAGAAAGTAGTATTGACTAATCTATTAAAGTAATAGTTTTCAAAATATTAATAATTCCATAATTTATAGTTTTGAAAAGGAAAGATAAAAAAATATTTTATATCTTTCCAACATAATCCTCTCCCACTGATTTTTATTGCCTTTAAAAAAAATTAAAATCCGCTTCTTACTATATTACTATATTATTCATACCATATATAATTACTCTCAAATTTTTAAAATTCATGATAAAAATTAGGAACCTTCAAAATTTTTTGATTTAATTACACATATTTAATTTATTTTGTACATTTTTTTTGGATTTGTTTTGTACACTCATATGTACTAATAGTTATGGCTAAATTATAAATTTTTTAATACATGTGATGGGTGTGAAAAAAAAATTATGTATGATTATAAGCACCCTTCCTATTAGCCTCCTTCATTGATTTTGTTTTTGAAAAAAAAAAAATTTATATCTCATAAGTTTAATTATTTAATTAATGGATTTTCACACTACTAAAAGACAATTCTTTTTAGTGTTTTTTTTATAATGGTGACTTCATTTAACAAATTATTAATTATTTTTAAAATATCAAAACATTTTGCGTGAAAATTTGTATTAAATAAAAATTTAATACAATTTAAATTGGAAATTATGATTTGTTTTGAGATTTCACTTCTTTGATTAAGTTCTATGCTAAAAATAAAATCTATGAACTAGTTTAATCTAATTTTAAATAATTCTTTCAGATGTAAATATAATTTAGTATTAGACATATTTTAAGAATAAACATATAATTTCTTAATTGAATTTTTAGAATATTAATAAATATGCCAAATATATATTTGTATTTTTTTTTATTTTGGTTATAAAAAACTTTACAATATTTTTACCATTTTAAAAAATAAATAAGTGGGAAATGTCATGGTTGTGTATAAACCAAAACAATTATCTAAAAATTGGATTGATATAGAGTATAATAATCAACCAAATCTAATTTTGACACTACTTTTAGTATTTGATCTAGAATTAACTGATACCTATCATAACTTAACAAATTATTAAACATAAGCTTAAATTGATTATTATTAACAGTTTTAACTAATTGACTGATCAATTTTTAAATGGAGCCCAATGTAAGACTAGAACAAGCTCCATATTTTAGGTTGACCTAGTGATATATAATTTTTTTCATACACAAATATACTTGATTATTTGTGTAAGAATTTTTAATATAAATATATATATATATATTTTAAAAAATAAATAAATATGCCAAAAATATACATAGATTTTCTTGTTTTGGTTATAAAAAATAATCATAATATATTTATTAATTTTAAAAACAAAAAAAATATGTGGGTTAAGTGATCATGAATTGCGGATGTGTGAAGATAATTCTCCAAGAATTTAATTGTCGGCATAAAAATTAATCTTAATCTAAGTTCTAAACTATCTTTAATGTTTAATGTAAATACTATCCCTTAAATTAGTTCACCCTACTCAAAACCCGAGAAATTATAATATAATTTAAATTGATTATTACCAACTATTTCTATTAATTAATCGATCAAAATTTTAAATCAAGTCCAAAGTGCGGTTAAAACAATGCCCATATTTTAGGTTGACATTGGATAGTTTTTTTACACATAAATATACTTAACTATTCATGTAATAATTTTAAATATAAATATAAAATTTTATCAAAGTTTGAATTTTTTTAATAACTATGCATAAACATGTATATGTTTCTTATTTTATTATAAAAAATATTAACATATATTTATTCACTAATTTAATAAATAAATGAGTTAAGTGATTCATGCTTAGGCATAAACTATTCTCTAATGATTAGGTTATAGCCAAATTGAGATAAATGTTGAGTCAATTAGATTATGTCACTTTTAGTGTCTAGTACAACTATAAATTCTCAAACCAAATCTTATTCTTTTGTATTTATGAATTATGGCATAGAAGAAACGATAATTTTATGCCAAAGTAGACATATTTTTGAACTTTTACAAAATAGACAATGGGTTGTTAATAAATGGACAAATATAATTTATTATATGATTATGCTATCTCTAACATAAAATAAACTATTGCAAAACTTATAAAAAAAATGCATTTATATTTCATTGTAAATATAGTTTTTGTAATTCTATTGCACTTTTTTAAACATATATTCTACCATAGTTTATTTATTTCTTATAAATAAATTTTATGTTATTATTTAATTTCAAAATTATTTTGTAATTATTTATTTAAACCCATTGTAGACGTCCCCGAACGCCCCGGGAGGGTTAAGTCCCGTTCCGTTCATATTGGGGTCACTACAGTTCAAGGACTCAAATGTCACGGTTCTTAATCTTGAACCAAAGAGTCCAAATCCGGCAAATCGATTTTGAAAACAGATTTTTTTGAAAAGAAGCGCCAAACATGGACTGCTTTGCTAGATATAGAGTCGCCACCTAAATGTTTTTTTAATGGGAAATTTAGGAAACCGTGACTCGGTGCCAAAGGTCACGTGTCCGTCATCACCAAAGTTGCCTCGGCTCGGGAACTTGGGTACGATTGGGGAAGGTCACTTCGTGAGCACCCCCACTCGCCCGGTGAAAGACCGGCCTCTACTAACCATGATATCTGATTTTGAAAACATTGTGCGTTCTTATTCCGGTTATTGGCCTAGGTTACTATGTGATGCGCACAGCATACAAGTATAGACTGAGTCGTCTGAATTGGAACAAAACACTTCATGTTTGTTTGTGAAAATGGTTTGCTACTCGCAAGTAGGCTTAAAATGCGGATTTTGCCACCCTCGGGTGGGCTTAGAAAACATGATTTTGCCACTGTCTAGTGGGCTTAAAACAAACATTTGATGAATTATTCCAATCTAAATAACCCAACCTCTACCCACAGGCATTCAAGGCAGTTATATCACATAAGCAGTTAGCCTCATGGTAAGCATGCTATTCATGGCAACACTCACACGCATGCATGGGTGCTAAAGCATAAAAACTCACCGAGTACTCCAAGCCAAAACAGAAGCTCATTAGAAATCCATGCATGATCCTAGATATACAGAAATGCCTAATGCAACACATGCAAAGATGCAAACTATAGCAGGCTCGGCTATTCTAAACGTGGCATATGGAATGCTACAGCTAACATGTATTCAACTTG
Source organism: Camellia lanceoleosa (assembly GCA_025200525.1). Classification (NCBI taxonomy): domain Eukaryota; kingdom Viridiplantae; phylum Streptophyta; class Magnoliopsida; order Ericales; family Theaceae; genus Camellia; species Camellia lanceoleosa. The sequence continues at coordinate 543,647 of JANUSC010000068.1, forward strand.
GAATTGAAATACAAATGCAGTTAGCATGATGCGCCGAGCCCGGTGTGTGCAAGACAGATGAATGAATGCAAACATGCTATCATACTGTATGCTAATTGAAACATGCCCTAATCTAACCATCATAAGCAGGTAAATAAAAGGGAAGAAAGACGTGGGGTTGGAAGACATACATCACACTCACTCACACTTATTACAATTATGCCATCGCGCAGAGGGTCCAAATAAATATACAGTCCCGAATAAAAGAATAGTACAGTTCAAATAATACAGTCCAAATAATGTACAAATTCCTAATTAATTAACAAATTAACTAAGAAAGCTGTAAAACTGGCATGCAAGCCAGGGACTGCCTTGATTCCATTCCGGATGATGAATGATGCATGCCCGGGTTGCCTTTGCGCGGAAATCCATGACGATGCCCCAATTAGCCTCTGTTTGCACCTCGTTTGAAATGCGTACAAACTTTGAAAAGTTGCTAATTCTTCATTTTGTCACGCAACAGAGAGCGTGAAAGGGGCATAGAAATGTATTTTCACAAATGTATGCATGCCTCGATCCTCGTACACCAATCACGATATCGATGCATGATGGCCGAGGAGTCGAATTGCACAACTCAATATGAAATGAATGCATATGAAAATACAACAAAACCTAACTCCATCATGGATAATCCGGAGTGTCGGATCGGGGAATTGAGACACGCCCGTCACCGAGTACGTAACGCATTCGCTCGTTTCGTGCCTGCTAACTCCTATCCCGAACACGATGCAATATGCATGATATGCATGAAATGCAACTAAGATACAACCTAACATGCGAAAGGCTATGAAATGGCATACACGATGCACGAGGAAACATGGCATACACAATGCGCTAATATACGGCCTAGCATACGCAATGCTATGGAATGAAATGGCATACACAATGCAATAATGGGCTTACACCAACACAAGTGGACCTCGGCCACACTCACATGGGAGGCCATCAGATGAAAATGAGACAACTTGAAGTGCGTGCACGCGTGCACGCAAACCGAGAACCGACCCTCAGGCACCGAAATGCCACTCTAATGAGACATGGCAAAGACATGGAATACGGTATGCAAACATGCAAAAAACAGTAGCAAAAGGAGGGGCAAAACAGCCCTGAAACAAGGCGAAACGACACCCGATGCAAGGAATCACTCCCGAAATGCAAAACTAGGTACATGAAATGGCTTACAGCTATACAAAGAATGCATAATTAGGACATGAAGTGTAAAATCAGAAGCAATGCAGCCCTGAGACAAGAATTTTTACAGTACAAAGCGTGGCAAGACAGTGAGCACACATGGGACTAAATTAGCATGCAAAAATGGGCCCGCAAGAGGAGTGATGAAGCAACTCACAGCTGCTGGCCCCAAATAGGAAAGGGGCCTTCTACAACATTGAAGAGGGGCCAAAAATATGATGTTTTTCAGTAGATGAAAATCCCCAAAAACAGATACAAGTATGGAAAAAAATTCATGCAAGAAATGGGCCAACGAAGGGGCAAAGAAGTAACTGATATATGGGGGTCTCAAAAAAGTGAGGGACCTTCAACAATGTTTAAGAGGGTCCCAAAATATGGCATTTTACAGTAGATGATCAAGCCCAAATCAGTATAAAAACATGCTCAAAATACAATGCAAGATTAAGGCCTCGAGAGGGCTATAACATGAAGTACAAGAAGGATATTCAAACAGCCATGGACCCTTGATGAAACATGTAGAGGGGATCAAAATAGGGCCATTTTAAGTTCTGACCAAGGTCCAAAAACAGAAGCTCAATAAGCTAATAAATCATGCAAAGATAGGGACCAAAGAGGGGTACAATGGCAAGTGAGACATGGAGGTCCCCAACAGTATTGAGCCCTTCTTAAATGTTAAAGATGAGATCAAAATAGGCCTATTTACAGTTTATATCAGGCTCCAAAACAGATCACACATAAGCCAAAAATACTATGCAAAATAATGGCATTCAAGGGGATATTGAAGCAAGTGCAACATGGGGGTCCCAAACAGTGTTGAGCCCTTAATAAAACAAGAAAATGAGCTCAAAAAAATGACCTTTTCAGTTTTTGTCGGAGCTCAAAACAGCAAGCAAAGAGGGTTAAGAAATGGGGCAAGAATGAGCTCAAAAAAGGGAGAGATGAACTTACCCTTGTAGACCAATCCTTGGCTCCCTTTTGGCTTGAGAAATGCTGCCTCCTAGCCTCTGAAAAACTCCCCAAGCTGCTGGAAATGGAGTAGTGGTGGTGGTGCTAGGTGGTAATGAAGAAAGGGTGTAGAACTTGGAAGATTTTTCAGGGTTTGGAAGAGAGGGAGAGGGAGATGTGTATGCAAAGCTCTTAGGGATTTTTTTGTAACCCTCAAAACAGGTTTTTGCAGCTGGTTATCTAGACAAATGAGAGGGAGAAAAGGAGGGAAAAAGGGGAGGGAAATTGCATCAAGTTTCCCTAAAAAAAAGTTCCTTCCGGATACAGGTTTTGGAGGGAAAAACAATGCACAGCTGTAATATACTCACCCTGAGGAAGCTGGCCGCCCAACTATTGGAGCTGCAGGTGGCCGGCCGGCCACCCCCCATGGCCGGCTGGCCAAGGGTCAAAAAGGTCAAAATGAATTTCTGGCCGGCCACCACAAATTGGTGTCCTCCCAGGTGCCCTCAACACAACCCTGTGGTTCAAAACTGGCAACTGTAAAACAGGAGAAAGAACAAGCCACTTTTCAAAGAGGTTCAAAAGGTTCAAGTAGAATTAATGGCCGGCCATATAATATTTGTGTCCTCCCAGGTGTCTACAACACAAATATGGGGGTTAGGATTGAAGAAAGTGACCCTAAGGTGGTCAACATTGGCTTGGAAGTGAGAAAAACGGGCGTCGGAGGGCGTCGGAGGAATATAACTGGCTGCTAAAACAATTGCTGGCCTCCCACCCTTCTGTGACCTTCCCGGTGATGAAATAGAGGTTCCTGCCAAAAATGAACGAGAACCGATGCAAAATGAATGTTCAAGGGCAAGAACGCGCAGTTCGGGGCCCCGAAAACTGCCTGTCAGGCACCGGGAGTGGTATTCGACCATGAAGTTGGTCTCTCAGACCACAGTGTCCCTTGAAAGGGAGTAAATAGGATGCATGCCAGAAACCGGAGCAAACGGAGGTAGTTAGGTGGTCCCGAACCGAGGCACACGGCCTGACAGCTCCAAAAACCGGGAACCGGGCTCCGAAATGGGCAAAATGGCCTACGGCCACGAAATGTAGCTCACGGCCACTGAGAGATGATCTACGAGACCTCTCCCTCCCCTCAGGAAGAGAAAAAAGAGAAAACCGAGTCTAGTTCACAAACCGAGGCAAGGCACAGAAGAGGGTTCGGAAGTCCGGAGGTAAGGCTCACGGCCGAGACTCTGAGACTTCTGAACGAGCACAATATGCAACACCACCAAGCGCTCAATCGGTGACGTCTGAGTCTTAAGGTCAGTCAAAAATGGGGTGTCTACAGTTGCCCCTCTTTGACAGAACTTGGAAGTCAAGAAGTGACGGGAGTGAATGTCAAAGCCCAGAGACGACCCATTTTTGACAAGGCCGAAGACTGAGACAATCATACGAGATACACAGAGATATGCCCGCAGGCCAGGGGGCAAAATGCAAAGCGATATACACAGAGCCAGATGTAACTCAATGATCATACAAGTGCAGCAAGCTGTAATGAAGCAAGTATTCGCAAATAGATGCAATAGTTTTAAGCAAGAATGCAAAGCAACAACTACATTTCATGTAGTTAAGAATGCGGAGAATTGTCCAATTCTCGTCGCGTCTCACACGGAGAAGATACGATACCTGTGCGATTCGTCTGGTCGCACCAGCTTCAAATGAACCGTACATACAATATCGTGCCTGCAAAAGAAAGAAACTCAACAAGCACAACATATCTAACAACATATATTCAATATGATACCGAAAGTTTGACAAAAGCGGTGTCGGTGGGTGAATGCATCGCAGTGCGAGAAAGGAACATGCGTGACAACGCAAGCTTAAACACAGAGGCATGGCAATATCAAGAAAACGTGCATAACAATGCAAGTATGTTCATGAGAATGCAAGTTATGTGCATGATAATGCAAAACGAGCATAAATTAAGGTGCATGTTTGCTACGAAACAACGAGCAAGGAAATGCGCGTTTCGGCGAAGGCGACTCGATCGTGGCCTCTAGTTCACTTCCCGGAGGGGTTACGACACGTTCAAAAGGATACATCTTGATCTTGATGAGTAATGATGAGCCACATATCAGAAGTTGAAGCTGAAGTTCCGGCGGAGCGGTTTCGCGACAGGATGTGCACTTTTCTTGAACTTTTTCAGGTCTCGGGAGCTCCAATCTTCCTCAAAATTTGCAGAGAGCTTGGGACCCACCTAGGGATCACCACCGGCCAATTTTATTCCCCATTGGAGGCCACCGGCCAGTTTTCAAAAAGAGAATGGCCGGTCAGCCAGAAAAGGTGGTCGGCCGGCCACCTGCCCAAATCCGCGGGCAATTTTGTCTTTTCACCCTCTTTTCTTTATATTCACTCACCCAAACACTTTGAGCTCATAACATTGGTTCTGAAATATTCTCCTCTAGCTTCCCAAACCATTTTCTCCCTTAGATCTGTGCTCTATACGCGTTTTCCAACCCCCCACGCAAGTTGTTTTTGCGAAAACATTCAGTTTTAAGCACTTTGAACCGATTAAATTTGGATTTCGGGGCTTCTTTTCTCATTTTCGCCACTTGAGGTAAGTTTGTCTCAATATTTGGAAGATTTTCTCGGGGGTTGACTTTTGTTGACTTTTTCATTTCCCGAGAGTTGACTTTTGTTGACTTTTTTCAATTTTGGTTCATTTTTGCTTCTTTTTGCAGATCTTCTGAAATGGCCGGTCGTTTTCCTCACGGCGGAGGTCCTCCGGGTGCCGGGGATGATTTTGATGTCATGACTCTACCTCTGAGGGTTCGATCCTTCATTCCCGAGAGATACGCCTCACGCAAGACACATTCTTCCATGCCGCCATTATTTCACCGACTTTTACCGATCGAGCACCTGAGATCTCGTCATGGAGGTGAGTATCACCTCTCCCACGAGGCACGAGAGGTATTTACTTCATTTTTTACCTTTTCTGTAACATATTCTGCATTTTTCATGCACTTCGTGTCTTTGCCATGTTTGTCTGCTCATTTTGAGTAAGCAGCTTATTTAGAATGTTTAGTTCATGACATAGCATCCTTTTTGCATTCTGAACACACAGTTCAATCACTTGAATTTCTGAACACTGGGCCCATAAATTGAGTGCAGATGCACGGCACACACTGGTAGGGAATTGAACACACGGCCCAATACTTGAATTCTGAGATGAATACACAGCCCATTCTTTGATGTTGAACACACAGTTCATCATTGAGGTGGACACACGGCACACACTGATTGAGAGTAGAACACGCAGCCCAAACATTTGAGATGAACACGCAACCCATTCTTTGATGTCGAATACACAGTTCATCGTTGAGGTGGACACACGGCACACACTGATCGAGAATTGAACACGCAGCCCAAACATTTGAGATGAACACGCAGCCCATTCTTTGATGTCGAACACACAGTTCATCGTTGAGGTGGACACACGGCACACACTGATTTAGAGTAGAACACACAGCCCAAACATTGAAGGTGAACACGCAGCACACATTGATTGAGAGTAGAACACGCAGCCCTAACTCGGATTTTCTGAACACACAACCCATAAATTGAAGGTGAACACGCAGCACACACTGATTGAGAGTAGAACACGCAGCCCTAACTCGGATTTTCTGAACACACAGCCCAAATTGAAGGTGAACACGCAGCACACACTGATTGAGAGTCGAACACACAGCCCTAACTCGGATTTTCTGAACACACAGCCCAAATTGAAGGTGAACACGCAGCACACACTGATTGAGAGTTGAACACGCAGCCCACTTATTTTACTTTGCACGCAGCCTAAGTTGAAGGTGAACACACAACACACACTGACAGAGTTTTGAACACACAGCCCAAACATTAATTTTCTGAACACACAGCTCGAATTTGAAGGTGAACACGCAGCACACACTGATTGAGAGTTGAACACGCAGCCCACTTATTTTACTTCGCACACAGTCTAAGTTGAAGGTGAACACACAGCACACACTGATTGAGAGTTGAACACGCAGCCCACTTATTTTACTTCGCACGCAGCCTAAGTTGAAGGTGAACACACAGCACACACTGACAGAGTTTTGAACACACAGCCCAAACATTAATTTTCTGAACACACAGCTCGAATTTGAAGGTGAACACACAGCCCACACTGATTGAGAGTAGAACACGCAGTTTGCTTACTTTACTTCGCACGCAGCCTATTTACTTGCACACAGCTTGTTCATTTCATTTGCACACATCTTATTCATTTCATTTGCACACAGCTCATTCATTTCATTTGCGCACAGCTCATTGATTTCATACTGACGCATGTATTCATTCTGAATGTAGGTTGGTTCTCGCACTGTGCGGGGATATGGCTCCACCGCTGCTAGAGATTGGTATGCTGAGCTCCCAGAGGCTGTCCGGGATTTAGTAGATTTGGCAGGGTTCGGGGCCTTCTGCGTTGGGTTATCGCGTTGTCCTGCCAGGAGGACACTGATGGCAGCTTTGGTGGAGAGATGGTGGGACACCACCAACTCCTTTCATTTTTTCACCATTGGGGATTTGACTATGACCCCGCTGGATTTTGCTGTATTGACTGGCCTGGACATAGCAGGTTGGCCCATTCCTTACGACGAGGACATGGGCGAATGGGAGGCCGCTTGGATACATTTGCTGGGGGCCCGCCCGCCTGTTGACAGAGCTTCAGGGAGAGTCCGATACACCTGGTTCTCTTCCCATTTTCGGAGAGAGGGGATGGAGCCCGGGACTCCTGAGGAGGCAGAGTAGTATGCCCGTGGTTTTCTTATGTTCCTCTTCGACTACTGCTCACGATATAGGGAACACGGTTTCAGACTGTTGAGCGCTCTGGTGGACCTGTCACAGGTCGGACGGTATGACTGGGGTGGCGCCGGCCTAGCTACCCTTTACTGCTACATGAACGCGACCTCCCGCGGGCAGGGAGACTTACTTGGCGGTTATTGGAGAGCCTGGGAGGTACTTTCTGCCCTCTTGATTTACATTTCTACTCCTCATTACTTGTACATTGCACACACAACGCACTTTACACTCTGTATCTTGCCCTCAGTACTTTGTATTTACATTCTCGTGACCGCTTTCTTGCTTATGGGTCTACGATATTTCCCGACGTTAGCCCCAGAGTTGGTGGTGGCAGGCCCTCATGACCTCAGACTCATCGGGTATTCGAGGGCCAAGACCGAGACCCCGAGAGACTCTTTTTTATCTACGACAGTATTTTAACACTGTGCGGACGACGGAGGTATTTCAGAACTCTCAGTCCCTTCCGTTTTCATCTTTGATTTGCCCCGTATATTCCCGATTTCTGATTGGTTTATGCCCTGGTTACCCGCAGAATACATGGTAGCCTTGGACGCTCTTGGGTGATGGTCTTCGATTTCAGTATGCCGGAGGATCGGGCACCTCCCAGTACAGGATCCTGCTCGAAGGACCGGTTGGTAGAGCATGGTTTCTGGGGGAACGCTTTTTGCGTCAGGTATGGGGATACACTTCAGACCCTCCCAAAGACTTCGTTAGTATGCGGATCACGATAGGCTCTCTTCCCAGGATGTTGTTAGTGCTATGTTGGGCACTGATGCTTTACTACATCTTGAAGAGGGGGACTATGCCACTTATCGCCATGTATATCTGATGCCTCCCTTGACGGGAGTGCGTACTCCGTCACTGAGGCCTGCTGGTGTGCCGTCTTCGAGTTAGGCTCGTGCTATAGATATCCCTTCCTCCAGCAGGGCTGGTATGTCTAGAGGTGGGGGTGGGTCGGTTCCCCCGATCCCTCCGACTCTTCATCATCCTGGGTGGCCAGACATGCCAACCGAGTTGACGAGTTGGCGATTTGGGACTCCTTACCAGGTCTCGCTGGAGCCTCCTCTTCCTGACCATAGATATGTCAGGGATCCTGATTCACCACCGGTATGCTTTACAGTTTTGGTTTATCAGTCGGATACTTGGACATTCATTCCTTTACTGATGGTTTTGCATTTGTATCTGCAACCTCCTGTTGAGTATGTAGATGAGATGCTTGGAGTGATGGCCACATTTGAGGGCATGATCCTGCGGAGGGAGGCATAGCTGGCCATTATGGGTGTGCAGGTACTGTTCATTTTTCTTGCATTTATCATATTTCTGATGACACGCTGGTTTTGAACATTCTACTGCATTGATAGGCTGTTTGTGTAGAACATATCTGACACACACCCCACTCACATACTGTACTTGCATCTGATTTTCATATTTGAACTGATGTATTGAACTCTTCACTTTCAGATGCCTCCTGTATGCTCGCCACGGCCGGCCACCCGCCTTCTCAGGAGGTCGATCGTCTGGACCTTTTTCGAGGCCGGGCCATCCGGGGCCCTTTCGAGGAGCTGGGCCATCCAGGCCTTTCCGAGGAGCTCGGGGAGGGTCCTCTCGCAGGCGCAGGGCACATATTATAGAGGCGGAGCCTGATGAGGATGAGGAGGAGGAGGCCGCAGACCGTCAGTCGGAGACATCCGCTGAGGAGGGGGATTCCGATCTTGGTTCCGGGAGTGGAGGCGAGGCTGAGGGGGATCCTGAGGATGACAGCTCCGACCCGGATGGTGATGGTGGTGCAGAGGTTGTCTCGCAGAAGAGGATGAGGAGGGCCCCTCATTCCCGCTCCCGAGGATATTGATGCTGCTGTTTCCTGCTTTATTTTCCTTTTTGCTAGTAGTTTGTAGCACTTTGCATATTGTTAGGCAGTTTTATTTTCTGTAAAACTTGTACCTTTATTTGTAAAAGGAAATATGATGGGGTGAAACAGCTTTTGAAAAAGTGTTGTATTTTTATGCTCTCAGCATCGCATCGCATCATTTTGCACGAAAATGGGATTGAATGGAAATGTGCACTGTATATTTACCGGGTCAGGTAATGAACCGATGCAACAAACCAAACAACTCGACTCACTAAGAAATAACAGAATCTTAGCAAGTTTATAACTCGATAAGCAAAATACAACAATGTTAACGACTCGATAAATAAGACTTAACAAAATTGCACAAACGAAGAGTAACAACTCAAAATACAAAATACGACAGCTCGACAAAACTTACAACTCGATAAACAAAATGACAACTCGATAAGCAAAAATTACAACTTGATAAACAAAATAAAGCGTACTTCGGACGATCTGGGCAGCGGAATGCATCCGAAACAGAGGGAAATGGACGTCTTCGATACATCCGATGCTTGGAAATGTCTGGAACTTTCCTCTGGAGGGCAAAACAGGACCAAAGGCATACATTGGAGCATGGCCGGCCACTTTTTGGAGCCGGCCGACCAGTTTTTTGTGTTTGGGGAAAGAAATATGGCCGGCCAGCTAGAAAAGGTGACCGGCCGGCCACTTATTCCAGCAGCCGTCAAATTTTGACACGTGTCCCCTAAATAGTGTCCCATCCTCTATAAAAGCTCCAACCTTGGGACTCATTCATTTCATCACTGCTTTGCACAAAAAAATGGAGGCATTTCTCATAAAAAATCTCACATCTTGGATCTCTTCTCTAGATGGCTCGGAAAAGTTGAACTTCCGGGGTTTCAGCTTGAATGCACTATTCACGCTGGGCCGGACTCCACTGCACCTTCCTTTCCTCCATGCCGCAGCGAAATTTTGGAACTCGGTAACGCATGTCTTCAGCTTCGGAGGGCAAGAGGTGTGTCCCACTTTTGAAGATTTTCAGGTTTTGATGGAGTCTGAACGTTCAGAAGAGATCTTGCCTCAGTCTCATTTTGGCCACGCCCAAGCTTTAGGGCGGATGTGTGGACTCACCGCGCATGACGTTCGATCTCTGACCTCTAATGGGGAGCTGGATATCCTTGGTTTGATTAATCGTTTTTCCAAAGGTTTGTGACCGCGACCATCATTGGCAAGGTTTCTGACAACATGCCCTCTGCTTGTGCATGCTATCTCATTTTCTGTTTGTCTCGGGCTCCGGAGGAGCTAGCATCCGTTTGATTGAAGTCGCTCAAGGCTTGAAGGAAGGAAAGAGCTGTATTGCTATGGCATTGGCCGAAACACTGATGGGCTTGGATGCTTTCTATCGCCGGGAGACGACTAGATTCGCAGGGAGTCCACTACTGCTGCATGTAATGCTTCCCACCCAAGCTCACATATGTATTTGCTCACGTCGCTCGACCCTCAGGCTCAGTTTTCTCACAAAACCCTCATATTACTTTTCTCTCATCGCACATCTTTCTATTCTTTATTCTCTTATTTTTCATCCCTCCCCAGATATGGTTGATGGATAAATTGCAAGTTGTGGACTCTTGCCCTGCTTACTCAGCCCGCGGCTATTTCTTTCGACAACGCCTAGTCGACGCCCTGGATGAGGGATGGTGGTTTGAATGGATGTGCAATTTGTCGGCTGATCGCATTGCTTGGCGCTGTCCTTGGCTTAATCTTCCGGCGATGAGCTATAGCATGTTCCGGGACACTGGGATCCGGTTAATTGGCCTGACCCATTGTGTATTTTATTTCCCATTCCGTATCCTGCGCCAGTTTGGTCATGATCAGACTTGCCCTCCGGAGGGGATTGAGTACCTGGTCGCTTTCCCGGTCCGAGGTGCACACCTTGCCCGACATACTACGGCCTGGAGGACTAGAGAGCTCCTACCCCCTGCCCCTATTTTTAGTTGCACTTTATCTGACGAGTGTTGGGATTGGCTCAATGAGAAGGCACAGATTGGGCCTAGCTTGGCATCAGAGGCTTCGACTAGCTCTGGGAGGGGGCGCAGGGACACCTGACTTGACTATGCCCCAGATTTATTGTTTTATTAGTACTTTCAAGTTTTCATTATGAGCGTAATAAAAAGCAACTTCAATTGTATGCAAGAGCAGGAGAACTCTGTTTTGAAATCAATGAAATTGAAGGTTGTGGTACTGAAAATTTTCCACTTTGGTCCAAAAATGGTCTTAGTTGTGAAAAGATTAATTTGAACAAAGCCAACTTTTATTAAAATTTTTCAAAACTATTTTCGATATGGATCAGAACTGGACATGCCTGAGATCTGTCACTGGGATGCACAACCCTGGATCCTAGCAACTGGAAAGTTGCCCCTAGTCTGAATGGTACGGCAGCACTGTATGGCAACGGAAAGTTGCCCCTAGTCTGAATAGCACTATACCAGAGATCACGATGAACGCTGATGGACAAAGATGACTGAGATGATCAATATGGACAAAGTTGATCGGGGAGAAGATTGTGGCTAAACTTCAGAATGAAGCTGCCTACGTATCCCAATGATGGAAATCAAGCCTTACGTAGTTCAGGCTCAGGTTCGCTTGGGTATTTTTACTCTCTTTTTACGCTCTAACTTTTGCCAAGGCCGCCCTTTGCGGGTTTTCAACCTTGCGAGCTCAGTTTTTATAATTTCAAATTTTTTGTGCTCTGAGTTTTGCCTAGGTCGCCCTTTCGGGTTTTCGGCCTAGCGAGCCTCTCATGGGTAATATTTCTTCAACTTGTCCATGTTGATTGGTTGGGAAAACTCTAAGCCATCTAGATCCATCAGAACCACAGCTCCACCTAACCAGATTGAGTTGATGATGTAGGGACCAGTCTAATTGGGTCTGAACTTGCCCCTTGGGTCGTGGACGGGAGCTCGGTTGTCTTTGAGTACCAAATCTCCTTCCTTTAAATTCCTGGACTTAACCGTCTTGTTGAAAGCCCGGCCGATTCTGCGTTGATAACCTTGGACATGGTACAGCGCTTTCAATCTTCTTTCATCGAAAAGCATAAGTTCCTCAAATCGACTCTGCTGCCAATTTGCCTTGGCTATTTGACACTTGGCCAATACTCGTAATGACGGAACCTCAATCTCAATAGGTAGAACGGCCTCTATCCCATAAACCAATGAGTACGGAGTCGCCCCAGTAGAAGTTCTGATTGAAGTCCGGTAGCCCCACAAAGCAAACGACAGCTTATCTGGCCAGTCCCGGTAGGTTTCCACCATCTTCTGCAATATGCGCTTGATATTCTTGTTGGCGGCCTCAACCGCTCCATTGGTTTGCGGCCGATAGGTAGATGACTTATGAAAAGCCACGTTGTATTTTTCCAACAAGTCTATCACTTCCTTCTTGAAGTGGGAACCATTGTTTGAAATTATTTCGTTTGGGACCCCGTAGCGACAAATGATGTTGTTTCTGATAAATTTTGCGACGTGCGAAGCCTTCAACACCGCATAAGATTGGGCCTCAACCCACTTTGTGAAATAATCTATCGCTACCAAGATGAACTCATGCCCATTTGACCCCTTCGGCATAACAACTCCGATTACATCAATTCCCCAGACTGAAAATGGCCATGGCGAAGTCATGTTGTACAGCTTTGACGGCGGAATGTTCATGCGATTTGCATGAATATGACATTTGTGGCATCGTCGGACGAAACCAATACAATCCTCCTCCATGGTGGACCAGTAATAACCCTGTCTGAGGATCTTCCGTGCCAACATTACCCCATTCATGTGCGCACCACATTCTCCCCTGTGGATGGCTTCCATCAGACGCTTTGACTCTTCGGCATCAACGCACAGTTTATGCATTCCCAAATGACCCCTTTTATACAGTTTACCCTCGCAGATGATGAACTGAACTGCCATTCTCCTGATTGCCCTTTTGTCTTTGGCATTTACCCCTGGCGGGTATGCTTCTTTCTCCAAGAAGTTCCAGATGTCGTAATACCAGGGGTTTTAGTCCTGAACTTCATCTATAGCGACAATCGACTCGTAGGCAGGTGCAAATTTCTGGTTGATGATGACTGGACGCATCCGGACTCCACACGGGATGTCTATCATAGAAGATAGAGTTGCTAAAGAATCTGCGAACCTGTTGTTCTCTCTTAGTAGATGAGTAAAACTTAGCTTCTCAAACCGAGGAATCAGCAAATCCAAGGTCTGGTGATACATCATCATCTTTTCCTCTTTTACTTTCCAGTCTCCTTTAGCTTGAGACACAACAAGGTACGAGTCCCCAATGACGTCCAACAGTCTTGCCCCTAGTTCCAGGGCTGCTTCTAGACCAGCAATGCACGCCTCGTATTCTGCTTCGTTGTTTGAGACTTTGAATAAGAGTTTGAAAGCTAGAGGGATACGGGAATTGTCGGGTGCTATCAGCAACACTCCTATCCCATACCCGTATTGATTTGATGCTTCGTCAAAGTACATCGTCCAAGTTTCGTCGTCGATGTATAAAATGGCTTCATCTGGGAATAAATACTCGACTGCTTCACCCCCTTCCACTGGATGGTCGGCTAAGAACTCTGCCACTGCCCTTCCTTTGACCGACTTGCGCGCGACATACTTCAAATCAAATTCGGAGAGCAACAGCAACCAACGAGCTAGCCTACCCGTAAGTGCTGGTTTCTCGAAAAGATATTTGATGGGATCGAGACGCGAAACCAACATTACGGAGTGAGCTAACAGGTAGTGCCACAGCTTTCTGGTAGCCCATACCAAAGCTAAGTAAGCCTTTTCCAGTGGGGTGTAGCGGGTTTCGTACTCCAGCATCTTCTTGCTGAGATAGTAGATGGCTCTCTCCACCTTGTTTTCTGATTCTTGTGCAAGCATGCAGCCCATTGTAGTTTCAGTTACTGACAGATACAAAATCAACGGTTTCCCTGGTTCTGGCGGTGACAACATGGGTGGGTTCTGTAGATATTCTTTAATCTGTTCAAAAGCAGCTTGACATCGGCCGTCCCATTGAAATTTCTTGCCTTTCTTCAGGAGACCAAAAAGTGGTTCACAAGTCAAGGTTAATTTTGAGATAAACCGTCTTATGAATTGCACTTTACCTAGAAAGCCTCGCACCTCCTTTTCAGTCCTTGGTGGGGGCATTTCTAGGATGGCCTTGATTTTGGAAGGGTCAACCTCGATGCCTCTTTGTGTAATTAGAAACCCCAGCATTTTTCCCGCTGTAACACCAAATGTACATTTTTGAGGGTTCAGCCGCAACCGGAATTCCCTGATCCTTTGGAAAAACTTATGCAAGGCGGTGTAGTGGCCCTCTCTTTCCTTGGACTTGACAATCATGTTGTCCACATACACCTCAACCTCTTTGTGGATCATATCATGTAGTATTGTGGTTGCGGCCTATTGATAAGTAGCTCCAGCGTTCTTCAACCCAAACGACATGACTCTATAGCAGTATGTCCCTACGGGTGGTAAATGCGCATTTTTCCTCGCCTTCTGGTGCCATTACTATCTGGTTGTAGCCTGAGAAGCCATCCATAAATGAAAGCAATGCGTGTCCTGCTGTGAAATTCACCAACTCATCAATATGCGGTAAGGGAAAGTCATCATTCGGACTAGCTCTGTTCAAATCCCTAAAGTCCACGCATACTCGGATCCTGTCATCCTTCTTCGGCACCGGAACAATGTTGGTCAACCAAGTCGGATATTCAGACACCAACAGGAAGCCTACGTCGATTTGCTTGGTGACCTCTTCCTTAATTTTGAGAGCCTAGTCCGGGCGGATCCTCCTGAGTTTCTGCTTGACAGGTCGGGCCTCGGGGTCAAGGGGGATCCGATGCTGTACAATCTTAAGATCGATTCCAGGCATGTCTTCGTAGGACCACGCGAAAACATCTTTGAAATCTTTTAATAAAGCGACTAAGCGCTCGCGTTCCTCCAAAGACAACGTGGACCGGATCTGGACCAGCCGTGGGTCCTCCTCAGTACCAATGTTCACGGTAGTGATTTCGTCCACTAGGGGTTTAACAAATCTTTCCTGCTCTTACTCAATTAATCGTTGCAAAACCGGAGGAACTTTGTCCTCGTCGTTTTCAAAATTTTGAAAGTCTGAATTAATGCAATAAATTAAGGGCACAGAAAAGTACTCGGAAACCACATTCACCTCATTCTCATTAAGTTCATCCAAATCGTCTGATTCATTTACAACAGACTCAAATGAAAAGGAAAAAGACGACCTAGACAGGACTGTGGCATTGGGTTAACATCTCCAGGAGTACCAGACTCAGACTCAATCGAGCTGGAATGAGAGAGGGTGCGATAGATGCATCCAAGATAGTTGCTGGTTGGCTCGCAGCCGTTTCATCCCCAATCATGGAAACCGCGAAGTTATCCCCCAAGCACTTATGGTCGATCGGAGGATCAGAGAGTAGACATGCTAGCGCTACTCCCGTTTCAAATTTCAGGCCCTCAGATCCACCGCTTTACACCGCTCAACCTCACCGATGGGTCTGCTCGCTGCGGCAACGCTATCCTGGATAGTTGCAGGTCGAAGAAGATCTCGAAGCCTGGCACGCGCTTCTTCTCCGCATTTATCCACGGCTCTGGGAAGCCGCAAAATGGAAAATCCTCCCCCTCCCGGACAAAACGTCCGTTTAGGGTACCCTGAATGGGCCTATGCATTAATTCAAAAGGCTTCCCAGCCTGCTTTGCTCTGGCTCTGCCGGCCATTTCCTTTCCTTTCCTCACCCAGTCCTCTTTGGTGGGCAGATAACCCAATCCAAAGGTATGCGAGTTGTGTGGCACTTCGGCCAATGCTGCGACTCCTTTCCTGCCGCTCCTTCCTAATCCCATCCCGGGGATGTGTTGTAGCTTGTTCATGAGGTAGACGGATTGAGCACTGACGTACACACCTTCATTCACAACCATAATATTCTGCACCACTCGGACCTCAGCCAAAGTGAACCCCGATAAGAACACATTCTCCGTGCCATGCTCGATCTCTAGAACTGGTGTAGACACTTCCGGCGGCGGATGGATTGATGAATTTCCGAAGACAATAGCCACCCTCTTCCCGTGAGGGTACTTCAACATCTAGTGTAAAGTGGAAGAGACTGCTTTTACCTGGTGCAACCACGGCTGCCCCAAGAGCAAGTTGAAGGTTGCGGGAACGTCCAAGACATGAAATTCGATGTTGTGTTGTCCTGGACCAACCTGGGTCTGAATCTTGACAGTCCCCATCACTTCTCTGCTAGTATTATCGTATGCACTGATCACCTAAGTGGTTAGTATGAAGTCCGCGGGCTTCAACCGACATATATGCCGCTTCCGGGCGGACATTGATGGCGCATCCAGATCAACAAGTACCACCGGTATCCACTTGTCTCTACATTCCACGGAAACATAGAAGGGTTTGTTATGATTTATGCCCTCAGGCGGTAGCTCTTTGTCTGAAAAGGTTAATGCCGGGGAACCTCCTCCTGGAAAAACCAGCCCAATCAGTTGCTCTGGTGTAGTATCTATAGAGAGTTTGGCCTTGTCCATAGCAGATAGGACAAATTTCGGTACTCATGACGCCATAAGCAAATTCCCGATGGAGATGTCTCGCTTGTATCTTCTTCAATTGCTTGAGCACCTTCTTCTTCAACTGCTTTCTCCTTCGCTTTCAACTTCTTTGTCTTTCCCCGATGCCTCAAAGTTGGTCTAAGTGTCGGGCTTGAAATATCGCCCACTTCTTGTCATATGAGCGATCTCGTCAATATACCGTATCATCCGTTGGTTACTTCCCAATCCTCATCTCAGGTGGGAAAGACATAAGTCATCGCCTTCCTACTACATTCCGCCGGCGGACACTGCTGCTGACCGTGATGATCAGATCGCAGAAGACTTCAAATTCCCCATGCCCACAAAGATTTCGCCTCAGCACACAAAGACTCTCGACCCCAACATGGGCCTTAGTTTTTCTGATTCTTTCAGAATCCTCAAATCTCTGTTGTTCCAACTGTGTCAGTACAGCTGGTGGTTCAATACTCCCCGCATTTACAATCCCCAAGTTTTGAGCAAAATTCTTAGTGTCGACGCTCTCCGGCGGTAGATTCTGACTCTCGGCCTTTCCGGCCACCACTGATACTCTCGCCCCTGTCGGGCCTTGTTCTGGTTGATATTCTACAACGTTTGGTTGATCATCTAACCATCCGGTAACTTCTGTCGACTCCTCATATTCGAACCAGTTGATCGCTGTATCCCCTAATTCTTGGTCACTGAAGAACTGGAGGTTGGCAAGGTCCTCTCCTACAGCTGTTAGATCATCTGTTCCCTGTTCAAATCTATCCCCCTGAATCACACATAACTCTGCTTTTTCTGGCAGCCCTACACTTAACTCAGATCGGCCCACTGACTGGATGTATTCACTCGGATTATAGGCTCCTTCAGCAAGATTCCCAGACTATTCAATCTCAGACTCAACAACCTCACTTTCCTCTGAAACCTGCCCTGTCCCATCTTCGGTGGTCACCACCACTGGCTTAGATTGGGTTGTGGAGATGTCCATCATGCACAAATCAGTGCAGACAGGAAGGATCACCTCCGGCTTAGGTAGGTAGGATGGGGTGATATAGATACTAGGATCGTAAGATACGACCCCAGTTTGGATGAAGTTGATTCTGTTGGGAGGAGGGGCTTGGTTATGTGGTGGTAGAGGATTTGTCGCGACGTTGGGTTTTTCGGGAGGCGCGATCACCTGCTTGTCAATAAGATCCTGAATCTCATGACGCAATCTGTAACAACGGTCGGTGTCATGACCGTGCTATTGGTGATACGCGCAGTATTTTGCTGGGTCATGAGAGGGAGAGAGTGAATTTGGTAGTGGCCTCATCTAGGGCGCCAAATGCTTTTTCCGATCAATACCCCGAGCTTTGGACAGGCATATATAGGGGGTGAAGGTTCTTTGGCCTCCGGGTTGATATTTGGTGTTTTGGGTATTACTTCCAGATGCGCCAGAAAGGCGTGGTCATGGGTTTTGGGGAGGGGGTGGTGACCATGCTCACCTCGGCTCGCTCGCTAGTAGCCGCCGCCACTTTCAGCAGCGTTTGTTACGTTTGAAAGTCCTTCGGGGTTGCTCCCTATCCTGAGCGATCAAACCTTGTTTCATGGCATCTTTGTAACAACCCTCGTACCGATTACTGAATAACCACTGAATTATATACTGATTATTGCTAAACTGGACCGCTAATGACTGATAATTGGATTAACTGAAGTATTGGATGGACTGATTGAAATTGAAACTGAAATCGAATAAGTTTACCTATTGAATTGCATATGGTATCTGTTTGATTGATTGATTTATCTGTTTGCATTTTATGTTTAAATTGCTAATTGAAGGCCTTATCGGCGGCCGAACGGAGAACCGTTTAGTGTTTTGTAATCAGTGTAATTTTTATGAGTTAATGATATATTTATCTGAAAATTGATTAGGAATGATTAAATTAGATTAAAACGAGTTAATTACCAAGATCGACTTATTTACCACATTGCCACCCATAGTGGACATTTTGTTTATTGTTAGTATTGAGCCTTAACACTTAATCAAACTCCTCCTCAGCCATTTTTGTGAGCATAGCCGAAAATTAGAGAGAGAGGAGAGGGAGAGAATTGATTTCCTTCTTGCATTGCTTAATCTTGCTTAGAAACTTGAAGATTGGTAACATAGATTACTAAATTGAGCTTCCAAGACTTGTAATTGACACTCTAGGTAAGGAAATCATCATCTTCTTGTTGTTTTTAAGTTCCATCTTGCATGTATCATGATTATAGGGAAGTAAGTCATGAAATTGCTCATAAATGGTGAATTGGAGCTCAAATGTTACATGCATGCTTGAATTGATGCATTTTGAAGTTGAATTCATGATAAATTGTGCATGCATGTCCATGATTTTATATTAGTCCATGCTTTCAAGTTGTTTTCAAAGATTGGAGCTCATTAGAGCAAGAATTGAACCTTGAATTTGGTTAAAAACTCATGCATTGCATGTTTGCAAATTGTTCTTGAAATGGATTTGAAAATGGCTTTAATTGATCAACCCTTGGCCCTTGCATGTGCAAATTAGCTTTTGAAACTTGTTATACATTGAGTTTAAGAGTATTTTCAGAATTTGGGGCCAAGAGGTTGAGTTTTGATGGTTGAATGCTTGGTTCGAACTTGGGGAGACAACTGAAATTCCAGATGGCTTCCTCGCCGAGCGAGCCTTGTTTTGTAAGCTCGCCGAGCGAGAATCGAGCGTGGTATCGCGTAAAAATCGAAAGCATCCAAGATTTTTACTGCTTCATCGACCTCGAGCGAAGGATTGTTCGCCGAGCGGCTTTGACTTTGGAAGCTCGCCGAAGGAAGAAGGCTCGCCGAGCGAGACCCCTGCTTTTAAGAACTTTTGAAAATGCCTTCCAACGTATTTTTGCATCCTCATCCCATCCTAGGCATTCTTAGACCTAGTTTAAGGCATCTTAATGAGGATTTAGACATAGAACCACACCGAGGAAATTTAGGATTTAATTATCATCCTTCCGATCGTGAACTTAGTGTGTGTTCTATTTGTTAACCTGCTTAGGGTTGGTTTCCTGGGACGCGCTCTAGTCGCTATTAGCCCAATCTCTGTGAGTAACAGATTGTAAAGATATGTTCAAAATGGTTATATTTTGAATATCGAATCGAATCGCTTATTGAACCGATATTGTTTATTGAATGAATGTATGTCCTCAGATTTCGAATCAGACAGGCATCCTTAGCACCTTTGTTATTAATTGTTACAGCTCGCTTCACGGTTTCCTTGTGGAACCATATTGTTTATCGATTGATGGCCATCATTATTGTTGGGTCTGCATGTCGGTCCTTTTGGACTCATCGCTTATAGGCTAATGGATGTACCACATATGACCGATTGATTGAATTACCGATTGATAAATATCGAAGATTGAAATATCAGATAATGAATTGATTTCATTATCGTAAGGACATTCATTCATAACCTCTTACACGTTATGTTATTCATCGGGCTTTAGCTCTCACCGCTTATATATATATATGTAGGTTCTCGGCAGCCTGCACCTGCTAGGAGCGTGGGTTGGTCCCCAGTTTTGTCAAGCCAGCCTAGGTGCCTCACGGCGAGGTTCCGAGTTGGCCTGCTATGGCTTGGGGTGTTTTGTTTCCCCCACCTGTCTCCCTACTGTTTTGTGTCATCAGATAGACATCTCTTTTTTATCAGACCGTTATCGAGGGTTAGGTCCCCGCATCAATGTTTGTATATAAATCGATAGATCAGATATAGATCTGACTGTGAATGCATGAAAAATGATTTTGGCATATGATTTTCAGCTCAATGGACACTAGTTATATATCAGATTGGCTTCCGCCAGCCCTCAGACTGCTTAATCAGATATCGTTTCAAGAAAGCCTTTGGTAATCACGGACATCGCCGATTCTGATGCTAAACCCATAGGGCCGGGTTTGGGTTGTGACAATCTTCGATCTGTACCCCCATCTCGTGTAAATCTGAGAAGGTAGGAAAGGGGAGTACGATCATCTTCTGCATCAATTTCGGTTGGAGATTGCGCACAATCATCCTGATTTGATCTTTGTCTGTAGGCCTCAAGGTCATCATCGATGCCTTTGCCCTCCAACGAGTTACGAAGTCTGAGAAAGTCTCCTTGGGATCCTGCCTCGTTGTTTCGAGATCACGAGTTGTAATCTCGATCTGTGTATTGTACGAGTACTGTGCAACAAAGGCCTCAGCCATTTCATCCCAGCTTCTTTTTACCTCATCTTCTAACTTCGCGTACCAGATGGCGGCCACACCCGACAAAGTTCGGCCAAACAGAGAAAGCTTTTGTGGTCGGGTCAGGCCCATTGGCCGTAGAATGTCTGAGAATAGCTGAAGATGGACCATGGGGTCCCCGGACCCGTCGAAACGGTCAATTTGTGGCATCTTGAATCTGTCTGGCAATGTTACGGCTACATCGGTGTATCCATCTTCGATGTTTGGAATGGCTTTTACCCCTTGTGATTTCTTGAAAAGCTTCTCAAGCTTGCCCAGTTTTAGGGCTGTATGGTCGATTTCAAACTCAAAGGGAGAGTCCGGGTGGTTGGGTGTATGAGTCTTGGACAGTTGAGGTGGAAGCGGGGGCGGAGCTAGCCCCGTTGGAAGGTTCGTGTCCTCTTGGATATTCTGGACATTTGGCACGGTGTTCTGGGTGTTTGGCAGAGCATTCTGAACAGTAGGAGCCTGCTCGGGTAATGGGGCCCCGAGTGAAGGAGGAACCTGATGTGAAGCAGATGCCGCATTCTGCTGTTGCAGCCTAGTAATGAGCTCGGCCTGCTGGGCCATGACTGTGGCCTGTTGCTTTGAAAATTTCGCTTGGCGGATGGCATCCTCCTGCATCTGTCTCATGCTCTCTTGCATTTGATGCATCATTTCTTCTATCCCGGCCATATTCTGTTGGTCCAGCTGACTGACCGGTAAGTGTATCTCTATGGCGGAAACAGAAATCTCAACCTGACTGTTTGTTGCTAAAGTAGTCCGCTGTCCTGGTAATCCCTGCTCTGACACACTGCGCCTCCGTGGCCTTCTTCTAACAACTGGGGGTAGTGAGTGGAACACTGGATATCCGTCAACCAGATCCTCAGATCGATTGAGTCGGCGACCTCGTGTCCAAAGTGCTTGGGGAATATCTACTGGTTCGAAAGCAATTGTGCTAAAAACCCTGTCCCCTAGCAAAAAGATAAATAAAGCGAAAAGGAAATAAATAACCAGATAAACGGACAGCATAACAGCTTAAATTAAATACACAACACACGGCTGGGCATAACAACACACGGCTGGTAAGCTGAATACGCACTGTCCTCAAACATTGATCAATATCCTCAATCATCGCCCCAAAATCAATCGGATACTGCAGATAATCGATTCTCAACATCGATCGATGCCCGCAGGCCTGATGCCCAAACTCATAAACTGATGCATGCATTCCTGTAGAGACGCACTCTAAAAGCACATAACAGATAAGTGAGAGCCAAAACACCCCTATGTTAGGGTAGGGTTTCCCTGTCCTATTTTGTCAGGAGCTAGGGTTTCACTACGCACACAACGGCTTCAAACAACCTATAAACGGGTAAGCAACCTGTCCTAGTTTGGAATGGTCATTATGGATCCGAATATGCACTAGGTCGAATGGTCGAAAAGGGTGCCCCGGTAAAACCGGGGTTTGTGTTCCCATCGGCAGAGTTCAGAATCGTCAAATTTTATGGACATGCCTTGACAAGACAAGCCTCCGGCAAACCGCTCAGGAATAGTAGATGGCAAACACGGTGTCCTAGGCGAACCAATGCAAATGCAATGCAAAGAGACACACAAGTGCAGTCAAAACCAGATATCATGAGTTCGAGTCAAGTTCTCTAACTCCCCAGCAGAGTCGCCAGAAACTGTAGACGTCCCCGAACGCCCCGGGAGGGTTAAGTCCCGTTCCGTTTATATTGGGGTCATTACAGTTCAAGGACTCAAATGTCACGGTTCTTAATCTTGAACCAAAGAGTCCAAATCCGGCAAATCGATTTTGAAAACAGATTTTTTTGAAAAGAAGTGCCAAACATGGACTGCTTTGCCAGATATAGAGTCGCCACCAAAATGTTTTTTTAATGGGAAATTTAGGAAACCCTGACTCGGTGCCAAAGGCCACGTGTCCGTCATCACCAAAGTTGCCTCGGCTCGGGAACTTGGGTACGATTGGGGAAGGTCACTTCGTGAGCACCCCCGCTTGCCCGGTCAAAGACCGGCCTCTACTAACCATGATATCTAATTTTGAAAACATTGTGCATTCTTATTCCGGTTATTGGCCTAGGTTACTATGTGATGCGCACAGCATACAAGTATAGATTGAGTCGTCTGAATTGGAACAAAACACTTCATGTTTGTTTGTGAAAATGGTTTGCTACTCGCAAGTAGGCTTAAAATGCGGATTTTTCCACCCTCGGGTGGGCTTAGAAAACATGATTTTGCCACTGTCTAGTGGGCTTAAAACAAACATTTGATGAATTGTTCCAATCCAAATAACACAACCTCCACCCACAGGCATTCAAGGCAGTTATATCACATAAGCAGTTAGCCGCATGGTAAGCATCCTATTCATGGCAACACTCATACACATGCAAGGGTGCTAAAGCATAAAAACTCACCAAGTACTCCAAGCCAAAACAGAAGCTCATTAGAAATCCATGCATGATCCTAGATATACAGAAATGCCTAATGCAATACATGCAAAGATGCAAACTATAGCAGGCTCAGCTATTCTAAACGTGGCATATGGAATGCTACAGCTAACATGTATTCAACTTGGAATTGAAATACAAATGCAGTTAGTATGATGCGCCGAGCTATATGCAAAGACAGATGAATGAATGCAAACATGCTATCATATCAGTATGCTAATTGAAACATGCCCTAATCTAACCATCATAAGGTGTAAATAAAAAGGAAGAAAGACGGGGTTGGAAGACATACATCACACTCACCCACACTTATTACAATTATGCCTCGCAGAGGGTCCAAATAAATATACAAATTCGAATAAAATAATAGTACAGTCCAAATAATGTACAAATTCCTAATTAATTAACAAATTAACTAAGAAAGTCAGAACCGCATGCAAGCTAGGGATCGCTTGATTTCATTCCGATGATGAATGATGTATGCGGGTTGCCTTTTATGCGCTGAAATCCATGACGATGCCCCAATTAGCCTCGGTTGCACTGTTTGAAATGCGTACAAACTTCAAAAAGTTGCTAATTCTTCATTTTACTGCAACAGAGAGCAGGAAAGGGGCATAGCAATGTATTTTCACAAATGTATGCATGCCTCGATCCTTGTGCCACCAATCACGCATATCGATGCATGATGGCCGAGGAGTCGAATTGCACAACTCAATATGAAATGAATGCATATGAAAATACAACAAAACCTAACTCCATCATGGATAATTCGGAGTGTCGGTGACTGGGGAATTGAGACACGTTCCATCACTTGGAGTATGGAATGTACCTCGTTTCTCGTGCCCGGGCTAACTCCTATCCCGAACACGATGCAATATGCATGATATGCATGAAATGAAACTAAGATACAACCTAACATGCGAAAGGCTATGAAATGGCATACACGATGCACGAGGAAACATGACATACACAATATGCTAATATACGGCCTAGCATACGCGATGCTATGGAATGAAATGGCATACACAATGCAATAATGGACTTACACCAACACAAGTGGACCTCGACCACACTCACATAGGAGGCCATCAGATGAAAATGAGATAACTCGAAGTGCGTGCACGCGTGCACGCAAACCGAGAACCGACCCTCAGACACCGAAATGCCACTCTAATGAGACATGGCAAAGACATGGAATACGGTATGCAAACATGCAAAAAATAGTAGCAAAAGGAGGGGCAAAACAGCCCTGAAACATGGCGAAATGACACCCGATGCAAGGAATCACTCCCGAAATGCAAAACTAGGTACATGAAATGGCTTACAACTATACAAAGCATGCATAATTAGGACATGAAGTGTAAAATTAGAAGCAAGGTAGCCCCAAGACAAGCATTTTTACAGTACAAAGCGTGGCAAGACAGTGAGCACACATGGGACTAAATTAGCATGCAAAAATGGGCCTGCAAGAGGGGTGATGAAGCAACTCACAGCTTCTGGCCCCAAATAGGAAAGGGGCCTTCTACAACATTGAAGAGGGGCCAAAAATATGATGTTTTTCAGTAGATGAAAATCTCCAAAAACAGATACAAGTATAGAAAACAATTCATGCAAGAAATGGCCCAACGAAGGGGCAAAGAAGTAACTGATATATGGGGGTCTCAAAAAAGTGAGGGACCTTCAAGAATGTTGAAGAGAGTCCCAAAATATGGCATTTTAAAGTAGATGATCAAGCCCAAATCAGTATACAAACATGCTCAAAATACAATGCAAGATTAAGGCCTCGAGAGGGCTATAACATGAAGTACAAGAAGGATGTCTCAAACATCCATGGACCCTTGATTAAACATGTATAGGGGTTCAAAATAGGGCCATTTTCAGTTCTGACCAAGGTCCAAAAACAGAAGCTCAATAAGCTAATAAATCATGCAAAGATAGGGACCAAAGAGGGGTACAATGGCAAGTGAGACATGGAGGTCTCCAACAATGTTGAGCCCTTCTTAAATGTTGAAGATGGTCTCAAAATAGGCCTATTTATAGTTTACATCAGGCTCCAAAACAGATCACACATAAGCCAAAAATACTATGCAAAATAATGGCATTCAAGGGGATATTGAAGCAAGTGAAACATGGGGGTCCCAAACAGTGTTGAGCCCTTAATGAAACAAGAAAATGAGCTCAAAAAAATGACCTTTTCAGTTTTGGTCGGAGCTCAAAACAGCAAGAAAATAGGGTTAAGAAATGGGGCAAGAATGAGCTCAAAAGAAGGAGAGATGAACTTACCCTTGTAGACCAATCCTTGGCTCCCTTTTGGCTTGAGAAATGCTGCCTCCTAGCCTCTAAAAAACTCCCCAAGCTGCTGGAAATGCAGTAGTGGTGGTGGTGCTAGGTGGTGATGAAGAAAGGGTGTAGAACTTGAAAGATTTTTGAGGGTTTGGAAGAGAGGGAGAGGGAGAGGGAGAGGGAGAGGGAGAGGGAGAGGGAGATGTGTATGCAAAGCTCTTAGGGATTTTTTTGTAACCCTCAAAACAGGTTTTTGCAGCTGGTTATCTAGACAAATAAGAGGGAGAAAATGAGGGAAAAAGGGGAGGGAAATTGCATCAAGTTTCCCTCCAAAAAAGTTCCCTCCGGATACAGGTTTTGGAGGGAAAAACAATGCACAACTGTAATATACTCACCCTAAGGAAGCTGGCCGGCCAACTATTGGAGCTGCAGGTGGCCGGCCGGCCACCCCCCATGGCCGGCAGGCCAAGGGTCAAAAAGGTAAAAATGAATTTCTGGCCGGCCACCACAAATTGGTGTTCTCCCAGGTGCCCTCAACACAACCCTGTGGTTCAAAACTGGCAACTGTAAAACAGGAGAAAGAACAAGCCACTTTTCAAAGGGGTTCAAAAGGTTCAAGTAGAATTAATGGCCGGCCATATAATATTTGTGTCCTCCCAGGTGTCTACAACACAAATATGGGGGTTAGGATTGAAGAAAGTGACCTTAGGGTGGTCAACATTGGCTTGGAAGTGAGAAAAACGGGCGTCGGAGGGCGTCGGAGTAATATAACTGGTTGCTGAAACAATTGCTGGCCTCCCACCCTTCTGTGACCTTCCCGATGATGAACCAGAGGTTCCTGCCAAAAATGAACGAGAACCGATGCAAAATGAATGTTCGGGGGCAAGAACGCGCAGTTCGGGGCCCCGAAAACTGCCTGTCAGGCACCGGGAGTGGTATTCGACCACGAAGTTGGTCTCTCAGATCACAGTGTCCCTTGAAAGGGAGTAAATAGGATGCATGCCAGAAACCAGAGCAAACGGAGGTAGTTAGGCGGTCCTGAACCGAGGCACACGGCCTGACGGCTCCAAAAACTGGGAACCGGGCTCCGAAATGGGCAAAATGGCCTACGGCCACGAAATGTAGCTCACGGCCACTGAGAAATGGTCTACAAGACCTCTCCCTCCCCTCAGGAAGAGAAGAAAGAGAAAACCGAGTCTGGTTCGCAAACCGAGGCAAGGCACAGAAGAGGGTTCGGAAGTCCGGAGGTAAGGCTCACGGCCGAGACTCTGAGACTTCTGAACGAGCACAATATGCAACACCACCGAGCGCTCAATCGGTGACGTCTGAGTCTTAAGGTCGGTCAAAAATGGGGTGTCTACACCCATGCATAGCACATTATGGTTTATAAAACAATTTTAAAAAAATTACACCCGTTCTGTGAAGATCTGTTAAGCAAAGGCGAGTGAGAAAGAAAAATAAGAAATTGGCTTAATGTGAGATGCCAAAACTAACGATTGTGAAAAAATTTAAAAGTTATACTTAGTAGATAAATGTTTATTTTAGGAAAGATAAGAGGATAAAGATCACTGGTAATTCATTATTTATCATTTTTATTTTGTTATTCAATTTTTTGATTTAAACAAGCTTTGCTTTTCACAAAAAAATTATTATTATTATTACTATTATATGGAAAACTAAAAAAAAGGTAATTAATAAAAAATAATAATAATAATTATTGAGTTTCACATAGTTTACGATATCATCTAATATATGGCAAACTAAAATTATGAAACCCTTAGAAAATAATAATGTATTTATATTTTATTGTAGGTGTAGTTTTTTTCCTAAAAATAAAAAATAAATAGTGCAATTTTATAATTTATCATAATTTTTGTTTAATTTTTACTAATTACATTATGATTCATGTTATTGCTGTTTAGAACTTAAAACATAGTATTAATGGTACGGAAAAAAAAATCATAAGCGAAATTGCAATAAAAATAGTTAAAATTTAATCAATTTTATTTTTTTACTACTTAATTTTAATTTTAAAATTAATTATTAATTATTTATTTGAAACCATGCATAACACAGGTACTACGCTATTATTTATATATATATATATATATAAGAGTAGTTTTGTTCTCTCTCTCTCTCTCTCTCTCTTAGGTGACATATGCCAAGAGCTTACTTTTTTATTAAAAAAAAAGAAGTCATACTAACATGTATTTTACATTAACATATAGAGTTCTATACAAACCTAATTTAAATTATATTAACTTTACAGATACTTCATTTCTATATATTTTCCATCATAAATTCAGATAACCTACAAACTCAATACTAATTTTATATGGACTCTATTTAAGAAATATTTCTTTCACAAATCCAATTTAAATTTTACATGAAATCTAACTACAAATTCTATATGGATTGTACTTTAATTGTACAAAATATTTCTTACATTATTTTATATAATATCCACAACTCACAAGAGGAAAATTTGCACAACAATAATACTCTCGAACTTTGAAATTTAAATTTAAATTTACTGCTTGAGTTACTTTTTCAATTGCTAAATAGTAAGTTTTTTTGATATTTCGACATCATATTACAGATATTAATCACTTCACACACTGAAATTTATCTATCGTTTGGATGTTTTTATTTATTTTTTTCTTTTTGAATTTAGATTTTGTTATGAGATATTTTCTTTCATTGTTAAATTTCTTTTATATAATTGATATTTTAATTTAAGAGTGTTTATTTCACAATCTTATAATTTAATAAATATCATATAAAATCATTATATGATAATCTAACTACAA
Source organism: Camellia lanceoleosa (assembly GCA_025200525.1). Lineage (NCBI taxonomy): Eukaryota > Viridiplantae > Streptophyta > Magnoliopsida > Ericales > Theaceae > Camellia > Camellia lanceoleosa. The sequence goes on from JANUSC010000068.1 coordinate 571,925, forward strand.
CATATTTATATTTAATTTTTTTAATATATTTTATATAGTTTCTATTTTTACATATTTTTATTTTCTAAATGAATATAAAATAAAACTAAATAATTAGAATTACTTTTAATTTTATGTTATTAATTCTTCTTTTAATTTAACTATTATTTTTAATATCAAAATGAATATTTATTTTATTATCTTATAATTTAATATATATCATATAAAATTATTATATGATAAGTATACTTTTATATAACTAAAATTAATCAAGTAACATTTTTATAAAATGATAATACTAATATTATCAAAATAAATAATTAAAATTATATTTTAATTTTACTTTTAAATTAAAATTAAAATTATTTTTTATAACACATAAAACATTATCAAATATATATATATATATATTTTAAAAATAGCATATGCATTACACAAGTGTACAGCTGATTCTAACGATGGTTTTCTTGGTCCAATGCGCCGGAATGTGTTGTCTGCCCAAACTGTATGGATGGCAATTGGAGAGCGCGCTCAACCTGTAAAGCATGATACGGTGATGTGACAGTTTATTGGGCCGATGGTTTTCACGTTTTCATGGGCCAATGCGCCGAAATGTATGGACAGGCTGTCCGAACTGTATTGATGGGAATTGGATACTGTGCTCTACCTATAAGTCCACATTGTTAATTTCAACCACAGTCGAGCAGATCATTAAAAAAATAAAAATAAATAAATAAATAAATAGATTAATTAAATATTTGTAACTTTAAAATGAGATCATATTTATTTAAAAAAAAAATTAGAATATTTTTGATAATGTATTTTAAAATAGTAAGGACTTGATCATGGTATTACAATTAATTTGATTTTTTATATTTTTTATGAACGATTTGTTCGATAAACTTTATAATATAAACGATTCAGATTAACAATATGAGCTCACGACAAGACCTAATTGAGAATCACAACACCATGCTATGCCAACATGCATCCCACGTCGGTATGGATCAATGCATAAAAAGAAGAAATCATTCACACAATTTTTTTTTCCTAACAATTTTTCTAATAACGTGGCAAGTAAAATTTAAAAAATTAATGCACATTCAATATGAAAAAATAATTCATCCTTTTAATTTTGTCCCCTCCCCAATTCTACTCTTAATAATGTGGACTTAGAGAAGGCTAAAGATGAGAGGAGAGGAGTGTGAGGCCGCTTCATACGGGTCTTAGCCACGTCATTGATGATGGAATTTTTTTTTTTTGGGGGGGGGGGGAATTAGGGAATGTAGCATCATTCAAATATTTTTTCAAAACTCTCCTTACATAAATTTTGTTTTGCCGGCTCATTAGGGAGATTATGGGGGGGAAAAAAATTGTATGGATGTAATATTACTGAAGAATGAAATAGTTATATGCTCTCCAATCCCATAGTAGAGATTGCGGGTTCGAATCTCATATGGGACGTTTGAGGTAATCCCCTTTCCTTTTCTCATTATATTAGACTAGTGTAAGTCATAACGGGTGACTAAAATATATATATATATATTAGATACACACTCAAAGATTTTTATTATATATATTTTTTATATTTTTATGATAAATTTTATGTAATCTTCTAATAGAGTTATAGCAATTTGTTGTTCACAAATGAAAAACTCATACCATTATGATAAAAATTTAATGTTTCAATGAAAAATGCATAGCCTTATCACAAAAATATATAATTTCATTTCTTATTAACTACAATAAGTCATAAGTTTACTAGAAGATAACGTAATACTTACCACATTGAAATGCACGTCGCTGTTGTTGTTGTTGTTGTTGTTGTTTTTTTTTTTTTTTTTTTTTTTTTTTTTTTTTTTTTTTTACATTATCTGTTCTGGTTTCAATCAATTTAACCACATTAAAGAGAATTTAATATAATTATATGAAACTGTAGAGATTTGTTGTATGTTGGCCAAACCTCAGGAAGGCCAGGGGAACTTTCCCAAAAATCTGAAATCACATAGCAGCCGAAAAGAGAATTTTCAAAATTAAGCCCTATTCCAAAGCCTCAATCTGGTTGTTTTATAATTTATTTTTTGAAAATTTTTTGAGAACCAGTTTGATGGAAAAAAATAAAAAACAAAAAGTAAAGAAGACTTCAGTTACACTAATCTTCCTTGAAATTTTAAAAAAATATATAGTAAAGTCTATAATTTTGATATAATTACATTGAATTTTCTTTTAATAAGATTAAAAAATCAAAATTAATACTGATAGCGTGAAGACATAATAATAATAATAATAATAATAATAATAATAATAATAATAATAATAATAATAATAATAATACATATTTTAGTGTAAAAGAGATGACAATATCATTTATTCATCCATATGACTAATAAATTATTAATAAAATTGGGACTAAGTATTGTTTGAATTAAAATCTCCAATATAATTATGTTAAAACTGTAAGATTTGTTGTATTTTTTTAAACCTCAAAGGAGATAAGTGTAATTTACCCAATCAAAAAAGGCAGAAAAAAGCTTTCAATAGTGTTAATATGACCAATGAAAATGTTATGAAAAAAATTAAAACTCATTTGATGTTTTCCCTAATTTATTTGAATTAGAAGCTTTGTTGTTATTGTCGTCCTCATCTTTCTTCTGTCTCTCTAGTGTGGGTTATTGTTAAGTAATTATTTAATAATTTTAAAATATATGTTCCAAACCAATCACGTAACGATAAATTTTATAAGTGGAACATATTGACTCACCTATGTTTGATAGTTAGAAAAGAAAAAGCCCACTTACTAGGTGTTGCAATTTCTCATTAATTAAGAGTAACATGTAAATAATACCAAAAAATAATTCGGGCTGTATTTAATAATTTTCCATTATATTGTGTGGGCTTGTTCTTTATTTTGTCCACTCTTTTGGGTTTCGATTAAGAACTAATGTAAGGAAAAATTATCAAATAAATTCGTTCTATATCTTACGTGGTATGTTCTTATAATTCTGCCTCCGTTTGGCAAGAACTTTTTTGGATTTTTTTGGCTATTTTAGTCACAAAAGACAAAATAGGCTTTTTTAGTCACAAAAAACAAAACATCACATCCAACCCATAATCATTACACTCCTCTCTCACAAAAAAACTCAAAAAAGTCAAAAAGTCAAAAAAGCCAAAAAACCAAAAAGCCAACCCACTTCCCAAACGGAGGCTCTATCGATTATACACTCACTATTTCTTATTTTTTCTTCTATATATTATATAAAGCAACCATTATTATTTTGTGGACATACAACCTAACTGAAATTCTTAAAAGACAGGATAATTCCTTTTAAGGCAAGGCTGGTTTTTATCACATTGGGCTTATAAACAATTATATGGAACATTTTTGTGCAAAATTGATAATTTTTTCAATTTTAAAACTAGAAAGAAATTCTCAATTTTGTTGAATAGTTTCTCACAAACTACAAAATGGTTAGTTTCGTATAGCTAAAAAATCAATATTTTAGTTTTATAAAAATTTTATATTTAATATTGATCTTGTCAGATACATCTCATTAAAAATAAATATGTATAATAAAAAATTATGAAATTTTTAAGTTTTGAAACAACAAAAACAAAAAAAGTAAATGTCACATCAATAGTGCCCAGTAGTAGAGATTATCTAATACTTTTGGGTATGGTCAAGCGGTTATTATGAGATTTGTAATTGGTGGAGAAGATGGACTCACAATTTTATGTTGAGGTATGAAACATAATTATGGTTGGTGATTGTCACCTAGGTGCTTATTAAATTGACAGTTTTTAATATGTGTTGCGATTAGCATTCCATAAATTATGGATAATATTGTTATGTAGGTGCTTATTAAATTGACGATTTTTAATGAGTGTTGCAATTAGCACTTCATAAATTATTTTAGGCCCTCTAATTTTTAGTTTTTATTTTATTTTATTTTATTTATTACAATAATAACCTCAAATAAAATTACTACAAAGAATATCATTAATTTTGGGACACTCCATCTCACAATTAAACCTACACACCTACTAAATTATGAATTAGGGTTTATGAGAGCACTCATTTTTATCACCACCCATCCATCTTTTCCAAATCTTACCTTCAAAACCTATTTACCCTAAAAACCTTGAAAACCCTTTGGTGGCAATGTTTCGGTAGTAACGGTGACAATCATTTGATTGCCTACACTTTTTCGGCTATGACAATGAGTGAAAATTTTTTTGGCAACCATAACTCCATAAAACGAGAGGAGTACAACAATAAAATCTTAGACGAGATTCATAACTTTGATGTTGTTTTTAACTCAGAGAAGATTAGCTTTATAAGGGTAAGTTTCTTGAAAAAAATGGCAAAAATAATAAAATATGTTCGTCATTTTTTCGAAACTGAACTCCCGAATATATGACTAAAATTCGGGAATACAGGCCCGAACATTATTTATTTGTTCTAAAACCGGTAACCAAACATTGATTTTGAACTTTTTGTGATTTGGGATGAGTTCAAAATGAAGAAAACTTGAAGAACTAAACTGTTTTAAGAACTAGGAATCGGAGATTCTAATATTCGAGAAGTGATTGTATGATAGGTTATGATAAGTAAGGTTGGTGACAACCATAAACAAGTTTTGTATTGGAACATCCCCTGAAAGACTATTGCGGCGCATATCAAGAGCTGGAATTTGAGAACAATGAAAAATATCAGATGGGAAGTTGGTTAAATCGGCAAAGATAGTATTCTTCTTTTTCTTTTTCTTCATGGGTTTTGAAAAAGATGAGACTCTTCTTTTTCTTACTGGGTTTTGTTAAGATTTTTTGGAATGAAGGTTTTTTTGGGAATGTGGGGGGTGTACATTCAATGAGTGGAATGTTTAAAGATAATTTTGATATTATTTAGGGGGAGAAAAGAAATTTTAAGGGTTTCAAAATTTATAAGTGAGTGTTCAAAGAAATGAAGGGTTCAAAATAATTTATGAGGTGTTAATAGCACCACTCTTTTGAATTCCTTCTTTCTTTTAATAAGGATAAAACATTCATATACACATAAGTATTTGGGTAAACTACCAATAGGTCCTACTTTGGAGACTTATTACCCAATAGGTCCTACTTTGGAGACTTATTATCCATTAAGTCCTATTTGATATAATTTATTAAGTGATAAAGATAAATTTATCAGTCTTTTTTTTTTATGAATAATTTTATAGTGATAAATTTATCAGTCTCTTTGTTTTATGAATAAATTTTTAGTGATAAATTTATCACTCTCTTATTTTTATAGTGTTAAATTTATTAGTTAGGACCTGTAGGTAAATAAGTCTAGTTAACAGGACTAATTGGTAAGTACCCCTAAGTATTTTGAACATGGGATACTTTTGAGTAATTAACCCAATTTAAGTGTTTGTTTGTTTATTTTTTATTTTTTGGTTAAATAAGCCCAATACGAATCAGCTCGTAATTATCTCTTTGGGCTACAATCTAAAGGGTTGATTTGGACTTGGGTTGACTAAAAGAGTGCACATATGAAAAGTTTTGACGTTACAGCCCATCTTGAAACTTTAACAGTGTCCTGGCCCAATCTATACTTAATCCAAACCAAATGCTCATAGAAAAAGAATAAGGCAGGCTTTCCAACTCTTTCTTTGGCAACAATTAAAAAGATTACAATATTTTTCATTTTTTTTTTTAATTTTTAGTTTTTTTTAAAAAGAAAATTTTCATTTTTTTTGGTTTAAATTTTCAAGTCCTAATCTAGAACTTAAAAAGCATAGAACTTTTTACAAAAATTCAAAAAAATATGATAATAAATTTAAATTATCTATTTTATAATATATATATATATTGTTTTAGTATTTATAGTTATTTGATAAAATTGATTTTTTGCATGAATAAAACTTTTATTATGAGACCAACGAAATAGACGGTTTGAATCATCTGTGTGTACTTGAGTTGAGGCCCACAAGAGGGGCATGCAGGAGTATAAAGAGATGAAGTATAGAGAGGAGCTCATCCCATTCTATAAACAAAAAATAGGAAAAAAATACCAAACGAGATCTAAGTGTTTATGTCAACTAAAGTGCAAATTTATGAATGTCTAATTTTCTAATATTTATTTTTAATATAATAAAAGAGTTGTTTAGGCGAGTTTGAAATTTTAACGTCATTTTAGGTTAAATTTGAGATGCGATTTTTAAGCACAATACTAGGTCAATAAACTGTTCTCACTTCTAAGAGATATGCATGGTATTCTTGTACTCTATATATTCTCTAATATAAAGTGTACGGGTCTTTTGGTAGGAACATATGTCATAAGTTTTTTTATTCTTATATTACCATTACCTAACTATCTTAATTTTAGATTTCAAATTTCCAAATTTCATAACTTTTATTGTTTTTTGCTTCTTCATCTACATTATTTTTGTCAATTGATAAAAGATTATTCTTCTACATTCAATGCGTTGATTTTCATAGTACATTCATCGACTGTGCCTACCTTTTAATATATACATACTAGAAGGGTTGATGTATAAAATATTTAAATGAGCAGTTACTAATCGAAATAGTTAGTTTTGATATGGTAAAATATAATCCTTTTGTATTGTTGACTTTATAGTGTAGAATTGATGTAAATAGGATTTAAAGTACATATGTATGCACATGTAAGTTTAGGGAGGTGCAATATAATTTATTAGATATTTTTTTAGAGGTTTATATGTGAAATGAAAAAGTATCTTATGAAAGAGAGATGATGATCATATCACAAAGTGATGTTCATTGTGTTCACACCTATTCCAAAATTAAGCATAAGATGATATGAATTATTAAAAGCTTTTCTGTTCTCTTTCCTATGAAAGGGAAGTTATTAGAGGGCTGAATTAATTGTGGCATTAAGATATGATTCCATTTGATATGGGTGAGATGGCCCCCCATAAGTCACAAAAGTAAAAGCAAAACCATTTTGAAGGTAGCTCTAGTTGACACTATGTGTGATGTTATTAGTGATGGAATAAATATCCTTTCTCAGGTCTTGTCATTCTTTTTAAGAAAATGATACCCTTGCAAATTTTCATCTACAATTTGGAAATAAAATTGATTAATGGTGGTGTGTGGTAAATAAAAAACACTCTACCTAAATTTAAAGGAAAAAAAAAAAAAGAATTAGAAAGTATTGTCAACATTAGTGGTGGGTACAACGCGATGTGTTTGTGATTTTAGAAATTTTGAATGGCTTAGTGAATGAAAAAATATATATTTTTTAAAAATCATCTTGTTTGGTTTCAATTTTTTGAATTCAATTTTTTAAAAATTGATTTTTTTTTTTATTTTTTGTATTTTCTATTTTTAGTGAATTTTTTTTAATATTTTAAGTAATTTTTTTACTTTTTAGATGCACCTAACCTAGATGTAACTAAAAAGTAAAATATTTTAAAATTTTAATAAATATACAACAATACAAAAGTGTACTAAATTTTCGTATTCTTTTTGTATTTTTGATATTTAGTGAATTTTTTAAAGATTTTTTTCATCAAATATTATACTTTTTAATTGTATTTATATTAAGTGTATCTAAAAAGTAAAAAAAAATTGCTTCAAATATTAAAAAAATTCACTAAAAATATAAAAAATAAAAAATAAAAAATTAATTTAAAAAAAATTAGAACCAAACAAAGTGATTGAATGTGACAATTATGGCATAAGAATGGGTGACAATTTTTGTACAGAAGGATATTTTTGAAAAAAATAGAAAGTCACAGGATTTAAACCAATTCAGGATGTACTTTATATAATAAAAAGGAGGAATTACTATTAAGTGGAAATTGTATAAAATTGTTACATAGTCATGAAAAAGTTTGCTATTTTAATTATCAATATTTATAAAGTTTACCATTTATTTCTAAATATTTTTCAAAACTCCCCATGTCCTGAAAATGCCCCTAATAAAAATAGATAGCATGTAGAGAAATTTATTTATTTATTTATTTTGGTGGTTTGTATTAAGTATCATCATTTAACACCAACGGTTTTGTATAATGATGTTAATGGTAAATTATTAATTTGTCCTTCAAATTCTATTTAGTTTCGGGTCTGGACTGTCTCCAGTCCAAATCTGGGACAGTCCAGTCCAGTCCGGCCCATTGGGCCTATTTTTGGGCCCCTTTTCGATAATCCAAACCGTTCATATTTTAGGACTCGTTAAGTATATTATCCCTGTAAAAAATCACGTCGATCAGATAACAGATACTATGTATTCGGATTACTTTTGTTTGGAAAAAAATGGACGGTTAGAAAATTAACGGTTCATAAAAAAGTGATCCGAATACATAGTATCTGTTATCCGATCGACGTGATTTTTTACAGGGATAATGTACTCAACGAACCCTAAAATATGAACGATTTGGATTAGCAAAAAGGAGCCCAAAAATGGGCCCAATGGGCCGGACTGGACCCTCCAGTCCACTGCCTTTAGTTTCTATTTTGACCATTGGATTTTTATTTATTTATATTCAAATCCTCTATTTATAATTAAGTTAATGTAGTCCAATCAATTAACAAAAATGAACAAAATATCATGTTATATCATGAGCTTCCTAATTAAGCTAATTTTACCGTTTAAAATAAAAAAAATGATAAATCAAAGAAAAATTACGGTGAGAGAAAATCACCGATAGTTTTAGATAATATTATTTACCCATTTAGGGTGTAATTTTATTTGAAATTCTTAGTTATTTTTCTCTTTATATTCTTTAATTTCAACCCTAAAATTAACTCAACTAGTGAGTGCCTAGTCTACAAAAATTTGAGGGACTAATTAATATTTTTGTCTTGAGATATCAGTATAATAATGGTATAATGGCACCATAATTAATGGGACATATTGTTTATAGGTAGGTTTGGAATGTAACCAAAAACACAGCTTTCTTTCCACTATATCCACATCTTTTAAGAGCCAATAGCACTCCACATTATTTCAAAGATGTTATTAATTATATGCATTAACATACATCTACATTGAAAGATTGTGTGCAATGAATATTAGTTGCAAACCATTTTAGGTGTAATTCACAAGAAAGAAATTGAAATTATCTAGTGAAAAAAGAATGGGGTAGAAATGGAAGTTCAATAGTAAGTCAATAAATTAAAGGAAGTGGAAAAAGATTTTGCTAGAAAAAAACAAAAGTTAGAAAATGACATTCAAGGTCGTTTGGCATGCAGAGATTTTAGTCAAAAAATTAAAAAGTCAAAATTTTCAATTCATACAAAAAAAAGTCAAAAAATTATTCTCATTCCCATTATTTTTTACACATTTTTTTTTTTGTAAAATTTCAAAAATTCTTTCTAAATATATTAATTTTTTTTTCCTTCATATTTCAGTTAAGAATTTAGAAAATCACTTCTCAAATGGCTCTGAAAGTGATATATAAGTAATAGTGTTACAATAATAATAATTTTATACCATATTTAATGTATGTAATTGGTGCTATCACTTATTTTAATACAGTGGTGATAACTCGAAAAGTATACTAAATGTGATAAAAATTGATTGACACGTGTTAGCTTGATTCCAATCAAGAAAATGTGGTAATTAGGCCAAATACTTTATAATAAGCCAATAAAACTAGACCATGTGATAACATGTCATCATGAATTTAAAAAAACCATGTTTGCCAAGTTGACATATGAAGCCAATTTCTTGGTTCAAATAAAACAGAAGATTACGCAAATCGAATAATCTTACATCATCTGTGGAAAATTGGCCCTAACTAGCTCTATCTTCCTTAATAAATTATAGGTACTGGACTCTTTTTAATTCGTTATTCTAATTGGAGGGTTTACTTCGGTTTATTTTGGACTAGTTTTAATAATTCAAATTATTTAATATATAAGACTCGTCGAATATTTTATCTCTCTAAAAAATTATGTTGATCGGATATGAATAGTTACTTGATCATATTACATTTATATTCACAATTTATTTTTAAAATCACACTTATCATTGACATAAATTTTGATAGATCAAGTGACTATTGATATCTGATTAATATGATTTTTTTCAAAAATGAGGTCCTTAATGAGTTGTCCACATTGAGAATAGTTCGGGTTACCAATGTAAACTCCATGGTGGACCCAAGCAAACCCAACAACAAGCTCCAATTTGATTTTGGACCAAAAAAAAGCCTCAGCCTGAATTATTGTAAAAGAATTTCCAATTTACTTTACAGATAACAATCAAATACGAAATTGTAGTCCTTATGTTCCTGTCATATACTTAAAAAAGGCGTTTTTGTCCAATATAAATACTGTTGTGTGTTTGGAAACCGCTAGAAAATGAGAAGAAAAATTAGTTTGGAAACTGTCTTTTGGGAAATTTTTCTTAGAAATCTTCTTCTTTTTTTTTTTTTTAGAAATAATTTAAATTGTTTCATAAATTTATAAATTATTTTTGCTTAAAAAATAAATATAATATCAAACTAATGAGTTTTTTTATTTTATTCTAAATTTCCAATATTACTGTTTTCAGAAGTACGAAAAAATAGAACAAATTTTTTTAGGGCTCTAGTATAGTAATTGTATGTTGTGTTACTTAATGACTTACCTAAACATTTTAGGTGTAGGTGTGAACTCGATTTAACTTGTTTATATTGATCTTCATGACCAGGTTGGATCTCTATTCGAATTTCTTCTTATTCTTCTATATTAAGTCACTTTTTTATCACGTGATAAATCAATTATCTTTTTATTTTTTTTACATAACAGTTCTATCTGTTTGACTTAATTATGTGGTAGATAAGAAGTACCTTTCTTACCACATGATAAGTCATTATGTTTGGCTTAATTATGCGATCAGTAGAGAAAATTTGGATAGAAAATTCTCCTTGTTGATTGTTGATACGATCATATAGTTATAAAAAAGAAAATAGAAAAAGAAAGAGCAAAAAGCAGCACGATGGCATACCTTATAGGGGTTTGATGAGCAAATATATACACATCGATGCAAACAAGAGAAATCAATCATTATCACAGTGAGCTATATATATTATCATCAAAGCAACCTCTCATGTGGCTTTGGTGTCATTGAAAATGTATTGTCGAATTTTCAACTGTACAAATGAAAAAGCCATGACCAAAAGTCTTCAAATTCACACAAAGACACAATTTTAATTATTTATCGGCACGTAACATTTTTAATACTAATATTTATTAATATATCAACTGATACTGTCTAGTAATATTCATTATTTAAAACTTTGTCTATAACTGTAAAATTAACAGCACCACTACAAATGTACTAACCATATGTGTTCACTTTGCAACAAACTACAACAACTCACTCCATTAATTTTATATTTATCTAACATATATATAATTTTCATGTAATAATGTGAAAAAAAAAAAACCAAAAATATATATACCACTCACCTGAAATTTTCTGACATTGAGGAACAAATTTGAGTCTTCTAATCACGAATTTAAATAACAGTATCAAGACATGTATCAGTACTGACAGTATCGTCACATATTGGCTGATATCGAACTCAGCCCCATATATCAATATTGGACGTTGAAAATTCAGATATGCATCAACTGATATTGAAAACCCTGATCCTGATTGAAGCATTGCATATATGTATGTATATACACCTTATGCATCCATATATAAGATCTAACCAACACTACAAGTTCCAATTCATGCTAGGGAGATGAAAAGGTTGGCTCAAGACCCCATCACCAAGTGAACCAACGTCAAGTGTATTGGGCTGAAAAGAACCACCACCACTTTGTGGAACAAGCTGATGGTTGAGCAAAGAAACAAAAGATGAGCCATTGTTTCCCTCCAACACCCCGGTGCTTGTGTTTTCGTGTTGATCACCATGGAACCGCTTCAATGCCGGTTCGTTGTTCCAGTACTGAGTTGGGACTGTCCGTTTCATTGGAGGACTTGTAGAGGCCATGGAGACATCTGGTTTTGTGTTTGGAGAGGCTAATTGTGAAATTTCACTGTTTTGCATGCCAACACCATTATTCAATATCCCTTGGAAGAAGTTCTCTTCATGTTCAAGCAATGCCCCATAATTACTAGCCCTTGAAGCTGCTAATTTTTGGTTGCTATTATGTCCATCTAATATTGTTGAATTGGATACAAGCATGTGATCTTCCCTCTCCTCCGTCGGTCTACTTGAGTTGTTTTTCTTGTAAATCCGACATAGAACCCAATCATCAAGCTATATATACAAAATCAAAAATCAAAATTTTAAAACTTTAAACATATGATAAGACTAATCATAAAGATTACTTAGACAAACAACAATGTTACGAAATTCAAAAAAAAAAAAAAAATTGAAAAGTGGTCTGAAAACGAAGTGAAATTAGAAAGTTGAATTACGGATTTACCCTCAAAGAGAGTTTTTTGGTTGTTGGGTCGGAGCCGGGAGGCTTGAAGGTGCTAGAATTGTTGTCGATGAGGCGGTATTCGTGCATGATCCAGTTGGTTTTGATCCCTTTGGGGGGTTTTCCACCATAGAAAACAAGTGCTTTTTTAACACCAACCTTCTGAGTTCCATTTGATGTCAATATCGGCTTATCGGTTCCAGTAGCTTTCCAGTACCCGGAGGTGGCTGCCCGGTTAGGCCTAGCACCGTTCGGGTACTTCCTATCTCTTGGACTGAAAAAATACCACTCTTGCTCACCAAACGTAGCCTTACCTAACCCCAACAAAATAATAATAATAAAAAAAATACCCATATCAATTGATAAATGATTAATTGTATGAATCTTAAAAATTATAAGATTAATGAGTACAGAAATAAATAAGTTACTTGGTAGCTCCCATGGATCGAACTTGTAGAGATCAACCTCGGCGATGATGGTAACCGGCAAGGGGGCCAAGGAGGCCTTTTTTTTGAGGTAGTGAACGACGAGCTCCTCATCAGTGGGGTGGAATCTGAAACCAGGAGGGAGGTGCAGATGTTGCGATCCAGACGACGAATCGGTGCTCTCCATATGGATGCCTCTCAATAAAATTTGAATCAATTTTTTTTTTTTTGGTTCTAGAGTTGTTACATGTAGATTTTGAGGTTGCTAGCTAAGATATGTTGATGAATGAACAATGTTGGACTTGGGTGATGAAAAGTTGTATGTTATAAACATGAGACATGAAGTGGGGGAGGAGAGAGAGAGAGTGTTGGGTACAGCAAGGAGTACCGAATGGGCACCGGTGAAAAGGTGACACGTGGTAGGGCAAGGTGGTGTGGGGGACCACAGGCCACGTACTAGCTAGGCAACAAAATGGAACTGCCTGTAGGCTTTTGATGTCATGCTTTTCTTATGTAACAGACAATATCCCCTAACCCCTCAAAGCCACTCCCTCACCTCCTCAATTCCTAAAAAACAAATTTTCAATTCCCCCCATCATTCTTGGTTTCCTAGAGAGATATTATTACGTGTGTGTGAGAGAGTGTACCAATTGGTTTTTATTTTTTATTTTTTAATTTTTAATTTTTTTTTTCATTTCTAATGCTAATTGTGAAATTTTACGTCTCATTATCAAATGAGTTATGCTAAAAACTCAAAATAATCTATCAAATTTTTTACTAAACTTTTCACATGGATGTGGGACCCATAACATTTTGGAACGTCAGAGGTTTAATAAAAAATTTGATATGTTAATTGGAATCCATAACATTTTTCTTATGAAATTATGTTATCAGATATGACAACTTGTCTAATGCTTGTGTTAATTTTTTTATACAAATATCGTCTCAACTATTTATTTACAATTGAATCTTTATAAAATATATCTAATCATTGATTGTAATGTTTATATGGAATAATTTGTCAAAACTTATGTCAAATTTGATTTACAGAGTTAAAAATTGACAACTTCAATAACAACTCTATTAAAGCACCAAATTGCTATAATATATCTATGACAACTCAAATAACAGCCGCATCGGAGCTGCTCTTATATCCACCTATGAAGCATGACAAAATGAGTACTTCACCCGCCGATAAAATAAATATATATATAAATAAAAGTACTTCACCCGCATCATTCCCATGCCCACATTGTGGATGTGGATTAAGTTTGTGGGGCTGATTATATATTCTATTTTAATGATTTAATTTATTTATTTTACAAGTCTATATATATAAATTATTTAAATAAAAAAATTAAATTATTGTGATAATCTTTAACCGTTTGATTTTATCACTTAAAAAACCGAGAGGAAGAAGAAGAAGAAGAAGAAATAGTTGGTTGAGTTTTAGAATTATATGTATGTCTTCTATTTTTTTATGAGATTAAATTATTTGGTTATAATTATCAAATCAATTTAAGTTTTTTAATGAGTGATATAAAAACAAGGGCCTACAAAATAAACCAATTAAATTATCAAAATAAAACTTACAGTAAATTTTACAAATTGGAACAGAACAATTAAATTTAGATTTAGACCGGAGAAAATCACTCTTCATATAGTTCGTCTGCCCAATAATGCTAAAAGTCTCTAAAGTAATCGAGGGTTGAAAAACTAAGCTCCATTATGAGATATTTTTGGAACATCTCACGTTCGTTTTTTACAAATGTAAAACCACTCTAGTTTATAATTTGTGAGTGATTACTTATATTCTAAATCATTCGTAAAATTTTATATTAAATAACCGAGTTGGCAATTAATATTTTCTGGCATTAAAAAAAAGAAGAAGAAAAGTATGTGTATCTTGTTAATCAAACTTGTAAAACAGATTATTCTACCAAGAAAAATATCCCAATTACCATTAAGTGATGAAATATTTCAACAAAATTCTTCAAGGATTTCATAAGGTTATGTTTGAATTATAAATTTATGGACGATAGTAGTGCTATGCAAAGAAAAAATTCATACAAAATTTCAATTCAGAATTATGTAGCAGCCTGAGGTCTTCTCATTTTAAAATCAAGAGCCCATAACAATGGTTTCTACTTTCAAGAATATGTTAGATCATTCCTTTGATAAATTATGTATAAAAATTTTATTTATAGATTATTTTCCTATGGAGAGAGAGAGAGAGAGAGATTACATTAAAATATTTCATCTCACTTTTATCTTTATTTATTTTTTGTATAAAAATTATATTTGTACATCATTTATGGAGGAAGGGATAAAAAAAGAGAAAAGATCAAAAGAAAATGAAATTAAAGAATTAAAATTTAAATATTTAATCTCTCTTTTATTTTGACTTTTCCTTGATAAATCCAAGATTCAAAAATAGCATAAATGACTCCATTTTAGAACTTTAACTCAAATAGTTTCTTAGGTTAGCCTAAGTTACTGTCACACTAAATATTTTTTTCCTAAACAATTTCAACTCTCCAAAACCATTGTATTGCATTGGTCTTAGTAATAGCGGAATAAAATGTAGAAAAGCATGGAATTAAGGGTTAAATTGTCAATAATTAATTGTTTTGTTCAAGTAGTTGGGATTTAACAACTTCTTTTAAGTGCACATTAATGAGGCTGGTTTGGATGTCCCTCAGGATGGGTGAGGTGGGGTCTTAGAGGCTTTGGGTAAATATTTCTATGTTTAAGTGGCTCATTAATTATTACTTAAAATTTACATAATAAGTGCAGCATTTTTCCATTTGAAAATTGATTTTTCATCTGATGAATCATCCTGAATATTTTTAGCTCCAAGGTACATAGATCCACACAATAAACACCAACAAACACTATATGTATATGTATATGTATAAGATTGTCGTTTATTGTGTGCAATCATAAAAAAATAAAAAAATTAAAGGTAAAATTTATTAAGTGATATATAGCAGTTTTCTTGAGTTAATCAAAACTTTACTATGTCACTTATAGTCTGTTTGGATGATTTGAACTGTTCATATTATAGAGTTCATTGAATATATCATTCATACAAAAAGTGTGGTTAAACGGACAAGTATGACCTTATAATAAAGTCCTAATTGTTTTTAAAAAAATTACTATCGTTTAATTTTCTTAAACATAACGTGGTCATGTTATGGATTGCAGATGTATAATTAACTTGAATTTTTTCACAAATAATCTACTTGATGAAGCCTACACTATAAACCGATCGAATTATTAAAATAAATTCGCGACATGCTCTCACGACCTCACAACACCAACACCAACACCAGTTCCTATGTGGATCAAATGTTTTGATGAGAAATGATAAGAAATTAAGAGAGAGAATTCTTATATTTGGTTTATAAGTGATGTGAGAAATGATGAGACATTGAAAGAAAAACAACTCTTATTTTATAAGTTTAATTTATCACCCTAAAAAAAAAATAAAAAAAAAAAGAACAAAAACAAAAACAAAAGCAAAAAAATTGGGGAAATTCTATTTGCACACCATAACTTCAACATCACATCTAATTTTATTTTATTTTTTTCAATTCACATCATTAATTCTCAAATAATACCAAAATATCCTCATATTCTCTAATGTTTTATTTGATTTACTGATCATTCCTTAAATTCTCACATGAAATAAGCATTCTCTTGAAATGGTAAATGATAATTATATTTGTAATGCATTTTGTTATTAGTTTTTTAGTCAACCAAATATGACAATGAACATTTTGATGGAATGATTATTCCATTCCGTTTTATTTTGTTGAACAAAGCACTATCTGATTTTCAAATCCAAACCCTAATCTAACTGTTATTATTGCCGTCAACTGCCGCAACCATTACCACCCCCTCCTCAACCCCTCACCCAACTCTATCATCCCTCCCCGGCCTCTCCTTTTACCCCATGATCACCATCCCATAGTCGCCCCTTCTTAACCTTTCGTTGTGGCAAATCAGTGACTAAGGTTTCGAGAGAAAGAATAGATCTAGGATTTCAATTATCGTTTAAGAAATAAATGTAGGGTTAACAAATAAATGTTTTGGAATGTTTTTTTCAAGGGTAAATTTAGGGTTAAAAATTCCAACAATATTATATCCTCCTAATTCATCACTCCTAAATGACCTTTAATGATGTAACATTGAAATTAAACCCCATATGATGGAATGTTTGACAATATTTTAAAATTTGACACTTATCAGACATCATCAGGATAGTTTTTAGGTATAATAAATTAGGCATTTCAAGTATTTTTCTAAAAACTCATATCACATGGCATTTGTTGGTTTTTTTTTTAAATTTTATTTTATGATGATATATGTGTTTCTTGGGTTAATATTGTCCGTGTGGTGTCACTCTAGCCAATATTATTAGTAAATTATTGATTATTATTATTATTTGGAAAGAAATATCCTGACGAGATGTAATGGTGTCGGTGATATCGAATGAGACATCATTGCGATGAAGAAAAACCAATTTAATGAACTGGATGAGAATAATCATATTGGATTTAATTTTCATGTTATACGTAATTTGAGACTAAACTAATTAGTGTGCATTATTTAACTAATATTTAAATTTGGATTGTGTTTCTCTCAAATTCAAATCTTAATTTGAGAGAATCTGAGAGGCTCGTGAATCCACTAGTAGTCTTATTTTAATGATTCAAACAATTCATTTTGTAGACTCCCATTGTATATCATCCATAAAACAAAAATAAAAATTAGATCGATTTGATAATTATAATATTTTCATTTTATTACATTTGTTTTCAAAAAAAATAAATAAACGATAAATATATTTTAAAAAATAAACATGATAAATTGAAAAAGCTCGGTTATTAGATTGACTTAATTTTTATCTTGAATAATATAATGACGCACCTTACAAAATAAATAGTGGTAATCATTAAAATATGACTCGTGACTGATCTCATAGCCCCTCAAATTCTTTCAAGTTTAAACTTGAGAGAAGTCCAACCCTTTAAAATCTCCCCAAAAAAACTTGCCACAATGTCTTAAAAAAATAATTAATAAGCATCACTCCATTAAAAGTTTCCACATTGTCGTTTATTTAAATAGCAATCTAAAATTATTCCCAACTCATCCCTACTTACATGGCCAAATACTCCCTTTGCACATTTTAATAACCAAAAAACTCAAATTTCAAGCACCCACCTTATTACTCCTCTATTTTCTCAATATTTCTCTCATTTATATTTTTCATTCTATCCGTCACTACCAATGCCACTTACATTGGTGGTGGAAGAGTATGATGGCAATACTGAAAAAATGGTAGAGGGAGATTGAGGTGGTGAGAAAGATGGTAGTGGATGGGGAGTTAGGGATGGTGTGGAAGAGGCTATCAGTGGAGAAGTGGGTTAGGAGTAGAGGTAGGGAGAGGGAAGAAAATGGGAGAGATTGTTGGTTGGAAATAGACTACGAGAGAGAGAAGAAGAAAAAAAAAGTGGAATTGTTTGGATACAGAGAAAAGATAAAATGAAAGTTTGTTTGGCTATGGAGTTAAGACAAAAGCACCATAAGGTATTTGTTGTGACAAAAATGGAATTTTTTGTTTTATTTTATTTAGCTCACTATAAAATATTGTGTACTAATTTAAGAACAACTAAAACATATTTGTTAGTTTAAGGACACTGTAAATCATAAAGTATTATAACGCAGGGGATTAAATGTTTAGATCATACCTTTTAGCGAAGAACCTTGTGGGTAAATCACATGCTTCCTGAATCTGATCAATCAACCCAGCAATGGGGTGATATTATAATAGTGGATATCACCCACACAAACCACAGTGCAAATGGCTTTGATCGTTGTTTTTGGGAGAGAGTCAGAGAGAGAGGAGAGTATGGAAAAAAGGTTATGGGTAAAAACCCCATAACGTATCTGATATACGTATCTCTCAGATGTATATAATCAATAATAACCAATAAAAATCTATCTATTTATCCATATCGATTGATATGATAGATATAGATATCCTGAATGGTTATCCAAATAAGTTTGAATTAAAATTCAAACTTACATGGATAAGGTTCAAGAGGTTCAGGCTCAAAAAGCTCAAAGGGCCATGCCATATGGGCGTCCAATTTCTAACAGACACTAACTTTTTTTGGGACCAAATTACCTTTAGTTTAGTTTCATTATTCTACCATCTCTTATTGTCCTTGTCATTTCCGGCCACCGCTTTCAATCGTTGGCTACAACCTCCAGTTGTCGGTGACAACTTTTTGATGATCATCGGCGGTTTTTGGTGACATTTTTTGGCAACTGCCTAGCGAAGTGAAATTCCACTAAGTCAGTGAACGTTTCTCTAAACACTGACTTATAGTCAATAAATTTTTTTGATTTTCTTAGTCAGTGAAAATTCACTGACCTTTAGTTTGTCTCTAAACACTTTAGTCAATAAATTTTTTTGATTCTCTTGGTCAGTGAAAATTCACTGACGTTTAGTCTGAATCCAATAAAATTGCATAAACTTAGAGAAATTTTATTGATCTTTTTCTAAGAAATTTCATTGACTTTTAGTCTAGGTTAATGAAATTTCTCTAGGTTAGTGAAATTTCTCTAACTACTAACTTCGTAATTTCATGTTTTTTATCCAAGAAAAATAATAAAATAAATCTTTTGACACATTTTTTCACCAAAAATCAATTCTAACTTACCTGAGTCATTATTTGTTCTTGCCAAACACTGAATGTTTTGATTCCGAGTATTGGTATCTTTCATGTCATTGTTCAATGGTGGTGAATAGTCGAAGGACACGATTAGATTAGATGATAAGCCGTCTCATTGGTTCTCACAAGTGGACTTGGTGAAAGCGTTGCTAGAGATAAAGCTTAGAGAGAAGAAAACTATGTGTTTGATAAGAAAAGAGAGATATCTGGAAACGACATAGAGTACAGTGATGGTGGTAGCGAATGCAATTGAGGTGACTATGGTAGCAACGATAGCGAACTTTAGTATATACAATGATCGTTGATGGTAGAGAGAGAAAGAGATATAGAACGTTACAAAGAGGCACAAAGAGGCATGATATAAAATGTTGTCGAATTTTTTATGTTTGTAAGGATAGTTTGGTCCATTCATGTCAAATCGTTTCTTTATTCTTCTACAATTTGAAATCTCAAGGACTTTAACTAGCAAGTAAATTGTTAATGTGTTCAAACTCTTACACAAATTTGTAGAGTAATATCTCCGTAACTTTCCTGACAAAAATAACAATTTGTAAAATGGCAAAAGAATAAATTAATAAGGGGAACTTACCCCTCAGTGGGATCTTGAAAAAATTATTCCATATATATGGAAAATTTTATAATTTTAATTATTAATATTGATAAAATTTATCATTAATTTGTAATTATTTTAAAGTTTTACACTGATATGAAATTTTCCCAATTAATAATTAATGTTCGTTAATATTCATCATTTGCCAATTCTGACAATGAAGAGCAATTTAATTTCAAAAATTGTAATAAAAAAAAACCTCAAGGTAGTTTTGTATAATTGAGTCTACTTTTAACAATATAAACTATTATTGCAATATATATATATATATAAATTATGTTAGATGATATGTTTTGTTATTTTAATACTTAAATAAGTTATTTACATTTTTAAAAATATTTCATAATTTTCAAAATAAAAAATTGTATGAGCGTTCTCTATAATTGAGGGGACCAACCCGAAGCCCACCCAACCTATTTTATTAAGGATTTGGGCTCAATATGCAAATTTGTAAGGTTGAACTGGGTTAAATTTATAAATTACGCACATGTGTATAGTACATAAGCACTTTATTTAGTTTTATTTTTGTTTAAATAAAAATAATATACTTAGGATAGAATCAAATAAATGCGAAATATTTTTGTCAATTCAATTACAAAATTGTTTACGTCTAATTTTATAACATTTATTTTTATCTAATAAATGAGCTTTGTAAGTGGGCTTAGAATTGTAATATTATTTTTAAAACAGGCTTACAATAAAAAATTGAAATCAGATGCGCAACTAAGTCGGACCATGCTTGGGCACAAGATTCAACTCAATTTCATTTTTCTCATTTACAAAAATTATATCTATTAATATATTTTTTACTAGACTAACTTTAAAATAGTAGACAAAAAATACATTATCCTGAAGAAAAAACTATATTAGTCTTAGCATACTATTTTACATGTTGTTTAATAAGTTGAATGCAGTTATATAAAGGATTCAAAAATATTATCGCACATTGATTGAAACTAATATTAAAATGTGTAATTAATTTTTCATTAAACAAGTTATTTGTGTCAATTTTGTGTGATACAGGTTCAACGATAACTTAACTTGTTTAATATATATTACCAGGTTGTGTCATATATATGTTAATGTTATTCTATTTCCTAATTGAAATAGGATTTGTGGGCACTTAAACATTAACTTGGTTTTGACTCCCATATTGGTTTGGATTTGTGAAAGACCTAGTTGACTTTGTTTAAACTTTCTAAAGTTTTGAATTTAGTGTTTCCTAATTGGTTTTAGATTGGATTGAAAGGAAACCTACTTTGTTTTAGAAAGGATTCTTTGTTTATATATAGGTGGATACTCTCATTAATTCAGTTGGATTTTTTAGCTCCTTGGAGCCCCTACGGGGGGTTTCGTTGGTAGACTTTCGAGTCTTTGGTGTGGTCTTTGGTCACTTGATGTCTCTTAGTTTAATTTTATGAGACTTTTGTAGAGAGGATTTGGGTTTCGTGGGAGAATTTGTATTTTGGACTTGCTGAGTTAGTAATTTGTGAGAGATTGCTTTGTTACCATTGTGGCTCTTTGGAGCATTATTTTTTTTGCTAGTGGAATCCTTCTCTTTGTGATTGTTTGTGAATATAGGCTTAGGTCGAACCACGTAAATCTTAGTATTTTGTTAGTTTGTGATGTGATCGTTTCTCTATCGTTAATTTACATAATTTGTATGGTTCTTCTGCTTCTTATTCTAAGCCATCAACTATCTTGGTGTGGTTGAGTTCTTCTAGAGGCTCTCTGCACAACAAATTGATATTAGAGCTTAGGTGATGATCTAGGCTTCGTTTGCTTGCTTCCGTTGAAATTTGTATCATTAGTGGTTTTTGAAGATTGGAGAAAAAATTGTCGAAGAGAAATCTTCTAGCAATTTCACTTTGGAGGAGAAACTTGAAGATGATAATTGCAAATCTCATCTTTTTTGGAGGTAAGCTTTTGATATATATGCTTGTGGCTTTCCTCATTATATTTTGGATCTATCATTTGGAAATCAAATTTGTTTGCATATGCCTTTTGATTGGTGGAGATAGATTGTTTGGAAATTCGGTTGAGTCAATTGAGATTGTTGGTGAATTTTGAAATTTGGTTTGCTTTTGAAGTTTGCTCGATACTTCACAAAAAATTTGGCTATTTCGTTATTGTTTAAAGTTTGTTCCGATACTTCAGAATTTGGTTAAAGCTTGTTTGCATCAACAGTCTATTTGGTTGAGAGTTCGTTTTGATTTTCTCAAAATTTTCTTGACTCTCTCATTCGATTGTTTTTCATTAGGCTCTCTTGTTTTGGTTTAAGCTTGCTAAGAGCAAATTTGTTACTGCTTTCGAAGTTGCTTGGAAAGAGAAATTGAAGTCTCTCTTGATTTTGAATTGTCTCCTCACTTTGGTTCAAGCGGTTAATTTGTTTGTTCACCATGGTTTGTATGGAGTTGTTGAAGACAACTTAATTTGTTTGGTGCCCTTGGTTTTGAACTCGAAACTTGGTGCCATGGTGGAGTTTGAAGTTTGGTTTGGGATTGTAGAAAATTAGAAGAGCTACGTTGTTTTGTTCTGCAATTTGTTTGGATGGCTCGATGTGTCTCGAGCACTTGTCTAATTCTGTTATTTTGTTTTGCTTAGACTAATTCGATTTGAGCGCTTGTTTCTTGGTTTGATACAGCAGAATTTGTTAATTTGATTTGGATTATTAGGAAATCTCACCTAGGTGGAGTTTTGTTTATTTTGGTTCAGCATTTGTTTTGGTGCAACAATTGGAAGTCTCGCCAAGATGGAGATTTGCTAGTTGATTGGCTTGTTCAAGCTGGACATGTCGCCAAGGTGGAGATTTGTTGGATCATTGGCTCAATGTTCATTCCTAATATGATTTGGATTGTTATTCTATTTCCTAATTGAAATAGGATTTGTGGGTAGTCAAACATTAACTTGGTTTTAACTTCCATATTGGTTTGGATTTGTGAGAGACGTATTTGACTTGGTTTGGACGTCCTAAAGTTTTAAATTTAGTGTTTCTTAGTTGGTTTTGAATTGGATTGAAAGGAAACCTATTTTCTTTTAGAAAAGATTCTTTGTCTATATATAGATAGAGATACTCATTAATTTAGTTGGACTTCTTAATTCCTTGGAGCCCCACGAGAGGTTTTGTTGGTAGACTTTTGGATCTTTGGTGTGGTCTTTGGTACTTGGTGTCTCTTTAGTTTAGTTTTGTGAGACTTTTCTTGTTAAGAGAATTTGTATTTTGGGCTTGGTGAGTTTAGTTATTTATAAGAGATTGCTTTGTCACCATTGTAGCTTTTCGGAGCAATGTTCTCTTTACTAGTGGAATATTTCTCTTTGAGATAGTCCGTGAATGTAGACTTAGGCCGAACCACATAAATCTTGGTATTTTGTTAGTTTATGATGTGGTCATTTCTCTCTCGTTAATTTACATAATTTGTATAATTCTTCTGCTTTATATTTAAAGCTATCAACTATCTTGGTGTAGTTGAGTTTTTCTAAGGACTCTTCGCATAACATGTTCGTATAAGAAAATAGTCAATCTCAATCTACTAATTTTGTGTATGATTCAAGTCGTATTGTATCATATTGAAAATTTCCATCCTTACATTGCTTAATTCTTGCGTTCTCTTTTTCTTTTCTTTTTTAAATTGAAAATTAAAACATGTTTTTGTATATTATTTCCGTTTTTAAAAAATTAAAATTAATTCGTTGATAGATGAGCCGACAATGGAAATGAAATGAGGATCTGAATTCCTCTGTTTCACTGATACAAGTGTAAGAACAAAAAATAATCCAGGTTATGTCTATGTATAATAGTTGCATTAAGGATTTTAGGAATTAAAATTTTTTTATCTCTGAAAGTAAAAAATTTGTTGCAAAAAATATTCGGAGATCAATTGATTGGTCATTAAAAGACCATCCCGAAAAGTGAAAAATGATATTATGACAAAATTTTAAAAATGTCACTAAAAATATACTTGTATGAACAAAGTAATTCCGTGAAAAAATATTTTGTATTTTGAGATGAAAATATTAGTCCTAGAAAATATTAATTCATCATTAAATGTCTAATTTCATCACTAAAAATTAGGAGTGGACATCGGCTCATTAGCTTGCCCAACCCTTTTGAGAAGATTGTTTCAGCCCATAAGACCGGCTAGGCCAATATTTTCATCCCGATATATTAATGGATTGGATTTGAAATTTATACTTTCAATCCAACCCAACCCAACCCAACCCAACCTACTATTAAATAAATTAATTAATTTACTATAATATCTTAAAAATATTTTTTTTTTTAGAATCTAGATTTTATCTTTATTAATATTATTGAAACTCACATTTGTAGTGATGTGTGATTGGATTTATTTAAGAAATCCTTCAATTTATACACAAAATCTTTCAATTTTTAATCGTCAGTATGTTTATTTAAGAAATATAATATGTTATTAAATTTAATTATGGAATGTTATAAATTTTTTTTAACATAAAACCCGATGGTTAGGTTTGAGACTTATAATTATTTTTTGGTCTGGAATTGGGCAAATGTAGAGGCCAGATATTAGGGCTGGTTCGGGTTTGGGCAGATCCAAAATCCCTTATTATATAGTGTCAGCCCAGTTAGAACCATACCCAGCCCGACGAATATCCAACTTTATTACAGATACAACAATGACACTTTTGAAAATTAAGGTATCTAATTTTAAAATTTTTATCTCTAAAATTTTAATTTGTTGTAGTGTTAATCTATTAAATAGATCATATTTTCATGATAATATATTTGTCATGAAAATATGAGAAATTGTGAGAATTCTTAAAAGAAAGTGCATATGAACTTTGTTATTAAAGTCACGCTCATGTTTAATTGTCGTATTAAAGCATCTAAAAGGCTTGATAAATATCTATTGCCTTTTGACTTTTCATACAAATGATGATGCTTTCAATCATATAGTCCACAAAGATATAAATGGAATGAGAGTTCATTGGGTGAATAATTATATTTTGTAATCTATTTAGGAAATGGTATTATACATATATATGGTATCATATGAAATTATGAATTTTTATAGTGTTAGTTACAAATTATTATCATATAATTATAAAAAATATATAGTAAGAAAGTCTAAGTTACAATTAAATATAATTATATTATGAATATTATAGTTTTTTTATGAACAAAGAATTATATTTTTTTGTGATGATTTTTTTTTTTTTTTTGTGGCATTTTTCAGTTTTATTTCTCACCAAATGCCATAAGATTTGGCAAATAACAAAAATAATTAGTTATATATGTTTCATAATTCTAATTATCACTTGGAATACAAAGAAAGAAAATGAATTCTCACTCATATCCTTATTTTACAGGTAAGAAATTTTTTTCTAGAAACCTAGAATATATATGTAAGTATTCCATGCCAAGACACTAAGGACAAAAGGAAAGAAAAATGGAGAATAGTGTTGTTGATGTTTTATTTTTGCATTTAGACAAAGTTGATTTTCTTGCTTTCACACATGATAGCTACATGCATTAAAGTCCCTCTGGAATCTTATAGAGCATTTTCTATGGTATAATTCAAATCGTCACGTGGTCACTTAGTTTTTAGTTATAAAAAAAAAAGGTTAAAAGGTCACTTTAAAAAAGAGTCAAACACACAAATTATTTATATTTTTTCATACATTTGAAAAATAAAATTCACAAATACATCAACTTTTTTCAAATTATAAAAAAGTCAAATCCCAAACGACCATAATAAAACATTTAAAATAGAAGATATTAGATCGTTTGTGTTGTCAATTCCGCGGACAATCACTTTTCTGTTGTGATCTTTGTCCTTGTCCTCTATTTGCTCTAGGACTGCTTGAGCGACTAGTTCGTCACTCAAGCGAAGATGCATGTCTCTTAGTAGTTCTGGCCCTCTACAAAACTTCTGATAACTCTCATTCTCCGCTCGAGCGCACACTTGGTGGCTCGAGCGAAGGCACTTATGTGCCCGCGCATTCTAGGCTTACCGCTTGAGTGACCATTCCTTTGCTCGAACGGTCTGTGCGACCTTGACTGCTATAAAAGGTAACTTATGTTGTTTTTTAAGGTTGTCTCTTCCACATCCGTGTTTGTAGCCTCAAGTAATCTTGAGCAATCTGCTAGGGAGATTTTCCTTTGTTTTTCTTGATGTCATTGTCAAATTGCTATCTCATTTGGGTAGATTTGTATACATCAAGGAGCATGTCTCCATTCAACAATCAAGAGTGTTCATCGGTAGATTCTGAGAAGTTGAGCTTGGATGCTTTGAAGGAGTTCAAAGCAGCTCATAGTTGTGGATTCAACTTTGGTGTTGTGGATTCAACACCATGCTATTCAATCCCGAGACGAATGCGTTGGTGGAAGTGGTACAAAGAGTGGAAGACAATCCTAGAGTGAGTTGGGTAATTGTTTGTACTCTTGTTTAATTTCGTTATCTTCGTATTGGATTGCTTAGTGGCCTTTGGCCCGTTATTTTTTACTACAATTGGAGGTACTTCAATTGTGATTTTTTCACATTAAATTTCTTGTATTGATTTATCTATTGTGAAACTACAATCTAAATCACTTTCGTACATGGTAAATAATTTAGATTGTTAGTTTATGTATTTGAAATTTATTGCAATAAAATCTATATTGAGGTCACATTTGAAAAGTAATAGTGTTAGCCTAAAAGTAAGAAAGTTACTAAAAAAATCAAAAAGCTTATAACTTATATTAAAATATCAAAAATTTTATTTTCTCTTTACTTTTTGTACATCTTTTTATAAAAAAATTAAAAAATCATTCTAAATATATAATGTTTTTTTATCTCATATTTCAATCAAAAAATAAAAAAATTATTAAAATAATATATTCTTAAACAAAACCTGAATCACGAATTACTTAAATTTTTCAAAAGAGACAAACTTAATAAAACACATTGAATAATACTCACACGCAACTGACCTCCTCGAGAAATGCAGGTATTCTTGCCAAATGGGCCATGTTGATTTTATTTGTACAAATTATGTCTACTTTTATTTATTTATTTTGGATAAAAGTGCCATTATAGTTTGGTCATCATGTTTATCTCATGATTTCTCTATCTCATTCCCTCTACCAGGTTTAATCTACTCCAATCAAAAACCAAAGGAAAAAAAAAAAAAAAAAAAAAAAAAAGGAAAAGACATTCCCTTTTGTGAGAAATTATTTAATATTTTCAAAGTAACACGTATCTATATTCTCTAATAAATTATTATTTAATATGTTACTTATGTTCTCTAATCACCCAATATAATATCTCATTTCTTCACTTTTTTCACTAATTATAACATTATAAAATATCATGTGTCTATATTATGTAATTATTGAATAATTATCCCTTTACACTCCCAAGTGATATAGGTAGAAAATATTTTCCAAACGTGACGTGATTTTGATTTTTGCAATGACAAAGAATAGTTAGAAATTGTTGGTAAAAGCATATGTGGGGTTGATGTTGTTCCATGAGCCAATGACCTAACTTGCTTTTGACCTCTACTACATGCCACAATTTCAAGGGAATTATATCTATTTTGGGAATTAATTAAGTAATAATAAAATAAAAGTCCTCCCAAAAAAATGACTACTTAGTTAATTATACTATGAACACGCAATCTCATAAGTAATTTGGGAAGATTAACTTTTTAACTTTTTTATTTTTTAAAATCACATCATCTTTTTACTTTTTTATATAAAAAAATTGAAATTTTTTAAAAAAATTAAGTTTAAAAAATTAAAAAATCAACTTTTTACTATCTTTTCAAAATACTACCAGTGTGGTGTGGTAGACTCTTTATAAAGAGATCAAATTTGTTTCTTAGATCTGTATTCTTTGATTGGTAATTCATAGTTTTATTTCTTAGATTTTATCTAATCTGAATGCTTTTGCTTCCCCAATT